>JAZEWU010000007.1:563414-585574 GCA_036362915.1 Geotria australis | reverse complement strand
TCTTGCTGTGAGGCGGCAGCGCTGCTCACCGCTACGCCACCGTACCGCCCCAGAGTGAATGTTATTCTCCAATTCCACCCTGTTACTCTGTACATAGCAAACATGGTATCGTGTTTATCACATCGTGATAGCCCGTGCAGTCCACGTCTACTGTCCAATACAGGAGGGTATTTTTCTGCTGTAATAAACATCTATCACTTTCACCCAGTGTGTGGATCAGTGGCTATACAGAGCGTGTGCCGTATTGGCGGGTTAAACACACACACGCACGTACCCGGGAGCTGAGACGCGCTGTGAGCTGGCGAGACGCTGTGCTTTGCTCGCAGCCGCTGCTCCTCTGCTGCACGGTTCAGAACTTGGGCTTTGGGACCCATGAGTCGGCCTTTATGTGTCACAAGGAAGGGGCTGCGTCGCGGGGAGATTAAGCCCCAAATCCGGCCGCTGCTCTAATACCCGCTTAGCCTCTGCGTGAGGTTCGCCCGGCACCCTGCACAACAACAATCCGCGGTGTCGCGGCGTCTTATGCAATTAGCGAGAAGACATCGTGCTCGCGTATATAAAGCGTCTCCACGCACGTCCTATGCAACCTCGCACTTGTTTGCCGCACGGGTTGGTCAAGCGGTAGAGTGAGCGGCATCGGAAGAGGAAAGGTTGTGAGTAGGGTCTTAGTGATTCTTCTTTGCGATTCTTCGAAGCGCGATGTTAAATTACAGTTTCCCATTTTCTTACACAGCCCCTTGCATTTTCATTGAACTCCGCAAGGTNNNNTGGCCCGCTGACTAAATTGCCCCCGGTGCCCTGTGATGGACTGGCGTCCCAACCTGGGTATAACACTGCCTTGCGCCCTGTGTCTGCCGGGATAGGCTCCGGCGAACCGCAATCCTGTACAGGATTAAGCGGTTTCTGACTGGATGGATGGATGGGTTTAACAAGGCAGCATGTCTCGATGCAGTGTCGCACATGGCAGCACCAACTCATGGTTCAAAGACATATTACATAACTGGGCTGGAGGCATGCTACCGGAACAAAAACGAGACAGCATTTCTGTCTCCAAACCCCCTCCTTACTTCTTACCCGGCACAGCAAGAGCACAACACAACCACGTTTGGAGTTTGTAGGCTCTTTGTGTCTGATATTGTTCGGTCCGAGTCAGCTTGGGGCACGAGACGATGACCATGGAGAGGGATGAACGTTCACGTCGCGATCCCTGTCAGGTAATACTTGGTGTTGCCTGCGAATTCTACCAAACACTTCGAGGCCGAGCTGAAAGACAACGATGTCCAGAAGCTGACCATCGTGCTTCCAAGAATCGCAAAGAAGAAGAACGGGCCAAACATGAGCTGGGAGCGGGCGAGCACACACTGTGGCGTACGGATTAGCGGGAGGTTTAAGTGTGAAGAAAAAAAAATCCCCCCACATAAATGTAACAGCTTCACAACCTGCCCCTTAATGTTGACCGTGGGAGCGGCCGCCGCGTGGCTTAGCCTGCGTGCGTCTGTAATTGGGGAAGCACAAGACTCCAATCACAAGGGGTGATCTGCCATGTGATACAAATGCTCTTGGATACGAGTGTGGCGTTAGGGTTTTTCAAAGAAAATATGACTTGTTGCTTCTCGTCTAATGCAGCCGAATTATCAATGATCTCGCTGGACTTTCTGGCTACGTAAATACGTATAAGACTTTAGAAATGCACTGTTACCTAAGCATCATTAGGGTGAAACGCTAACGTGCCGTCTGTTATTTGTTGAAGTAAAAGCGGATTAGTAGCACCATGTTTTTGTGGTAAGGTGTGCGATGAGTCACGGAGCTGTAGTGTAGCAACTAGTGCGCTGAGCTACACATCCGGTCACCCCGGTTCGATTCCCGTCCACGGCCAACACCAGTGACGATTTTCTGAACCATTCCTGGGCCTCCCCTAGGTCGACTCAGCCTCAAATGAGTACCTGGTGCAGTGTGTAAACATCGTCACTATCGTAAAAATGGGCGTACTGCTGGCCAACCCTTCCTTGTGTGCTGTGCTGGCCTTCATAGGTGCTCGCTAACACCACTTGACCTGACAGTGTGTTAAGGCTACACGTGGGATCAATTTGTCTCTGATGAGTCACAGACCCACGATCAGTGAGGAGCAGATAATAAGAAAACTGTCGCACGCGTAGACATACGTTTTAAAATCACGGTCAATCCTCAACCGAGAGAATTTGCCACATATTATCGAGACTTTACACAGAGACACACACACATCCGGAAAGTTTAAACTGTAGAAATTAAAAATATATTTCACAATTAACACAAAGTAAGCACACAGTGTTGCGTGTTTGACCTGCGGCGAGATTTATATCACAGTGACCCTGTGCAAGGATAACCCTGCACAAGGATAACGGTTCAGCATTTACAATGGGACAATCATTGCGGGCTCATTTTCACAAAGCAAAGCAACAGATGATTTACAGCACGGCGTGTGAGTGCGGGTAAGCTCATCTTACATAAGAGGCTGGGCCAGTGTGGACGCCAGTTTTACTGAAAAGTCCGATCGGACCCACCCTCCAGATGGTTCCACCGATTGGACCACAAAACAACCTCGCCACTGCGAACGGGGGACACATTTATTCCCTTCTCCAAACGTCCATCAAATGAGTCTTGTAATAAAATGCTGTTGGTTTCACATCCATCACCTTGTCATTTTGTGAAATGAGTTTGATTTCGTTGAATGAACGCTCATGAATTAGTTGGCCGATTACATCATAATATATAGGAAGCAGTGTGTGGCAATGTGGCGCCGGAAAACCGCCTGGCTGCCTCCTCCGCCTCTCTGCGCTTTCCTCGCGCCTCCGAGTCGTTCTCTCGTCGAATGAATACCTTTGACATTGAACGAATATGTGCGCGTTATAAATGTTACATTATTAATAATGGTTTTAAAAGAATGGGCTTTTAAGTTGTCATGTCAGGTCACGTGGCCCCGAAGTAACACCGTGAAGATGGCGCTGCAAGTGTCGCAGGCACCAGCGACAGGCCCCGCATGGAGCGAGCGGCGCAGACACGACTCAGAGGAACATGTCCTCAAAGTAGTCTTCAAACTCATCCTCCCTGAAACAAGCAGTCGGACACAACACGCGTTACACACCGCACCTTGCGGCAGCCACTCGCAAAACCAGAAAGGAGTTTTAGAGACGAGGCTCATTATATGCTTGTTACGTTACGCGCTCGTCAAACATGATTCCACGGGTTAATGCAAGGAAATCTGCAGTAGAGTTCATGCCAAAAGGCATACAATCGTCGTATAGCGACATTACTGTCCAAGAAACGAAGTAAACGTCAACTTGAAGGAAACGACCGTGACTGAAAGTGCGCAATAAATCAGATTACATCACCTTTAAAATACCCAATAATAGGATTATTTAAAACCCATCAGTCAATGTGCGATTATTGTTTAAATGTAACCTTCCCTACACTGGATACAGGTCGGTCAAACCAGTATAGATAGATGAAGATGGGTAGAGATGGGTTCAACCGGTATAGCTGGATAAGGATGGACATAGATGTGACACGTGGGCAGGACCGGCGCTACCATTATACCAACCAGGCAGCCGCCTAGGGCACAGACCTCAGAGGGGCACATTACTGACCTTTAAGAGTCACAGTTTTATACAAATGATTGTAGCGCCGGCCCCAGCGGGGGCGCGTGGGCTGCCGCTCCCTGTGTTTTACGTATTTATTTAGCTTTAATTTGTTGTACATTTGTCACTTTTCATCTGTTCCTTTTCTCTTTGGTTGGTGGTTTGTTTCTGTGTAACTTTGGTGTTTGTTTTGTTGTCTGCCATGCTCTTATTGCTTGTTTTGTGTTGTCTGTTTTGTGCGGCCTACTCCTGGCCCAGTCCTGCCTTGCCTAAACTCGCCTCGTGGTATCTCGTATGGAAGTTGTGTTTTGTTGTTGTGGGTGCCTGCGTTTTTTTTGCTGTTGCGTGTTCTTGTGCTTCAATGTTGATTGTTTAATTTGGATTGGCGTTGTTTCCCCCTCGTGTCTGTCTCTCTGTCTTCCTGTGTCTGTGTCCCTGTGTCTCTCCCTGTTGCTCACCCTTCCTCCCTGTCTCCCTCCGTGTTTGTCTTCAAGGAAGTGACGGCCATCTTAGGGGACGCTGGCAGAATGTTGCCGCTCTTAAGATTGCCAGTTTCACGACCTTTCAGTATATTCGAAGTAGCCTTGGTCATTTATTTTCTGTTGCTTTGGTTTTTATTGTTTTAGCTTTCGTTGTTGGCGTGCCGTTCTCTTCGCGGCCCTTGTGCGGCGCTTTGTGACCCTCGGGTGAAAGGCGCTATATAAATTGAAATTATTATTATTAGTTCATAACCAGTGTATTGTTTTCAACACTAACTATAGTGTTGCAAGTAGCTGGCCTTGCCTTGGGCGAAAAATAGTCTCGTGCCGGCCCTGCGCGTGGGTACAGATGATGACGATGATTCGTGCAGAAGGCGTGTGCGAGTGTGGATGGTGCAGCACGGACTAGTACAGACCTGCACTTCTCCTCGGTCTCCTGCACCGGTCCCTTCCAGTAATCGGATTCGGTCATCTCCTTGGCCTCCTTGGGCTCCTTACTCGTCTCGGACCCTATGAGCACATACGCAACGCGGCGTGAGCAGCCTCGCGGGCGCCGTGATCGACACGGCACAAGTGAAAACCTGGCTCAAGTTCAGGCAGCTGATACACGCTATGAACCCAGGCTCTCGGCGGTACTGGCTCAATATTCTGACACAAGACAAATGTATTTTCTAATGACATAATCCACTAAAGTAGGCCACCGTTAGCTGATTTGGTTTGACAGCACCTACATTTAAACATGAATTGCAATGAAGAGGCAATACAATATTTATGCCACTGCATAACTATATAGTAACTGGGTTTCTGTGTAATAAGGATAATTATTATATTGGTTCTTACTATCTTAATAAAGGAAATAACTCAGCAAATAGATGTTAAAGTGTTTCTGAAAAACAGATCTGTTAAACCGTATATTCTATAGATAAAAACACCCTCATGCCATAAAATGTGAAGGAAATGCCAGCTGGTTAATAAGCAATTCGCCACAGTCACACCACAAAGCTGCTAATCACGCCGATATGAAGTAGCAAATGTAACTATAATCACAAACACAGCATTTTAATAAGAGAATAACAGGGATGAGGCGTTATCTTACCTCCTGCCACTGCCTCCACCGGCTGTCTGCTTTCATCCGACGATGACCCTGAAGAACGGAAATACGGGTTTAAATGGAACTCCCAAGCCATCAATCTCATAAACCGCTGTGCATATCTTGGGGGGATTGCGTGATTATACGAGCGTTTTAATCCATCACTTAGTTGGCGGAATGATAGTTATTGCACTGTGTTATGATCCAATTAAATGGCTCTTTGACTAAACCTTTGGTCAAATGGATTTTGAACCTGGCCTATCCTGAACGAGCCAAAATTGGTATCCGGCGTTGCGTGTTGCATTGGTGTTTTTTGTGCACCAACTCTGCGTTTAACAAGCGACAACTAACATTATCTCGAATAACGGGCGATCCAAAATTAAATATTCCTCTCACATGTGTAGTTGTGAATAGATGAATGACTGGATACAAAAACATATATTACCTTGTTCAAATGCATGTGCGTGTGCGGGTGATTGGCAGCTGCTGTTAACGTTGTATTTATGACTGTGGCGACTTTGTGCAGGCTGCCCTATATGACATCATTACGACTGTCCGGACCACAGGATTTGGAAGGATGCCCCGGCAGAAACGGGAACACTCTAATCGTAACGACTATCGGGGCATCACACCGCCTTCCCGGCACGCAGTGCAGAGGCTTGCGGAGCTCCGATGTGGTTTCAGACTGTGCCGGTCTTGCAGAGACGCTATATTTTCTGTCTGCTACAGCAGAGGTGGAGATGAATTTCAATAGGACCGACTTATGTGCTTTATTAACGTGGGCAATGGCGATGATGCCATCATTAGAGCGTTGTCAAGTCACGAGTGTTTCGACTCACCCTCGTCATCGTCAGCGGTGTCGGAGAGCGTCCCCTCTGTGTGACGGGAGCGCCGCCGCTTCTCTTTACGCAGCCTCCGCTCCTCCTCCTTGTCTTGCTTTCGTTTCCTCTTCACCTCTCTCTTCCTGACACACACACACAGAAAGGAGAATATGTCGGTGTCTAGGCGTGGAACACATTAACAAGCATTAAACATGACAACAAATGCTAAAGCACTGAATATTCACAAGCGATTCACAAGTGAATCCAAACCTATTTTTATCTTCTTCTTTGCGATTCTTCGAAGCACGATGGTCAGCCTCTGGACATCGTTGTCTTTCAGCTCGGCCTCGAAGTGTTTGGTAGAATTCGCAGGCGATACCAAGTGTTACCTGACAGGGATCGCGACGTGAACGTTTCTACCTATTTTAATATAACCGTATAAAAACTATCATACATGCACATAAACGCCAAACGAAGTGTCCTGCTCAAGCGCAGTTAATTTTCTAAACATTTTGAATACTATCATTTACCTATATGTTTTCTAATCCACCTAATTTTGTCTCTCATTATAATTCAAAGCATTTATCTCTACACTTCTTTTCACATACTTATCCGTTGTTGTTATTTTTTGTTAATGACCTTATAAATGGCCAGTAAAGGTATCAAGTTGGTGATGGATCGTAAAGGAACACGTGATTTATTTCTGTAAAGAACCACAAGAGACATTTCGTTTTTGATAAGGTGATTGACGTTGAGGACGTTTTGTTTTTTAATTACTTTTAGTTAATTTTTTAAATGAAGAATGTAAGTACAACATTGTATGGCATGTCATGCCCTTGCATATTACATCAGAGAGTGTTTAATATTCACTTTAAAGCAGATGAAATGCTTTCCTTCTACTTTCACAAGTCTCTGGCAAACAATCCTGTGTTTTATGGAACGTTTAAAGGAATCACATTTGTATTGGCCTCAGTGGACACTAGGGGGTGCACTTTCCACCAACAAGGGAGTATTTTTCACAGCTGCCATCGGGGTTGCAACCAGGCTGGACACAATGCAACGGAAGAACCAGCACCCATCAGAACAATCTTTACTCCTTGTAGCGCCGTGGACGATAGAACATGCATCATTACACCAGCCCTTCGGAGTTAGAAGTACAAACTGCATTTTTGATTTTGACGCGTTTCTGTCAACATTTTAAATGCGTCATCTATAGCTGCCGTTCTCAACCGGTGGGTCGCGACCCATCAGTGGGCCTAGTCCTCCATGGAGACCATACCCTAGTGGAACAAGTGGGCCTTGAGGTGGCAATGGTTGAGAACCCCTGATTATAAAGTGAGGTGGTGACACCAATGTGCGGTTATAACTTACAGAAGACTGTCGGATGGGTGACTCATGAAGCTACTCCTGTCATTATCAAAGCGAGGGTCAAGGTAGAAGCGTTCACGTCGCGATCCCTGTCAGGTTATACTTGGTATTGCCTGTGAATTCTACCAAACACTTCGAGGCCGAACTGAAAGACAACGATGTCCAGAGGCTGACCATCGTGCTCCGAAGAATCGAAAAGAAGAAGATTATCAAAGCAATGAGAACACCACTGAGTGCCTAGGTATGAATCCTAGGCCTCAAAACAAAAAAGACAATTGTGCAGCTAATCATCTTAGGCGTTCGTAAGTCGGACGTTCGTAACCCGGCGACTGCCTGTACACCACTGTGGTCTACACTCCTTCAGTGGAGGAATGGAAAAACAACACTAATCCCTCCTGAAGCCCTCTCGTGACTCTCAGACCTCGACATTGGCATTTAGCTGCTGAACATATTGCCGTACGAAAGAATACAATTCAAAAAGGTGATGATCACAGCGTAAAGACTAAGAGAGACCCCTATGACAGGACACAGCATAGATTTACCAATGTATGGGGTTTTTCAAATGCGATGTGTTTTAGTCTGAACAAACTTAATGCAGCACTGCATTGTGTGCCTTGTCAGAATCATCACCAGCCATGATCAATCCACTGTCTTATATAGACTGCCCCAGTCTCCTTCGTGTAAGTGTAAGAACTAGACATGTAATGCAAACTGGCAGCTATGTAAATGGTTATTATTGTTAACAACAGTCGCCGTTCACCACTAAGGGGCGGTGACGTCACCACGGCGCCTGTGCCAAGCCAGGCGCACCTGTAAACAGTCATCATAAGACACACTGTGCTTGTACCTTGACATTTCATGGTTTATGATCAATAAATCACCATTGCTACCAACTATTGTACTGTAATTGTTTTTCATTAACACAAGAATGTGCAGAGGTCAAATATTTCTAAGTCTGTCTTAGAATTAACCAGAAAGGCAAAAAGTGTTCCCCCGAGGCGTGTGCTAAAAAAGATAAATATCACACAGGCTACACCTACAAGTTATATTATTTTGGTAACGCCTAAATTAAAGGGATAAAGCTAGCTGGGAGGACGTATACTAACTCCCAGGACATAGTGAAAAAGGCCCTGCTTGTTTGTCAAATCAGTCGTGTGCTTGCAAGCGGCTGAACCTTGGTACTCACTTGTGATGGTAATTCAGTTTGTTGGAACACTCTGGGCACAGTCCTGCAAACACACACACGGACACATCTTTACAGATACTCAAACAGAAATAATGCCGAGGAAGGCCTGACGAGACATGACTGTGTCCTATTCGGATCCCAGTGTTTTGGGCCACATATAATAATAATAATAGCATTTTATAGAGCGCCTTTCACCAGAGGGTCACAATATCAGGCTTCATTTAATTGGCTATACAAGGCATGTGGTAAGCACATCACAGGGGTCTTAACCTGTACAGCTGCTTTGAAAATTCCACACGCTCCCATGAACGTAACAAAAATTGTGCAAAAACAATGACACGCAATGAAGATTATACAACCACTGGGGGTGGGACCAAGAGTGCGGAGAGAGGCGATTATTATTTTAGTTATTTCTTACACCAGCAGTTGTAACATCTGCACCTCAAAGAGAGAAGGTCCTGCCCGAGGCGGTTTGACTCCCACCTCGGGCGCCTTTCTGTGTGGAGTTTGTGTGTTCTCCCCCTGTTCTGCATGGGTTCCCTCCACGTTCTCCGGTTTCCTCCCACAACTTAATAAATTGGCTGATAACATCATAATATATAGGATGCAGTGTCTGGAAAATGTTGGCGCCGGCGAACTGCGTGGCTGCCTTCCTCCCTCCCCGTTTCTTTGCGGTTTCCTCGCGCTCTCTTTGAATGAATACCTTCGAAGGAAGCCTCGCTGAGTCTCACGACACTTTTGCAGGAGGGCCCAGCCCAAGTGTGTTAGAGTAGGGGGCGATGATTGCTATTTATATTCTGAGTAATTTAAATGATCATATGTTTTTAAACTGGCCAATTCGGACCACGACACGAGCACACAATGGCCAACGGGAATCAGGCGGCGTACATTTTTACAGTTACTACACCGGCAGTATTTATCGGGGCAGCCGCTGCAAACGAGCGGTGGACATCTGAGGCAAGCGGCAAATGCGCTACCGCTAAGTCAGGTCAGTGCCCATGATGACCTCGGTAAACCACCAAGGCCCGTGCAGCTCTCTGGGACGGCACACGCCACCCATGTGTCAGAGACCCTTTCAGCTGAGAGGCACCTGCACTAACAGCGAAACGTCCTGACAGTTAACCACACTGAGAATAATAACGCAACAATACACGCAGAATATTGAACACAGACACAAACGACCGTGACTCCCAAGGCGCTGAGTCTCGGAGTCACCTAGGTCATTTGTCAAGATCACAATACAGCAAGGGAACCCATGACGTTAGGAAATTGACCCATATCGCACGTAAACATTAAGTGTAAACGGAAAATCATCCTCTATTCCACAATTTAACTGTAGGGATAAGAATTGAACACGAAGGCTTTCGTGACCAATGTTATCCATAGTCTAGCTCCTTTTATGAGTTAGGTCACATAAATGTTGTGGGCTTGCTCTCCAACATACCGGTGTGCTGAAGTAATAACGAATTGGCACGTTTTTGTTCACGTGACAACCCTTTACTGATTGGCTGTGTTGGGTAGAGGCGGGTTTACGATACTTATATTTTTTCCGTCACCTAACTCATAAAACAAGCAACCATTAAAGCTGGCACCACAGCCAGCCAGGGGTGTCTGACCAATAATAATGATGGCACAGCAGAAAGTATTTATTTTAAGATGATGTTGTCAAGGGCAGGTTGACAGTTGGTGAACAGCACCGTGTACTTTGTAATAAATGGAATCCTGAATGATGAGATTGTAATGCAGTGCGCTAAAGACCACACCAGTGGTACAATTTACAACAACTTGCAAGGTATGCACCCTGTGGGCGATCATATTCAAAGCATGTAACACGTTTTTCAGGATGAAGCCAAGACAGTGCATAAGAGAATTGATGGTAGCGCAAAAGTGGGAATTTAAATCTGAAACAGTGTTAAAGGTTTAGAAGAGTAATTAATTAGTGGGACATAAAGCTGACATAAGACTTAAAAGCCTTAGTGCTGTGGAGCTAAAATTTGCGCTTAGAAATGATTTGAATCAGGTACCCTCAGTGTTGACATCGATACATAAATACATTCAAACACTTGCTCCACTGTGTAACGATTGCATCGCCAGGCAGGCGGCACTGCAGTGGTATGTGTGTGTGTGCAGTATCGATAAGGCATTCAGTGTATTGAGCCGTGTGTAAGCTGTACATTCAGCCGTGTGTAAGCACGTACTCAGCTTGACGAGAGCGTTCTTTTTCGCCCCAGCCTCCACGTAACCAAAGTTGACCTCCCAGCTTCTCAGACCCTCCGCCTCCTTACAACGCTTGCTTCCACACTCAAACTGCCCTGAAAGAAACACATCACAGATGATCAGATCATGAGTAAGCAGACAGGAAAGACAGGTTACCCATTACTAAGGGGTATTTTTCATCATGTGGTGTTCTGGTTAAGGAACCTCTATCCATCCATTTTCTAAACCGCTTGTCCTGGTGAGGGTTGCGGCGACAGCTCATTAAGGAGAGTGGACCAGACATCCCTTTCCTCAGCAACAGATTCCCAGCTCTTCCTGAGGGATTCCCAGGCGTTCCCAAACCAGCCGACGGATATAATCCCTCCAGCGTGTCCTGGGTCGGCCGCTAGGTCCTGGGCTGTGTCTGGTAGACTGCCCGGGGGAGCCTCCCAGGGGGCATCCGTACCAGATCCCCGAACCACCTCAACTGGCTCCTCTCAATCGGAAGGAGCAGGAGCAGGTTAAGGAACCTGTCAGACTCAACATCAGAATACTTGTCCGGTCAGTGATTAACTCAGCCAATCACTCATCTTAAGTTAACAAAATAGGTACCAATGTGAGAACTCAAAAGCGGTTGTCCTCTGTGGAGGGACTTCCCCACCACTGAACCAAGGCAACCAACAACGATGAATAACCATATGATTGCTGTTTTGAGTCGAGGGGTGGTTTCATTTTTTACGTTGGATTTTCAAAATTACTAGAGAGATTGATTGCGCAATACAAGAGTGTGCACTCTTAGGCATAGGTCCAAGGGAATGGAACGATGCAAATGGGATCAGTGCCAAAATGGAGGACTGTTTGATTACCGACCTGTCACTACGTAGAGTTTATTATTTAAGCGACTGATGTCAGCTTAATGGCACTAAGGTTATTAATTATCTGTGCTTGTGTAATTAATATTGATGAAATGTTTGCATAGAAGCTAAGGAATCAAATGTTCCATGCACTGTGTGTTCAAATATATTCACCAGCCATATTTTTCACAAGTAATTATCAGTAACATAATTATTAACAACCTACATGTTGCAACAAACATGTTTTCTTTGTAACATAATTCAAACGAGTGCTTATTCCACGCACTTGAACTCAGGCTCCCAAAGTTTCTGGCTTAGTACCCTTAAAACGGTCCTGTGCTCCAAAAAAATGCAGCTATTTTTTGTACATTTCATTATAAATTATGACAGTTTTCATAGCAAACGAGATCACATTTTCATGACGCGTTTCCTTGCATTGTTCACGCTGCTATTTTTTCCGCTTGTACTCGGACACCGCCAAGCTGAATTTGCACGAGATAAGAAAAGCGAAAGGCCGTCAATAAACCATGTCAGGAACAAAACACTTCTTCCAATATCAGATTTTATTCCCATAAAATGTCCCATCTTTGCCATTTTGGGTCATACCCTCAAATGCAAGCTCGACATTAACAGGAATGATTCAGATATTTATCATCTCAGTGATTTACTCAATTTTTCATAAACTACGGCTAGCAGTGGCTCCCCGTTCTGGTCAACATTAAAACATAAAAAAATACTCATTAATTAATTGACCGATAACATCCTAATATATAGGAAGCAGTGTGTGGCAATATGGCGCCGGCAAACCGCCTGGCTGCCTCCTCCGTCTCTCTGCGCTTTCGTCGCGCCGCTGAGTCATTCTCTCGTCGAATTAGTACCTTTGACAGTGAATGAATATGCGCGCGTTATAAATGTAAAATTATTATTATTAGACCAGCGAACCTCCGCCGAGACGCCGCTTCATGCAATGTATGTAATTAATGTCAGCAGCTTGTATGTTTGTTGTCGCAGGAGTCCCGTAAAGAGCTTGCAAGCTCACTGGGTATTTGTCTACTGTAATAATAAACATCTATCTATCTAAAATTAACTCGAAGGCTTTCATGACCAATGTTATCCATAGTGAAGCTCTGTTTATGAGTTTAGGTCATGTGAAAAAGTGTGTAAGTGTAGTGCACCGGTCGATATGTTGGAGAAAACTAGCGAGCACACACAGCACTTACCTTAACAGAAGGTACCGACGTTTCGCTTTTCCAAGCCATGATGAAGCTGAGTGGAAGTCTCAGCGAAACGTCGGTACCATCTTTTAAGGTAAGTGCTGTGTGTGTTCGCTCGTTTTCTCCATCTATCTATCTATGTACGCATCGATATACATTCAGTGCAATGTGCACTCATACATACATGTAAAAACGGTTTCCTGTTATATACCAACGTTAGGATTTCAGCGATTTGTACACGTGCGAGGTCACACAGGCACAGACGTGTGTACGCACCATGCGCTCCGTACTCCTATGTGACCCCACAAACTATTCGCACGGACTGACAGCAGCTAAAAAATTCCTAGTGAAAACATGTGGTAATCCACAGCTTACACAAACAGCACTTCACTCTCAAACACACATACCGCACTACAGCTAATCTGCCCATCATTAAGCCTATTAGCTTGCAAAGTCCCTGAAGCCTTAAGCCAAGCCTCTGAAAACAAAACTTAAACCTTAGGTTTGAAAGGAAAAAGAACATTACAGTAATCTCTCTTATTAGTGAATGCTGCATTATGCCCACACCAACTGTTTGTGTAACACGAGCGAAGGGGCCACAAGGACAGTCTGTTTTCACCCGTGCGGTGATTTTGGGATTGGTGTCACCACTAAAGGGGGCACACGTGAGGTTGACTCCTGTGGCAAACAGGAGTGGCATCGATATAATAATAATAATAATTTCAATTTATATAGCGCTTTTCACCCGAGGGTCACAAAGCGCTGCACAAGGGCCGCGAAGAGGACCGCATGTCTCTCCCTGTTGCTCATCGTATCAACACAAAAAACAATGAAACCTATTTTAATATAGCACCTTTCACAATCAAATTGGCAGAGGGCTAGACATGTAACAAGTTACTTGTAAAGCATCAGCAAGACTTCCACCAGCACACTGCACCACAAACACTCTACACGCAGAGACATGGTTCCCACAAACACACACTGAGAATCCTCAAACTCGGACCGCGAAACCCACGAGCCTAAGCTATGACCCATAAGCCGGACCTACACATCAAACAACATAGGCTATGAACCCACAAACCTGAACTAGCAACACAATAAAACCAGGACCCTTAACCAAAAAGACTGACTATAAACCCATAAACTAACAAGCTCCGGATTATAAACCCACTCAGAACATGACAGCCTGCTCCACGAACCGACCATCAACTAGTGCTATTAAGCTGGCACATGACATGATACGAAAAAAGAAACGTATGGCAAATTACAAAATGTGTATCTATCCCGCGCAAATGCCTCCAAACACTAGGCAAGGTTTGTTCCTGGATGTTGCTGTGTGTTGCTTGTTGCAGTGGCAAACCAAAAACCGCAATAACCTAAATTGCCGCTGGTGCCCTGTGATGGACTGGCATCCCATCCTGGGTATAACACTGCCTTGTGCCCTGTGTCTGCCACAACCCACACCTCTCTAGAGAATGATAATGAATGATCAAGTGTGTAGAAAATGAGAGGACGAAGGCCACCGGTGAAACCGCTGACTGAATTATGCACAGTTCTACCCAACTATGCAAACGGGTGTTTAAGGCGGCCCCCTTATCTGTAACACCGTAACTCGCAATGGACCTCAATGAACTCAAACACTGCAGCTCAGTATTGGTGTAGCTAGTTTATAACAACGCCATGGGGGTCAAGGTAGAAGCGTTCACGTCGCGATCCCTGTAAGGTAATACTTGGTATTGCCTGCGAATTCTACCAAACACTTCAAGGCCGAGCGGAAAGACAACGATGTCCAGAAGCTGACCATCGTGCTTCGAAGAATCGCAAAGAAGAACAACGCCATGAAGGTGCATTAAAAAGAAAAGCGAACACGTGTTTTAATACTGATAGATGTAATGTTGTGAGTTATCGTTGTCCCTCATTATCAATCACCTGTCTCATGAAGGAACATCAGTATGCAACCATGACCAATCAACAGCGAATTTACCCTGTGAGCAGTTGATCTTTTCCATGCAATGGATGCTTCTTTTTCAAATGACACAACACACTCGTGGATATAAACTATCCGATGCCAACATTCCCCAAGTGTTTGACGCTGCGCCCAGGTATGGTAACCTCATTGTAGCGGGCTCTTATATTCACTTACAACATTTTCCCCACCAGGGAGCGCACGCTGTCTTCTAGAAAGCAGCTGGGGCAAACGTGTTTTTTTTTAAGAAATCCAGGTTATCATTAATCTAGAATGCTTATTTAATGAACACCCAAGCAGAGACATTCTCTTCCCATGAACTGTCCCTCCCATATAATCCCGACATAACAACCTGCAGAGGAACTGAAACAGTTCATGTTTCAGTTCCTCTGCAGATTGTCAACACATGCCATGCACACAAAAACAGGGATCAGTATAGATTACAGTTGAGTGTTGTTGCCAGTTTAAACGGCAGGCATCTAGGTTGACCCAGGTTGGACAGTTACCCCCCCAATGGTGGGGGTATTGGAGCAGAATTTCACGGCTTGATGCCCATCCTGGCGCCAACCTACTTTATTTGGAGGGTCTTCGGATCGCTATGTGTTTAGAACCTCCACCGACCTGTTCACCAAGGGAGACCCTAACAGGAGTGCTAGACTCCAAGTGACATAGCTCTGGAGTTTATTGGAACACGCAAACCCCTCCACCACGGTTACGAACCATGGGTGGTAAAGATTACGGTCGATGTACATTTTACTCGAATCTTCATTGCATGAACAACAAAAATACTTTTGTCTTATTGAAAATGTAGGGGGTCAAGGTAGAAGCGTTCACGTCGCGATCCCTGTCAAGTAATACTCGGTATTACCTGCAAATTCTACCAAACACTTCGAAGCCGAGGAGCTGAAAGACAACGATGTCCGGACGCTCAACAGATGCCAGAAGCCCCTCGGTCTGGAGCAAGAAGAGAGGCCAATGCCCGCCGCCTTTAAGGCCAGCACTGACTATTATAATAATAATACCGCGACCCTCACCAGGACAAGCGGATTAGAAAATGGATGGATGGAATGGCGTTTTGTGTGGCGCCTTTCGCCCGGGGGTCGCAGGGCGCTGCACGGGGGCCGCGGAGAGAACGGCATGTCAACAATGAAAACTAAATAAATATTATTATATCTCTAAATGTTGAAGGGCTGTCTGCAACTAAAGAAGAACTTGTTGCAATGGGAAAACTGTCATATAACCGTCACGCTTCGCAGAATCGAATCGAATCGAAAATGTAAAAAAAAATTAGTTTATAACATATGAAACGTGCGGCACTGTGGCGCGGTGAGCGGAGCCGCCGCCTCACAGCAAGAAGCACCCGGGTTCGAATCTTGACTCAGGTGCCTTTCTGTGTGGAGTTTGCATATTTTCCACGTGTCTGCGTGAGTTTGCGCCGGGCACTGCGGTTTCCTCCCACAGTCCTTAGACATGCTGCTTCCGAGGTTAATTGTCCTGACTAAATTGCCACTGGTGCCCTACGATGGACTGGAATCTCATCCTGGGTGTAGTCCTGCCTTGAGCCCTCTGTCTGCTGGGATAGGCTCCGGCTCACTTTGACCCTGTACAGGATTAAGCGGTTTCTGACAATGATGATGATGAACATTTGAAACATATACTGCAATCTACATGCACCAATCAATGTAAGAGATTACCATTCTTCCATCCATTATCAGAAACCGGTTAATCCTATACAGGGTCACGGTGAGCTGCAGCCTATCCCGGCAGACACAGGGATTACCATTCTTGCAAAACAATAACAAATCAATGTATTTTATCTTTACCAGACACAAAACAGACCTCTGTATTCGTGGCAGATTCAAGGGACTAGCTTGTGAAATACCAGTGATGCAAACCACACCTTTCCCTTATTTTCTTCGTGCAAGCAGGTTTTACAACTTTCTCAAGGAAAGTCTGCTGTTTCAGTACAGTATCACATAATGCTCATGTCTGTCACCAAGCTCTCAGTGTTTGTTTGGGTAGCATCCTTGCTCTCCTCCATACTTTATGTGACCCCACCTAACACTCTTCCACCATTACACGCACAATATTTTCATGGCACGTTGTATTAAGAATTTCCAACGCGCTTACACTATTCTCCTGTGATTTCTAAACATCCTCTGCATGGAATTATACTCAAAGGTGATTTGTTACATTGTCAGTTTTTTTAGATTTACATTCACGCCTCACAGAAAGAAAGTACTGCCTGAGGCAGTTCAATTCCCCTCTCGGGCGCCTTTCTGAGTGGAGTTTGTGTGTTATCCGCCTGTTCTGCATGGGTTTCCTCTAGGTTCTCCGATTTCCCCCCACAAGTAAAAAAAACCCAAAAATTAATTGGCCGATAACATGATATAGGACACAGTGTCTGGCAAATGTTAGTGTCAACTTGCTGCATGGCTGCTCCCCCCCTCTCTGCGGTTTCCTCGCACCTCTGCATCCGTGTCTCGTCCATGACCAGGCGTTTGCACGCGTTACAAATTGTATCATCCGTATGATTTTATACTTTGGATTAAGGCATTGCAATGGGCACGACATAAACTATTCCTACAAATGATGTCACAAGATCTAAATCATCTTTACTAATTCTTTCAAGAAATTACCAGGCGGCCTTAGAAATGTAACTTTTGATTTCACTAGAAACAAACTCATTGTTGAGTATGCATGCGAGTCATCAAATCATCTTAAGGAATTAATAAATTAAAACAAAATGTTGCATTCAACAATAAAGGAATAGATGAATCAGATATTTAAGTCGATAAAAATGAGTACGAATGAGATAAAAAATAATCGAATCATAAATTGAATCGTGGCCCTGAATCACAAGTCATGGAATCACAAGGACAGAAAATAAGGAGCATAAACCATTACGTTCCTAGTAACTGATGCACTTCTGAGACATTCAGCTACACAATAAGAATGTAATTATAATATGGCAAATATTTTAACACATAGACCAGTTATACAGGAATAGACGGTTACCGATGTTAAAGCTAATGTATGCATGCCAGAACACGCGTGCAATGTAACTGGCATCTTGTGTATAAATAACTTGATATTATAAACATATACAATGTTTAAAACCCAAAGGCTTTCATGACCAATATTATACATAATATATTACTTTTGGTTTGGGCCACATAAAAAATAAAAGTGTCGTAAACTCCACCTCCATCAAACACTGTTAAACGGTGTTTTTGTCAGGTGAACCGAACATGGCAATTCTTTACTACTTTCGCACAATGGTGTCTGAGAGCAAACCCAATGGAGAACGACGTTTCAGTGATAATTTCACCAGAAACATTCTCACTAGGAGCCCAATGAAGCTGATTGCAATAACCAGCAACATGTCGCACGCTATTGGAAATGTTGTAGGTTTTTTCTCTAACACACCGGTGTGCTGAAGTAGTCAGGAATAAACACGTTTCTGTTGAAGTGACAAAAACCTTACTTAATGGTTGCGTCAGGTGGAGGCGGGTTTATGACACATTTACTTTCATTCCAAAGAATGTTTATGTAAAAAGTAACAAAAATTGTTCTCTCCCTTTCTGAGTGTGAAGAAACATTGTGGATTACAAATTGTACATCGTACTTCTTCTTCTTTTCGATTCTTCGAATCGCGATGGTTAAATTAGTTTCCCATTTGTAATCCACAATGTTTCTTCACATTGTACTGATGTAGGTTTTGACGGCTTGATTCATGATGGTTGCTCATCAAAGCTGTTCTTGCTTGCAACATCGTGAGAGAGAGCGCTTGACACGGCTATCACGAAAGAACAGCTTTGCAGAGCAACCATCAAATTCTACATCATAATCTCTGTCAAGTACTCTCGATGAGAAGATCTTTTTTTTTTTAGCCATTACATCTATTCATATCCAAGGAAGGGCAGAAATTACGTGCCCCACCTGGTTCCTGCTTCCACCTCTTGGGGTGAGTGGACAGTGTCCCATGCTGTATTTTGTGAAGGGGTGTGACAAGCATACCTTTTCCAGTAATGACCTCATTCTCTATCCTCCAGCGCATGCCCACCTGCAGCATTTAAATAAAAGAGGCCAAAAACATATTTTAATTATGTTCGACAAGCGTATTACAACTCATGAATCTAAAATATTATTTACAAGCTAACATCCATTCCCATTTATTGAACAGGGTTGACGTGCGGGGTTTACTTGTTCTCTGAAACCAAGGTAATCTTCATGCATTTGGAACTGCTCTTAAGAGCTGTGCTTCCAGGATAGCCATGGTGAGCATGTTGTGTCAATGCAGGAATCCCGTAAAGAGCTCGCAAGCTCACTGGGTATTTTTCTGCTGTAATAATAAAGAAATAACATTTAACATCAACCGCGACCCTGTACAGGATTAAAGCGGATTCTGAAAAAGAATGGATGGATCGATCTAACATCAATTTTGTCCAGGTCTGCTTGTTTCTTTCATAGTTGAACAGATTTCTTTCGGATGAAAAAGCATTGGCCTGAGGGAAGAATGAAGTGCAATCTCAATTATCACTTTAGTGACCTTCTTAAACAATCAAGATGCTCACATATCAAGCACTAGCTTCATTAGCCTTGGTAGCTGCTGGTTAAGCCCGAGCTGGGATCAAGCGAAAGGCTCTCGGACGCCACAGTCACCTTGTTCTCTTTGTAGCGGCTCAGGTCAGCTATGCAGTACTCCTTGAACATCTTGTCATAGTACTTCTTGGCAAGCCTCTTTTCCCTGTCGAATAAATACACCAGCACTTGCAGGGGCACGCACGTCCCACACCGACACGTACAACCCGCCTAAACGCCCTGTCTGAATTGTAATTTCAGTTTAATTGCACTGTGCTAATGTGATCGGGCCCAACTGCCAGTAGAGCATGAAATGTGCACTGTGATTGGTCAGAGCCGCTGTTAAAGACCTCAGAACGAGAGAATGGTTTGCGGAGAACTGCCACTTTAAACGGCAGTCTTGAGTGTTTCCTGGGGCATGCACACTAATGGCTTTATTAACCCGCATGACTCTCACGCACAGAAAGGATACGGGTGTACTGAACCGTGGTGGGAATTTTTGCCAAGGCCATTGTTTTGATATAATTAGCCAAGGGTATTAAAATAATAAAGTCAGAAGTTGTATTCGTTTGTTCTGACATTATTACGCAACATAATAACTTTCAACTCAGTGTGGCTGCCAGATCTTGTAAATTTCCACCGAGATCAAATACTGCATATATTAAAGGCACATTGCATGAAATCGTGGCATGTTTTTTGATACATATTTAGTTACATGCCAGGACCACAGGTGCGTCTCAGTGGAGCTAGCTGAGCTGTGATCAGTCAGATCTTAGTATTCTTGACTTTTTTTGTTTTCAATACTTAAGCTGGTATGTTATTGCACATAATTGTGTTGCACAGAGTTGAGAGAACGGGAACAAAGAATCTCACTGCCATGTATCTTATGTGTATGTGATCGACACACTTGACTTGAAATTAACTAGGAACAAGGTGCACACCAACATATTTAGCAAAATCACAGGAGGAATATCCAATAGCAGACCTTAAGCATTATCTACAGAAAACATTGAAGACTAACTTAAGACCTCGATTGTTAACTGTGTTTTCTGAAGACTGACGACCAAATGCAATATGGGTTAAACTAAAACAATTGAAATTTCCATAATGACGGCTCTGCTTAGGTCGGGTTATCCGGTATAATTTATTTAACTGGAAACTTAAATACAAAGTTACAGAGAAAAGTTACAGAAAAACGCCATCATGGGATATCCAGACAATTCAAGCACTGGTCTAATCCTGTCGATACCAGGAATCACGGTTAATAATGCGGTGAATAAGAGGCGTATTAACGTTTAACAGCATTTAACTTAATTTACATCTTGGGGATACGTTTAAGCCCTGCAAAACCAGCTTCTCTCACATAAACTAGTCCTTAATGCCAATAAAAGTAAATGTATGCTTATCTTGACAAAAAAAACCAACATCCAAATCTCTACTTCAGTAGAAATTATTCCACTGAGGAGAAACACATTCGGTTCAGGACATTATTTTCACCTAATCAGAAAAGGTTTTTGTCTCATCACCTTCTGAGTTTGGGCAGCAAGTGTCACAAACCATGGAAGTAGGGCATGGTCTACAAGTACTTACCAGGTCATGTTCCACTCATCCTCCTCTTCCCAGAGGAAGCGATGATTCTCCCGGATGACATCCATGTCTGTCTTGTCTCGATCACTGTTAACACATACAGATCAACAAAGTAAGCCTTAGAAGTTCAAAGTACTTTCTGCTCAATGTTCCTAGGTTCACTACAAAATATGGAGAAAAAACTGTCAGCTGCGCCACGTTTCTGGAACAATATAGCCATCACATTCCAATGAATCTACCAACAAGATACTACTCAAATAAGACGACACGCACCTGACCCGTTTGAAATCCTCCCTCTTCCCGCCGTAGTAGAGCAAGTAGTCGTTGACAAACTTCTTGTGTCGTGAAAACTTTGCAGCAAGTCAAGGACAAGTCATGCAGATTTGTCCACCATATAACATCACGGCAAGCATCAACAACACTGTTCCAGTACCCTTTCTGGCAATGAGATAATTGTTAAGATCTTAGAAACACCAGTTTGCAAGAAGCCACACATGCTTGTGACAAAAACATGCAAACAAAATGCTTTGACAATAAATACATTGTCCTTGAAACTGATTGGCCCACAACAGAGACGGCTTATATTATAGCCTAGACTCAGCGTTAGCCAAGTGCTGCCGAAAAGCAAGCAGTTTAGGACAATGCAAATACGAATGCATTAGTAGCTCGGGTCGAGCTGTTAAGTCTATCGTACCATTTTGCCAGTATACAAATGATGTAAAAAAGATACAAGGTAGTACCCTTTCTAGCAGGCCCATCACCCCCCCCCCCACCGATTTGTTTTGTAAACTGAGTACCACTTGATGAACATCATTTTGTAAAAAGTGCCCAGTGGTTGCCATATGGATGGACAGGTCCCTCTATACCCACTGCCCTGTCATTGTGACATGGATTTATACCATTCTTCTTCTTTGCGATTCTTTGAAGCGCGATGGTTAAATTACAGTTTCCCATTTTATTACACAGCCCCTTCATTTTCATTGAACTCCGCAAGGTCTTTTGAGCTGAGATTTCGTGCTCACCGTTAAAGGTAAAAAGTCTGCACAGGAGCGAAAACATGCCAAAATGTGTTAAAGGAATGACACATAAGAAATAGAAATAAGCAAACAAGTCAAAATTATTATATGACTTTTGAAACAATAACTCGTAAAATTGATAGGATATGTTCCTTGAGGAAACAGCTGATGTTAAACTATTGTAC
>JAZEWU010000007.1:521846-537258 GCA_036362915.1 Geotria australis | reverse complement strand
CCCGTTCTAGTTCTCAGGCGGTTGAGTGTCTTCCACTGAATCCATGGTGCATCTGAGCGTTATATTAAAGATGGGTGTCAGATGTTTGGACAGGGGCGCAATGTCAGTGCTTGCCACAGGCGCTGTTTTCTTCCGTAAATACGCATCTGCACCCACGCACCGCCACCCACACCACCCACGCACCGCCATTCCACAGCAGCCGGGGCCTACACATGTTGAGCTTCACTGTTGATGTATAGATTTAAATGCCGACAGCAGGGCAGCATTCCTTTCGTGCTGCCGATTTGGCGATACAGACCAACTCGTCACGCGTCAAATATCCCCGGCTCGATGGCTCAGGGTGCGACTCTCAGGTGTCGTCGTTACAGGAATTGCGGCACCGAGACTCCGCGCACGATCCTGCGGGCTGCCCGCGGTGCCGTATTAAGGCACCATGGGCTTTAGGGGCTGCAGCCCAGGGGCCTCCGCCAGCTGGAGGGCCTCCAGAGATTAAGTGAAAAGTGATTCCACTTGTGAATACTGAACCAAAGTAATAAGTACTCTAAATTACCTATTTTTAAAAGGGTTAAGTTAATATACTGTATATATATATTTGTAATGTGGCGCGGTGAGTAGCGCTTCCGCCTCACAGCAAGAAGGACCCGGGTTGGAATCCCTGCTCGGGTGCCTTTCTGTGTGGCGTTTGCATGTTCTCCCCGTGTCCGCGTGGGTTTTCGCAGGGCACTCCGGTTTCCTACCAGAGTCCAAAGACATGCTGCCAGGTTAATTGGCTTCCTGACTAAATTTCCCCACGCGCCCTTCGATAGACTGGCGTCCCATTCTCGGAATGGCCCTGCCTTGTGCCCCCTGTCTGCCGGGATAAGCTCCGGTTCACCGTGACCATGTATAGGATTACGCGGTTTCTGATAATGGATGGATATATTCGTAGTAACCATAATGCGGCAAAAAAGAAACACTCTACTGTATACGTATATATCGTATGCCGGTTTGTGGCGTCATACAGACTTGGAGGGGGCTCACGGTACCTGTAGTCCAGTGGGTGGTCTACAACATCTTAATCCTGGCTCTAGCTATCCGGCAGCAGCCGTCTCCCCGTCGGGGCCGCTCGCTCTGCCCGCCTATCGCCGTCGCAGATGTCATCCGTCCCCACACGTTTCTCACGAGTGCCCCTTGAGCTGCTATGACGCCCTGCGGACACACCGCGAACGAGCTCCCCGCATTGATCGGCGTCGCTGCGGTTCGTATTGTCCGAGCGAGAAGGAATGCCGGCGCGGGCTCCAGCGTCGTTAGGCGTCGAGACGCACGTTTGCGAGACCCGACACGTTTCGCCACCGCGTGGGGCACGGCGCTCGCCGCGCACGGCACGCGTGCCATGAACGGCGCGCCACACGATTGTGACCGGGCACGCCCAATAAATAACGGCGAATAATCTGTCCTTTAATTGTCAGAAACCACCGCTAAAATCCTGTACAGGGTCGCGGTGAGCCGGATGCCTATCCCGGCAGACACAGGCTGCAAGGCAGGGCTAAACCCAGGATCGGACGCCAGTCCGTCACAGGGCACCGGGGGGCAATTTAGTCCGCAGGCCGTTTAACCTATGCGGCAGCATGTCATTGGACTTTGGGAGGAAACCGGAGTGCTCGGCGAAAACCCCACGCGGACAACGGGGAGAACACGCAAACTCTGCACAGAAAGGCACCCGAGCCCGGATTCTAACTCAGGGACCTTCTTGCTGTGAGGCGACAGCGCTACTCTGTCACTCTGTAAATGATGCTACCCAATGAAAGCTCTTTAACGTAGAAAGAAAATAACGATTCAATGGGTTATTTATCACAGTTTTTTTTTGTAAGTATCAATGGCAGCACGCAGATTAGTAAATGCGTATGAATCGGATGCCTCTTGGCAGCCACTTGTGACAGGTTGCTGACCCCTGGTGGAGGTTGTAGTTTTGCGTGTTCGGGTGGCACCACGATGTCCCACAGCATGGGGCAGCGAAACGTCGCACATTCTGCCGAGCATCACGTGGTATACAACGGAGGAGAGAAAGATAGGTTATTATTACAGCAGGAAAAAATACCCAGTGAGCTTGCAAGCTTTTTAAGGGATTCCTGCGACACAATAAACATGCGAGGAGCCCGATGACGCGATCCCATCCTGGGTACAGCCCTGCCTTGCGTCCTGTGTCTGGCGGGATAGGCTCCGGCTCACCGCAACCCTGTATAGGATGCAGCGGTTTCTGCTAACGGACGGAAAAAAAATCTAAAAATTAATCAACTCGACGTGACCGTTGCGCGCGGTGGCCGGTACCCGGCGTTACAGCGACCGCTCCGTCTGCCTCCCCCGCAGGCACCACCATGCAGCCGCCCATCTGCTCGGGACGCAGCTCCGCCCGCGCCACCTTCCGCATCGCGCCCAAAGCTCTCCCGGCAGCGCTCCCGCCGCCGCCGCCGCCCTCGCCGTTCGACGCGACCGCCGGCGGCAAGACCGCGGCTCCCGGCGCGATCGCCGCGGGCGCCGATGGCACCGCTGGCACGCACGGCGTCCCCGAGTGCGTGGTGTGCATGCAGGGGCCGCGGCAGGCCGCCTTCGTCGCGTGCGGACACTTCTGCGTGTGCGTGGGCTGTTCGAAGCGGCTCTGCGAGTGCCCCCTGTGCCGCAGTCCCGGCGGGAAAGTCATGCGCATCTACTACTCGTAGCGGCGGCGTCGCCCCCGCCTCCCGCCCGGCCGTGGGCCTCGGAGCGGCCGGGGCCCGGACGGCCGTGCGCGGCGAGCCCGGTGGGTCGAAGGTCCCGTGCGGCCCGTCGGCGCGAAATACGAGTTGGGGATGCCTAAGGCCGCCCCCCCCCCCCCTTCTCGGTTCCCCCCAAACTCTGATTCCATCCGTCCATCAATTTTCTAAACCGCTTGTCCTCGTGAGGGTCGCCGTGGCAGCAGTCCAAGGAGAGTGGACCAGACATCCCTTTCCTCAGCAACAGATTCCAGCTCTTCCTCGGGGATTCCCAGGCATTTCCAGGCCAGTCACGGCCAAACGCAGCGGGGACGTCGCCAAGGCCGATCCACCAAGGACTCAACGGCGGCCCGTCGCCGAGAGCGGAAACGGCAAGACAAAGATCCCCCGTGTAGCCTTAACACAGACTGTCGGGGCAAGTGCCGTTAGCGAGTAGCACCTATGAATGTCGACACGGCACACGAGGGGGTGGGTGACCAGCACCACGCCCGGCCGCCTTCGTCTCCCGAGTGGCGATGTGACCGGTTCGTAAAATCGTCACTGGTGTTGGCCGTGAGCGGGATTCGAACTCGGGCCGCCAGATTTATAGCCCAGTGCGCGAACCACTGGGCCACCCAGCGGACAAGCAGCGCGCTGGAGCGCCCGAAGAAACCAGGCGCCGAGTTCGAACGTTTGTTGACGTTTCACGCATCAGTCGCGTATGTCTGCGACACGCCGCCGGATGGCCGGGAGAGGAAAGCAGTTAATCACAGAGACACGACGACCGGATCACGTAGCAACATTTACTGCCGAATGCTTCACTAACGAAAACACTACGCACACTTTGCACTTTCGCTGATGCTGTGATCTCCATAACCTCGGAGCTCTGCTCCCAGTTAACTAGAGTAGCCGATGCTCTGGCACACGAGTGACGGCGATCGGAATAGCCTCCACGAGCTGACGAGCAAATGATCCCGAACGCGCCCCGTCGGATCACTAAGTTAAGTTGCGCCTGGATCGCGTAGGGACGGAGAGACGCGGGCTCCCGTCGCGCCTTGAGCGCCGAGTTGTACTGTACTTCTAAGCTCCCTCTGTCTTCACCGAGCACCCTGACCAGTGTGGTGAAGTATGGTCACGCAACCCTCGCGACTCACGGTCCTGATTCGGCGCTGGAGAGCTGTACATGCAGGGACGGAACTGCATTGAAATGTCACTACATTTACTCTTTAAATCATAGTGCAATAATGTTCTAAGTCTGCTTAAATGTGTTTGTAGAACATGGGCAACGTGAACATGTTGGCGACAGCCGCTGTCCATCACAGGGCACCGGGGGCAATTTAGTCACGGATGAGAGTGTTTTACTAAATGTCGGACTCATTTCGTCGATTAGACTAAGAGAAAATGGCTCCAGAAAATCCACAGAGGGAGGACACTTGACTAAAATTCCACCTGGGTTGTTGTCGACCAGACTGAGACCACGGCTAAAGCAAGAAGTGCGGACTCCGTGGATGCTGAACGACACGATTGTTTTTGTACGATTAGCGTGCCTGGAAAATGTTGTCGCACGTCACGACGGCCTCACTTGTAACAGCCTCACTGGCACGATGACGAATCTGGTGTCTGGGCGATGGAAATCCCAATGCTGCCCAAACACACTGACACATTCATAATTGATGTTTCGTGTTAGACCACGGACTGAGTCGGTGGGATTTGTGTCGTGAAACCCTCCACCATCCGCCACAGCCAAGCACAATAGAGCATACCGCTAAATCGCCAGGACGGGCCCAGCGACCGTTTAACAATACTAATTATCTACCCCTTTAAAGGACCTTACTCCCAAAATGCAGAAATTAAAAGCCATGACCAGGTATTTTTATTTTTTTACGAACTCGCCGATCTGTAATAAAGGAGACTGTCGTTATATAATGTACAATAGTGTGTATAGGACTGAATGTAATTATACTGGCACTTTGCTATGTACAGCTCGCCCCTCATGTTTACATGTACATATATATATACACACTCTGTTACCCCTGTAAACCCATACGGGGAAGCCACGTTGTTTGAGCTGTACAGGCCACCGTATTACACTTTTTTACATTTAAGTATACCATATCTTTATTATTTCTAACATACAATAAAATTGTGTCTATTCAAAATACAGTGCTTGTCTTTATGAGTTTTTATTGATTCCCACAAACGTCACCCGTGACCAAATCACAGAAGGCGCCGGGTCGCGTCACGTCTCGGAACAGAAGCCGGGGTCGAACCTGGACGCCGGTGGCTGGACGGGCGACACGAGCAGCAGCGCTACTCACGGTGGCCTCGCGGTCAGTAGCGCTGCCGCCTCACAGCAAGAAGGACGCCGGGTTCGATTCCCGGCTCGGGTGCCTTTCTGTGTGGAATTTGCATGTTCTCCCCGTTGTCCGCGTGGGTTTTCGCCTGGTACTCCGGCTTCCTCCCACGGTCCAAAGACATGCTACTGTCAATGTTAATTGTCCTGACTAAATTGCCCCCCGATGCCCTGAGATATTGTAACTTGCTTACCCCTCCCCGCTGGATAACTTATAAAAAGACCTACATAAACTCAACGGTTCCTTCCAGCTCTTCTTCTTTGCGATTCTTCGAAGCACGATGGTCAGCCTCTGGACATCGTTGTCTTTCAGCTCGGCCTCGAGGTGTTTGGTAGAATTCGCAGGCAGTACCAAGTATTACCTGACAGGGATCGCGACGTGAACGCTTGACCTTCCAGCTTAAAAAAACGAATAAGCATGCGCAACGAGCATTGTGGGCAGTAGAGGGCAGTGCAGCAACACGTATTGCAACAACAACGATTCAAGACTTACTTGTTCCGTAAAGCCTTCAAGCCGTCGTGCTAGGGCCACTTATGCGGCTCAACGCCGTCTGATTACCGTTCTCTGTCGTAGTTTGTTTGTCGTTCTCTCCGCGGCCCTGTGCAGCGCTTTGTGACCCTCGGATAGAAGGCGCTCTGTAGTTGCTATTATTATTATTTTTCTGCTGTCTTTATGATCTATGTCCTATAATTTATCGCGATTGCTTGACTCTCAGTTTATCTGTCTTGATGTTTTTGACATGCCGTTCTCTCCACAGCCTTGTGCAGCGCTTTGTGACCCTCGGGTGAAAGGCGCTCTATAAATGCTATTATTATCCTCCGTATAGCATGTCGTGTACCCGTCGATATGGGTACACGACACTTACATACTTTTCACGTGACCTAAAAACTCATAAAAAGAGCTATAATATGGATAACCTATTTGTGTTGACACTAGGGTGTTTAGGGCCTGCTGGTCTGAACGTATTCGTAATCCTGTAGTTCATGATTGGAAAATAGCCAACAGGTGGAAACGCTAATAGCCAGGAAGACAGCGCCACCTTTAGGTCAAGGTGTAAGTTAGATGGATAGATGTATGTTTATTAATACAGCAGAAAAATACCCAGTGAGCTTGCAAGCTGTTTACGGGATTCCTGCGAGCCTGTGCACGGTGTCGTTAACAATCTATTGACCACGTTACACTGACCTGGTGACTCTGGCCGTGACACTGGCCAGGTTAAGCTGACCGTGTGACACACACAGATACCGGGTTGACTCAGACCCACCCGCGAACTTTTGGTGCATCATACAGGGCAATCGAGTGCGTGTAATAATCTCGTAGAGTCTGTATTCAACATGCCGGCGCAGTCAAGAAGATAATCCAGTCTGTTATAGTTTATATCTC
The DNA here is from genome assembly GCA_036362915.1 of Geotria australis. Taxonomy (NCBI): domain Eukaryota; kingdom Metazoa; phylum Chordata; class Hyperoartia; order Petromyzontiformes; family Geotriidae; genus Geotria; species Geotria australis. The sequence continues at coordinate 530,813 of JAZEWU010000007.1, read as the reverse complement.
CAGACAGGGCCAGAGTGGCAGATTCAAGTGTGGGTGGGAATGTGTTGCCTCTGGCTGTTGACAGGGGAAACGTTGAGCAAAGCAGTGATAACGGCACTTTGACAAACTATACATTCCAACCCTCACAAACACAGGTCTCGCAATGTAAAAATATTATTACTTTATTGTTTACATACAGTACATGGAAGCCAGGGGGCACCCTGTATGCATTTAATCTTAAATCAAGATTCAAACATTAATTCGCCCAACCTTGCACTTGTGCAAACACACGCTGGAAGTGTGCTATTATAAAGAGGGCTATTGAAGGCTCGTGACCGATAGGATATCAGCTTAGAAAGAAATCATTCTCCAACGGGCCACGGAATAAGTCGTTTATTACGTCGCGTAAATAATGCATTGAATACGTGCACTCTAAATCAATCGCAACTCTCATCACCCACTACCAACTCCGCCCTAATCAAACACACCCCAACGCAGCCCCACCACGAGGGTGCGAAATCTGTCAAAAAAAAATAACAGAAAACGCGTCAACGTCACCGGGCGGCTGGGACGCGTCGATGACCCCGAGTACCGGTTTGTCAAAAATAACCAACGCGACCTCGCGGCCGCACGCCTTTGCGTCGGCTGAACGCCACCCTCAGGAGCTCCTACGTTACAGACACGGGCTACGGATATAGGCTGTTAGTTCACAGGTAAGATTCTAAATCACACGAAATGACGGTATACACATCGATCGCTCGTACGGGACGTAGGAAGCCGCAAGCTCTCTCCCTCATGCAGCTCAGGTGTGCGGCGGCGGCGCGAGCGCGGCCCGCCACATCCGTCGCCTCGGCAACGAAGCTCAAATCGCCGATTCCGTTTCCCTTGCGTGGCCACACCTGGAATGCATGAGGATTTACGAAAACCCAAAAATAAATTATTGGGTGTTTTTTGCGTTTTAAGAACAGTGTGCGCGCCGCCCGCGTGCCGGTACACGCGCCGAATTTGAGAGAAAAAGAAATAACTAAACCAAATCACAGCTTCACCTGCAAAAAATCAACGCAGCACACCACACCCAGGATCAAAACGCGTAAGCTGCAATTGCCAACCTCGGGCAAATTTTGCTCTTGAGCTAATTTGCCCGATGGGCGTTGTGGCCAGGAGGCGTTACAGGACTGCAGGCCGTCAATACTGCAAAATCCAGATGGCAGTTTTGGGATTTCAAAACTCGGACGATGCCGAGGGTCCTATATTTTTCCACGGAAAGGAACACCGCACCGTCCTGCCTTTACTTGACGCGCGAGAAATGAAACTGCCAACCCCAATAAACGCTGCAGTCGGAAGAGGAAAAGTTGTTCAGTTTTACAAGTGAATTCGGAGTGTGCCAAGCTGTTACGTAAAATCGTCCTGCGACAATTTGCAAACGATACAAACGTTTCAGTTCTGAGAAACAAATTCACACGATGATTTAACGACACAGCCAACTGTGAGCAACCGAAAGGACGGCGATGCAAAACAGAGGCTGAATTTCGGACATCGAGGTCCCCTTACACAATTTTATTTCTCTCTCTCTCATTTTCAAACGTTTTATTTCCCCGAGCAAAAAAGTGGTTTGTGTGTTTTGGGAACACGGTCGCGCAGGGGGGGGTGGGGGGTCACACGAGCGCCTGCGCCTCCCCGCTACTATTCACGGTGGGTTTGAACAAACCCGCGTCGGCAACGGCAACGGGCCGCGGCTCGCAAAGTTCGCACGACTCCGGGATGCTGGCGATTGGCGCGGGCCGCTCGGCGTCGCGCTGGCAGTCGCCGCTCGCCCCTGCATCGCGCTCCGCGTGGTGGTTGCCGCCACCCTGCGGGGCAACCGACGGAAGGCGGTGCTCGCACATGCACACGTCGATGCCGGAGTCGCGAGTCAGAAGCCGCTGGCGGAATTCCTCGTTGCCGCCACCGTCGTGGTCGCCGTCCTTCGCGCCGCAGCGGCCGCTGTCGGCGCCGCGCTGGCACGGAGGAGGCGGCGGCTGCCGGGAGGTCGGCTCGGGCGCCGAGGCAACTTCCGGGCCGGTTCCGTCCGGAGCGAGCGGCGGAGGAGAGGGCTTCCCGGCGTCCTCCTCGGAGCGCCGGTCCGGCGAGCGGGCGCCGTCTCCCGCGGAGACCGCGTCGTCGGCAACGGAGGCCGTGACGTCGTCACGGTTACGATTCTGAAGCTGCGTTTTCTGAAGTTTGTCAGCCGGCAAAACGGGCTGCGACGCGGCCTCGACCGGACTCGCGGCCCACGCGGGCGAATCATCGTCCCGGGAAGGTTCTTCGGAGAGCGACGTTGTGGAAGGCGAGGCGTCCCGGCGAGGCGGCGCGCTCGGGCCCGCCCGCGCCTCCAGGAGGGGCTCCGCTTCCGTGGCCGGGCCCCGAGACAGCGACTCCACCGAGGAGGTGGCCGAGACCGCGGTCTGGGCTCTCGGGGTTTCCTGGAAACCGTCCCCTGGGTTACCGGCGAGCAGCAGGTGTTGGTGGAGAGCGCTGTACGGAGGAGGAGGGGTGTTGTGAGGAGACACCACCTCCTCGTAGGCGGGCAGCTTGTACATGGCCATGAGCCCTTCACAGAGAGGGAGAAACGCGCGTTACTCGTTTGAGGATAACCGCGGCGCAGAATCCTCGTGTCGGTAGGGGTGTGTTTGCGGGATGTACCGACGGACGGACGTGGTGCGTTGAACTAAAAACCCCCACAACCCCGGTTACGAACACCTGAATCGGTCCCGGGCTTTCCCTAGGTCGACTCGGGCTCAAATTAGCGCCTGGTGCAGTCTGTCGCAAACACCAGCGTTGGCGAGACGATGACAGCCGGGCATGGTGCCGCCAACCCACCGCCTAGGACGGTGTGCCTAGAAAGAATGACCTTGCCCGAAGCGGTTCGATTCCCGTCTTGGGCGCCTTTCTGTGTGGAGTTTGTGTTCTCCCCCTGCTCTGCTGAGTTTCCCTCCGGGTTCGACGGTTTCCTCCCACAACTTAAAAAAAAACCACTCATTAATTAGTTGGCCGATAACATCAAAATATACAGGAAGCAGTGAGTGGCAATATGGCGCCGGCAAACCACCTGGCTGCCTCCTCCGCCTCTCTGTGCTTTCCTCGCTATGCCTCCGAGTCGTTCTGTCGTCGAATGAATATCTTCGACATCGAATGAATATGTGCCCCGCGATATAAATGTAAAATTATTATTAACTGGAGCTCGCCGACAGAACTTGCCCCCTACGATACAAAGCTACGCGGGTGACGTTTGATCTTTGCCGCGGAGACGCGAGCGTGCGGGAGCACGAGTCTTTACTTATGTCCAGCGGAGGCTCGGGGTAATTGTTGGCGCCCTCGTAGGCCAGCATGTTGATCTGCCGCTGCCGCTGCTGCAGCTGAGAGCGCATCTTGATGCGGCGGTGGTAGTAGGCGCAGCAGCAGCTCAGCAGGATGATGAGGGACCACACCAGCCAGAACCCTGCTCACACACACGCAGACACACACACACACGCGCGCAGACAAACAAAGACAAAAATCCCCCGTGTTGCCTTAATGGACTGTAAGGGCAAGTGTCGTTAGCGAGTAGCACCTATGAAGGTGCTACTGCGCCACCCTGCCGCCGAGTGGCTCCGTGAGCCACTATATTTACGAGGTTTGGGAATATATTATTTTTACGAGGATGACTCGCGTGGAGGAAACACGGCCGTTATCGCTGTAATTGCGGTTCACGGAGCTAAACGTCGCTAAACGGATTGGAAACGCATCCGACATCTCAAGTGGCGACACAGCGCGCTGCTATTATCAACGGCGACATTAATCCGCCGTTAATTTGCAACGTAACCTCCGCCGCTGCCCTCGAATCATCCGCTTTCATCGCCACTTACCAGTGCATTCCGGGCACGCGTGGGAGATAAGTGTCCAGACAATAACAGCGTTAACCTCGCTTAGGCGCCGCCGACAGTAGCGTCATTACGGACAACTCGACACCGATGGCGTGCGTGAGAGGCCGATGTAACCTGCGAGACGGAAGACGCAGATGCGAGATGCATCGAGTACGCCGCCCCTCGCGTTGACAAGGGGGCTCCCGTTGTACCGATGTCGGTTTTCGCGGCTCGATTCACGACGGTTGCTCTTCAGAGCTGTTCTTTCGGGGTAGCCGTGTCGGGCGATCTCCCTCGCTCACCTCGCGACGCTTCCAACGTGGCAGGCGAAACGTCGCGAGGGACAGCGGGAGAGCACTCGGTGACACGGCTATCCCGAAAGAACAGCTCCGAAGAGCAACCGTAAGAGGCGCTCGCCTCCGATGTGGGAGACGTACCCACCGCAAGAGGCGCTTGCTATCGGCAACGTCGTCGGTGTAATAAAGCGAGAGGACCGTGCTGTCGATCGTCACGTTTGCGAGCGTTCGTGAAGAATGTAGCCGTTCCAATCACAAGTTGCGGTGGAGGCAGGCACTCTTTCAAATTTACTCTCAATTAAAATCGGGAATCATGGGAGCAATGTTTTTGCGATCTCTGTCTAGAGATTATGTTCCTTGCAAATATAAAACGTCTAAATCGAACACACATTGTGATGCATATGCCCGGCGGCGTTATCCAGCCAGCCAGGCGTTCCCATTACGCCGCACGCCAAAGCCATTATCTCAATGTGTGTTTTACAATTTGTCCTAGACCACATTGTTTATTTTCCATCCGATAACATACGCCCATCAAATAGAGGAAGACGTTATAGTTTGCTTTGCAGGCAGGTGCTGCGCGTACAGTAGTAAGTTGTGAAATGAATTCAATTTCCTCTGTGCCCTTGTAAAGCTGACATATTAAGCCTGGCCTCAAACTGAGAGAGAGGGAGCCATGTCGTAACCCGACCCGTGCCGAAAGAACCAAACGGAAGAAATTAAATATGAGGGCTCTATGTCATAGAGCATTGGGGGGGAGGGGGGGGGTCACGGTGGCGTAGCGGTGAGTAGCGCTGCTGCCTCACAGCAAGAAGGATCCCAGGTTCGAATCCCGGCGAGGGTGCATTTCTGTGTGGAGTTTGCATGTTCTCCCCGTGTCCGCGTGGGTTTTCGCCGTGCGCTCCGGTTTCCCCTCCCCTCCACAGTCCAAAGATATGCAATGCGACCCAGTACAGGCAGTCCCCGGGTTACGAACGAGTTCCGTTTCTAAGTCGAATTTGTATGCAAGTCGGAACAGTTACGTACGGTTCACATCTAGCGTCAACTAGTCAAACGTTTGTATTAGTATATGGTATATATTTTACCTAAAACATCTTAAATATAATAGTACAGCAATAATAATAAACCGCTGAAAACGCGGTGTTTTGATCGTCGCGCAAAGTAGTCCGCCCGTTCGTTAGTACAAACAATTGTATGTATATGTACACTGGCAAAAAAAGGTGCCCATAGTCTAAACAGCAAGACTCGAGCTACTAATGCATTGATATCTGCATTGTCTATAAACTGCTTGCCTTTTGGCAACACATGGCCAAACACTGAGACTAGGCTCTAAAGAAAGCTGTCTCTAATCAGTTTGAAGGACAATGCACAGAGGTCAAGATCGACCTCTGTGGAGGAAGTTCGTGCAGGACGCTACTGGGCAGTTGAAGGCAACAACGGATGGTGGAGGAGCGACGCTCACAACAGCGAGCCGAGCGCCGAGCGGCCAAAGCACAGCAAGTTGGCACGGTAGGGAGCTCAGGTGGTGCATCTGCCAGTCACCTCGGTCAGGCAGCCCGTGACACCTGGGTCTGTCCCGTGACCTCCTGTCGGCGAGCCTTCGACACTTCACGTGGCCTCAAGGTGCATATGGCCTGGCACAGGCGCCGTGGTGACGTTATCGCCACCTAGTGGCGAATGGCGGTTGTTGTTGTGCGTGCGACGCCGCGACGCTTACACCACAGCTCGTAGTAGTAGGTGCAGCAGCCCGACTCGCCGCAGCAGTGGCCCGTCTCGCAGTAGTACTGGTGACCCAGCGAACCGTGGCACAGCTCCCGCGCCTGCTCACACACGCGACAAAGACGCAAAGCATCCACCCCGTCAGAATGTGGGAAAAGACACGCTCTACGAGCAACCCTTTGCCATCCATCCATCCATTATCAGAAACCGCTTAATCCAGTACTTCCGCTGTCGCCAGCAGCGATGTTCATCACCGGATGACAGCGGCGGCAGAGACGGTGCAATGAAGGGGGGACCCAGCCCCGTCATTCAAACCGATGCCTCATTCAGCACTTAATCAAACAGCAGCACGCGGCCCATTAAAAGAGGATGGTTCGTGACTCAAACGTAATTATGCGTTATAAATGAGCCACTTTGAAAACAGAATACTTGATAACAGAAAACAGGAGCGTTTAAAAGCTGAACATGCTTCTTCTCCAAATGTTGCCGCCGTGAATTTACGATGGTTCCTCTTCAGAGCTGTTCTTCCCGGATAGCCGTGTCACTGAGCGCTCTCCCTCTCACGATGATGCTTCCAAAGGGGGAGGTGAAACGGCGCGACGCGGCTATCCCGACAGAACAGCTCTGAAGAACAACCAACATGAATCGAGCTGTCAAAACCTACATCAGTACACCGTGAATTTAATCTCTCCGTGCTTAAACCAGCAACCATCACAGACTTAACGTGTACATAGTATACTGCGGTGTGTTTTGCAACCTGCTGTATTTGTTTCCCCATGCGGAGTTGTACAATGCGTGGCTATCAATACAAACTAGTTTGACTCTGTGGGCATATTTACTTAAAAGTGCTGAAATTGGTTTTTGGCAGCAAACCACGACAGACCGTGTTCTGATAAACAATTTGGATCAAACATCAGCAGTTTCTGAAAGCGAGTTCACTGGCTGCAGACGCGACACTGTGGGTCACACCGAAACGCACAGCTATCATGGCGGCCCTAGCGTATCAGGATTGTTTTCACGGCGCCCAAAGTCAGAAAATATAATATGGCATATATTGAAAATTTGGAATATCACGTAGCGCCCCTGTGAGTTAGACGGCAGCGGCTTGTGGGAGGGGCCTTCATCCAGCAGCGGACTGACAAAAATAAGAAATTGTGGGATGCCTCCGTTATTTTAGGGTTTCTGCGAAAGTGCTCATGTAGCGTCGTCACTATCCGCATCACGAGCCTCAGAGTGGGCGCACGTTCTCCCGCAGTGAAGGAATGTTATCCGCTGCACACATTCCAGCAATGCACGTGTATGTGTTCTGCTATTCTGAGTACGAGGTGTAACTATAAACAAGTGGACGGCAAATTACAACGTTAACACAAACAAAAGACACGAACTGCAAATTAGGTTCAAAGGTCACAAGTGGGGGGGGGGAAAAAAAATCTAACATTATTCGTGACGCAGTGTAATTCGCAACATCAATACCTCCCCGCTTGAGATACTTTGTAACACCTTTAAATTGTTTTTTTAATTAAATCACAGTTTAATTAAGTACAACTGTCGGAAGACTTTTCCAAACAAAGAGTGTTAGGTACAGAAATAAAAAACCCCAGTGTTTTGAAGAATACTGCAGGGAAACCAGTCCAACGCAGTCATTTTGCACATTCTACCCATTCACACAAGCTCCCTTTCTCTTCCTCGGCAGAATGGCAAGAGCACCTGCACATTTTTTTTGGTTTAATACAATATTCCCCTTTCATGAAACTTTTTTAAAAACATTAACGCACCTTCATTTTGTTTCATGTGGACGCGACCTAGCCGAGTCTGCGCCTCCGGGCAAGTTGCGATTCGTGGAATTTGCGCGCATTAAAAATCGTATTTGTTATGACAAATAAAACCACCGCGGCACCAGCGATAAACGCACACGGCCTCCGAGGCGGCCTGGTGTGGCTGCCGGCAGGGGATGAAAGCAAACACGAACCTCCTCACTCGTCTGGCATTTGCTTGAGCACACGCCATTTCAAACAAACGTTTCAAAGAGACTTGAACAGAAACTTGTTAAGCGCTCGCGTTTAAAAGTAGGCTGAGAAAGGCAATAACCGACAATTTTTCAATTTTTATGCGAATGAAACGATGATGGTCGTGTAAAAACAAAACGGCCAGACTGGCCATTTAACCGCTCACAGTCGGGCTACACAGACTTCTCTCAAGCCAATTAATTGTCGTTCCATCGGCACCTAGGGCACCTCTTCGGTGCCTCCACGCACAGCCATGGAGAAATGTAAGAGGACATTCTTTAAATGTTTTAAGTCTGTTGGCTCAGCAGGTCGGCCCAGAACTCAAACCCCACCCCAAGCTTGGCCGGTGGTGGCGGCCGGACTCTCCAAGGAGGTCAGCGCGCTAAACGAGCCCCACCACAATCGAGCTTTTGAAATTAATAACAAGAATAATACCACAGGCGGGCCCCAGGTTACGAACGCCCGACTTACGAACGCCCGTACTTACGTACCGACCTCCGTAAAGCCTATAATTTAAAAAAATCGAGCTACATACAATGGTTCGTACTATATACGAAGACAAACATTTGACTAATTGACGCTAGATGGTGAACCATACGTAACTGTTCCGACTTGCATACAAATTCGACGTACAGACAGACTTAAAAACGGAACTCGTTCGTAACCCGGGGACTGCCTGTATTTGTAACGTGCGCACATTCACCGCCTGGTCATGGACGAGACGAGACATTGGCCACGGTCCAAAATTAAACCAGGTTCTGAAGTGTAGAGAGTCGATCGTATCGGCTGATACGTGGATTTGGTTTAGCACTTTAATTGGGGATAACACAAAAACAAGTATTGGTTTGACCGTCACGCAAGGGCAATGACAATACCACTGCGGAGGAGTGTGTGACCCCTACTGAGTCGGGCTCTATGAAAGCCACTGAAGGATTTTACTGGAGAGGTCCTGTCAAATATCCCTTCCATGGGCCATTGCCTTCAACAACGGGCGTGCCTCTTGGAGGTTTCCGAACATTTATTATTACGGCAAAAAAAATACCCAGTGAGCTTGCAAGCTCTTTATGGGACTCCTTCGACACAACAAAC
>JAZEWU010000007.1:447729-498608 GCA_036362915.1 Geotria australis | reverse complement strand
TATACTGCTGCTGTGTTGGGGTCGATGGGTCGTTGCTGATTTTTCGAATGAGGCTCCATGCCTTTTTGCTGTTTTTCATCATATCTGTTGTTTCCACCGGGTTTTGCCATTTGTGTTGCCGGTGTTCTGATAGAGATGTCATAAGTCTCTCGCCTACTTCGATGGTACGTTCAGCAAAGGGGTCGTATTCGTAGAGCTGTTGGTATTGCGCAAACAGTTTGGCACTTTCAACATTAAGGCCCGAGATGTATTGAGTGCGGCAGCCTCTTGGGATGTTCTTGCGGGCTGCTTGGTGCACAAGCTTGGTGAACTTGTCGTAATTCTTGGGGTCCGCTGGGAGATGGACGATCTTCCTTTCCAGATCTTCTTGGAAGCCAGGCCAGTTCGCTTTCCCAAAGTTGAATGTTCTTCGGAATGGAACTGTGGCTGGGGTGATTGCACTATTGACTGTAATGCCGATGGGACGGTGTTGGGTTCTTGGCAGTGGCACCAGGACCAGCTTCTTACCTAATCCGGTGCACTGCACTGGACTGACATCCCGTCCTGGGTATAGGCCTGCCGTGTGCTGTGTGTCTGCCAGGATAGTCTCCGGATCACCGCAACCATATACCGGATTAAGCGCGGGTACTGATAATGAACGTGGCAACTGTGCGACTGGAAAAAGCTCATCCGTTCGGATGTCTTTAACTGCGCGCTGCGTCTAGTCGGAATTATCGCAGGAGTAAAACGAGAGCAGGGAGCAGTCGTGCGTCACCTCCAGACCTTATTTATTATAACCTTCATTTTCCCCAGTTTTGTATCGTACGGAAGATTTTTCACTGTTCGTCTTGTCGCATGAGCGAGAGTATTTTATCATCAAGTTTCATTTATCAGCACTGTACTCTATATCGGTATATCAAATAGTCAGTCAGGTTTTTTTATTTGAGCTGGAAGGAACCGTTGCGCTATGAAGCTTTGTGTAACAGTTGTCCAGCAGGAACGGGGGAAAGGGTAAGCTGGTTACAACATCTCAGGGCATCGGGGCAATCTAGTCAGGATAATTAACCTCGGCAGCAAGTCTTTGGACTGCAGCATTGTCACGTGACACGACCAGCCAATTCATACGTTTGTTGCATCGCAGGAATCCTGCTTCCAGAGCTTGTAAGCTCACTGGGTATTATTTTCTCCTGTAATAATAAACGTCTAACTATATAGCTGAAGCACACATGGCCACATGGCTGGATGCGCACTGACAGGTTTTGTTAGCGGACAACGTGTTATGGTTTTCCTGGGTGTGGAAATGCGCAGCTATGTGAGCGATTCAGTGGTCCGGTTGAATTTCAGAATCTTGAGTGGTGTGTCATCGTGTTTAGTTGCCGAATACTTGTAGCTATTGGAAGTACGCAGTGGTTCTGCGTAAATACCAGCCTATGCCATAGGAATGTGGAATTAATTACACCACGGGTTGCACTGCCACTAAATGTAGATGCTTTTCTGCCAGAGGCTTATTTGAACTGTAATATTATTTGGTAAGACGCTGGGTATTTTTGTTCCTCCCCTATTGTTGTTGTAATCAATAAAAAAACAGATCAATTCTCTCAAGCTGGGCACTCCTAAAGTAGAAGCTTTCTGCTGAACTGGGGTTCCTTGTACAAATACAGGGTGTCCCATTGACAAGGAACCATTGGGAATGCATACTTCTGATGACGCCCGATGGTCCCTACGTATGGCCTTTGGTTCCACCACATGAGAAACCCTGTAGATGTTCATATTGTTTCAAACAAGCAATGGTGTACCTCTCATGTCCCCTTGTGGCAATGAGCCAGTTTCCTTTCCACTATGAAGGGAATGGCAAGAACCATTACCTTCATAGGACAACGACTGTTGCCTTTTCCCAACTTGGTCCTTAATTTTACTCACCTCTAAGAAGCGATTAGCTGTCAACCCTGACCCGGATTAGGACGTACAGCATTGTCATTGTGAGTTAGGAGGTCCAACAACAGCATCACCGGGCCAGCTATTGTTATCAAAATACTTGGCCTCTTGAGTATTTTGGAATACCCGTCACAATGGTCTCTAATAATAATGATTGATTACTTATAATGAGTGCAGTACTGTATTTATTCACTCGAAGAGTGCGCAAGAACAACTTAGAGGTGTGAGGAATTTCAGAAAAGCTTGGGAGGAGGGAGGTAGCCACGCGGTAAGCTGGTGCCAACATTCGCCAGTCACTGTGTCCTCGATACAGGGTGCGGCATACATTGTTCAAAGTGTCCTTCATCATGTGTAATATTCATGTTGCATCTTTGGACCACTGAACAACATATAGCGCGGCACGGTTTTTTGTTATTATTCAATGTCTCGAACTCTTGGCGTATAAAATAATTTAGTTTCGGTAAAGTAACTTATGCCCCACCATGTACAAGAAAATGTTATCGGCCAGGCAGTGAGTGGGTTTTCTATCAATGGGAGTAAACCGCAGTACCCAGCGAAAACCCATGCTGACACGGACAGAACCCAGAAACTCCACACAGAAAGGCACCCGAGCCGTGAAGTACAAGTGTTATCATTGTGCCACCGTGCCGCCACTGTTCATCTCTTCGCTTGCTCCCAGCCAGCGCCTCTCCTTGTGCTCATATCGTATACGACTTCCCCTTGCCATGCTCAGCGGTCGTCCCTGGTGCTAAGCAGGCTTTAATGATCTTGGCTGCCAACTGCAAAAAACGTTGTTTGGGAGCCTCAGACGGACGTGTAAATAGAGCAGACGCACTACTAGGCACCCGTGTGCGTCTGTGCTTGCATGTGTTCACATGTTTGGTACTTGTTACTGCGATGAGTGGTGGTGCAGCGGTTAGCGCGCTGTGCTATGAACCCACCAACCAGCCAGAATTGATGCTTTTGACCAACGCCCAGTGGCAAATATTTGAGCCGGTTCTGGGTCTCCCCTAGGTCGACTCAACCTCAATTTAGTGTGTTAAACATCAGCACTGGAAGACGAAGGCGGTCGGGTGTGGAGCTGACCCACTCACCCCCTCGTGTGCCCTGCCAGCCTGAATAGGTGCTCGCAACCACAACTTGCATTGACGTAGGAGAAGCCTGATGGTGCCTCCAACGTGGCAGGCGAAACGTTGTGAAGGAGAGGGGATGAACGCTCGACAAGGCTATCCCGAAAGGGCAGCTCTTCAGAGCAATCCTCATCGCAGAATTTGACCCCAAAGTCTGTTAAAGGCTATGTGCAATCCTGCTGTACTGAGCAGGAAGTGTGCAGACATAGACTGGGGATCAAGGTAGAAGCGTTCACGTCGCGATGCCTGTCAAGTAATACTTGGTATTACCTGCAAATTCTACGAAACACTTCGAAGCCAAGGAGCTGAAAGACAACGATGTCCAGAAGCTCCTGAGTCTGGAGCAAGAAGCGAGGCCAATGCCTGCCTTTAAGGCCAGCACTGACTGCTATATCTCTAAATGTTGAAGGGCTGTCTGCAACTAAAGAAGAACTTGTTGCAATGGGAAGCTGTCATGTAACCATCACGCTTCGAAGAATCAAATTCGAAAACCCCAAAGTCTGTTAAAGGCTATGTGCAACCCTGCTGTACTGAGCAGGAAGTGTGCAGGCATTGACTTGGCCTAATTGTAGCCTCAATTGCAGCACTCCAGTGCTCCGAGCGTGCGTCCACACCCTCGCCCTGTGCGCAATGCCCCTGTCCTCTGTGCCAGCCTGATACTGTCCCGTGTACGCCGCCCAGCCTATCGGGTCTCTCTAGCCCACTCATCCGTCAGCCAGCCAGCTAGCTCACTCGCTCGGATGCCGACAAAACGCATCGACTCTGTCCCGCAAGAATATTTAACTCGTAAGGGAGGCACGCAGAGCTAGATGACAGTCTGCTGATATAATCTTTAGTTTATGAAAACCACATAATCCAGACATACATTTGCATGCAGACGATGAATCGAGCATTACTTGCCTCTGTGAGAAAGTCGGGCTGCGTAGCATTGTGAAAAACCGCAACCGTACCACGCATGCCAATAGGGGCCAGGCGCGTTAAAGAGAGCCTGTTTGACCACCGGTTTGGAAAGGCTGAATATGGGGCCATTTTTTCATTTGTGATAGAGAAGCACGTTTTTTGCCGGCCAGGTATCACTCTGGTAAGAGCACTCGACTCTCGGAAAGCAGATTGTGAGTTCATTCCTTTACCCGTCACAAGCATTGCCCTGTATTGTTTTGGGTTCAATACATTGTGCACTCATGTCTGTGGACATTTGTGCACCCGTGACGCACCACCATAGGTATTGTGCCACATGTGACTGTCAAGCTGCCAAACAAACAGCCGGGCACAATGTTAAGGACTGTCCCCTCACTACAGGTCTTTGAGAGCAAACACCACTGGGAAGACATCGGAAGACCAGCTTCCCGTAGTGAGAACGTGGGTCTTCCACTCACCATTGGCACTTGGCCACCAATGAGGATGAGCACCGCCCCGTTCCCATTCCAGCAGACAAGACTCTTTGTACTTAGCTCACTTGCTCTGAGAGACTGTCTGGACCGATAGGTTAAGACTGCCTGTGAATAGCTTCGCTTGTGAAAAGGGCGTTTTTAAACATGAAATACCGGGACGTGGCGTCCCAAGAAGTAAACAAGCCCGTAAAATAAATGCGGCTTTGTTTGCGTTTTATTGATTTGCGGGAGCCCGTCGCTGCCCTTCTCCAGCGGAGTTTCCTCTCCCCTGTGGGCGGCTTCGCGGTGGAAGCCCTGTTCGCCGGGCACTCTCGCCCAGGACGGTGAAGCCGGTGCCGCCTCCCAACCCTTCTCCAGAGACTTGACAGGAGTGACGGAACGCTGTTGCGATAAAACTCAACGATCTGGCAGCGATCCGAGTCTGGTGAAGAAAGCTGTGTTCAGCGCCGCACACAGTTCGTTCTATTGAGCTATCGGTAGTGTTTTAGATACGATAGGGAAATGTAAGTTGTTGTGTAACCCTCTGCTTTTGATATGGCCGAGTGCTAACAAATAATAATGATGCAGCTTATTTCAATTGTTGATGTGGTCTCATTGGAACTACAGTGGTTCGAATTCGAATTGATTCTAAGAAGCGTGATGGTTATGACAGTTTCCCATTGCAACAAGTTCTTCTTTAGTTGCAGACAGCCCTTCAACATTTAGAGATATAGCAGTCAGTGCTGGCCTTAAAGGCAGGCATTGGCCTCTCTTCTCTGCTCCAGACTGAGGGGCTCCTGGCATCTGTTGAGCTTCTGGACATCGTTGTCTTTCAGCTCCTTGGCTTCGAAGTGTTTGGTAGAATTTGCAGGTAATACCAAGTATTACTTGACAGGGATCGCGACGTGAACGCTTCTACCTTGTAGTGGTTTTTCCTCACCACTACAGTGGTGAGGAAAAACGTTTGTGAGCCCTTGTGAATGTTCTGAGGAGGCAGCCAGGCGGCTTTGCCGGCGCCATATTGCCACACTCTGTGTTCCTATATATTATGATGTTATCGGCACAACTAGTTAATGAGTTTTGTTTTTTAATTGTGGGAGGAAGCCCACGCAGAACAGGAGGGAGAACACACAAATTCCACGCAGAAAGGCGCTCAAGGCGGGAATCGAACCGCCTCGGGCAAGACCATTTCTTTCTGTGAGGCGCGGATGTTACCACTGCATAGACACCCTGCCGCAGTAGGATCGGCCCCATCTGCTTGATCCACCAACCCCCACACCCTAGTAGTTACATTGCAAGAATGTGCCACCCCACTTGAGCACTGATAAGCGTTTCCACGGTGACGGGTGTGTCTTCATAAAGGCTCTCACCACTCTTTACTGACAAACGCGTTGACTTGCTTGAGCTGAGCGTAATGCCCTTGAATTTGTGCCAACCATTTAGAAATGCAGACTCAACAGTTGGCGTGCAACTTGGTGTCTGTTGCTTATTCACTCCCTAAATGAATTATGTTATTAATGACTTCCCCGGGGCGGAACGGTAAGTAGCGCTGCCGCCTCACAGCAAGAAGCGCCCGGGTTCGAAATCCGGCCCGGGTGCCTTTCTGTGTGGAGTTTGCGCGTTTTCCCCGTGTTCGCGTGTGTTTTCGCCGGGCACTCCAGTTTCCTCCCACAGTCCAAAGACATGCTGCAGCATAGATTTTTTTGGCCTGCGGACTAAAATTGCCCTCGATGGCCTGTGATTGACTGGCGTGCAATCCGGGGTATAGCCCTGACTTGTGCTCAGTGTCTGCCGGGATAGGCTCCGGCTCACCGCAACCCTGTACACTGTACAGGATGAAGCGGTTTCTGACAATGAGTGCATAATAATAACAATAGCATTGATAGAGCGCCTTTCACCCGAGGGTCACAAAGCGCTGCACAAAGCTGTGGAGAGAACGGCATGTCAAGAACATCAAGACAAATTAACTGAGAGTCAAGCAATAGCGATAAATTATAGGACATAGGACATAAAGACAACAGGAAAATAATAATAATTATAAAACAAGCAAGGAGGGAACAGATGTACCCGAGCAAACGCAGATCGGAAGAGATAGAGAGAGAGCCAACATCTCAGCACTGCACCACTGACCCGGGTCTGACGTGGAAGCGTGGAGCCTCAACTCGATGGGGCTGCTGTGGAAGGCTGGCCACTGTTGCTTTTTCCATTAAGTTGGGGTGGTGTGTAGCCAGCCGTGTGTCCCTGTGTGAGGGTGCACCTTTGCATGTGTGTTTCTTGGGAGCACTAGTATCGCGGTTACCGCGCCGCGCTGCGAACCTGGCGACCCGAGTTCGATTTCCGCTCACGGCCAACACCATTGACGATTTGCTTTACCAGTCCGGGGCCTCCCCGTGGTCGTCTCGGCCTCAAATGAGTATTTACTGCAGTGTGTAAACATTACCACTAGGAAAACATAGGCGGCCGGGCGTGGTGTTGAGTACCCACCCACTTGTATGCCGTGCTGGCTTTCATACGTGCTTGAAAAGCTTTAGCTCAGCAGCTCGTCGGCAGGTTCATGGGGGTCAAGGTAGAAGCGTTCACGTCGCGATCACTGTCAGGTAATACTTGGTGTTGCCTGCGAATTCTACCAAATACTTTGAGGTTGAGCTGAAAGACAACGATGTCCAGAAGCTGACCATCGTGCTTCGAAGAATCGCAAAGAAGAAGAAGAAGGCAGGTTAATAGCGGCAGAGCTTTCGTCAGGAGTCCTTAAATGCTGTGTCCTCCAGGTAGCTGTGAGCCCCCGTTGTCGATGTTCGGTGTAAGTGGTCAGGGTGTTGGTGCATTTCGCCTTTCACCACGATTCTGTAAACGCGTTCAATCGGGGTAATTGTCGGATTATCCGACATATGTGCAATATGCGTTTTGGTTGCGTCATAAATACATGATGAGTGTTAATAAATGATGAATTAGTAGTGAATAAATGATGAAATTATTAAATGCGTCGGCTATGTGTCGTTGTGTTTGTGTTGCTTTGTGCGTGTGTTTGTCCCTTGTGTTTGTTTGGAATTGTTTGAATATATCTTGTGGATATATGTCTGTCTTAATGTGCATATATGAGTGACCTGGTGCGGTGTGTAAACATCGCCACGGGGGAGACAAAGGCGGTCGGGTGGTGTGCTGGCACCATGCAGGTCTTCGTAGGTGCTCGCTAACTTGATTTGCCCCAAAATTCTGTTTAGGCTATAAGGAGGATCTTTAACCTTGTCTTATTTACTGTGTGCATCTTTTATATATGTGTACTATATTTGTGATTATTCGTTCGTAAGTGTGTTTTTACATGCACCTGCTCATAATTGTGTCCTTCAATGCCTGTTTATGTTATCTGGTGTGTGTCGATATGTTCCCCTGTGTCATTATGGTGTATGTGTGTAGTATTGCTTATGTGTGTCCATCTGTGTTTGGGTGTGAACCTGTCCCACTGTGTATTGGGTGGCAGGGTGGCGCAGTGGTAACACCCGCACCTCACAGAAAGAATGTCCGAGGCCGTTCACTGCCCGCCTTGGGCGCCTGAACTGTGCAGTTAGTGTGTTCTTCCCCTGTTCTGTGTGGGGTTTTTCTGTGTTTTTAGTTTCCCCCCCACAACGAATTAATTAGCTGATAACATCATAATATATATGCACACTGTCTGGCGGGTTGGTGCCGGCTGACTGAGTGGCTGCCTCCCCCCCACCTCTGTGCAGTTTGCTGCGGCGCTTTGGGACTTCTGGGTGAAAGGCGCTATTATCTAAATGTATTACATGTATAAATTATTGTAATCTTTGTGCAATCGTGTGTTCCGTGGGTGCGTGTGTTTAGCTATATTTAACTTATCGGTGAATGGGGAGCACCAGCTGCCCCTGCAGATCGGAGATGTGGTGCACATCCTGGAGAGCTGTGACGGTGAGGCGGCACACCCTGCACGACAGAGACAAAGATCCCTCGTATAGCCTTAACGGACTGTAAGGTCAAGTTCTCTTCGTGAGCAAGCCTGAAATTGATGAAATAATAGTAATTTTACATTTATAACGCGCACATATTCATTCACTGTCGAATGTACTCATTCGACAAGAGAACGACTCAGAGGCGTGGTGAGGAAAGCGCAGAGAGGCGGAGGAGGCAGCCAGGCGGTTTGCCGGCGCCATATTGCCACACATTGCTTCCTATATATTAGGATGTTATCGGTCAATTAATGAATGAGCATTTTTTAAAATTGTGGGAGGAAACCGGAGAGCCTTTATACGAGTGCTAGGTGCACTGTATTTCAAACATTCACACTATGTCAGGGGTTCCCAACCTTTTGCACCTCAAGGCCCACTTGGGTCTGGTCTCCACGGACCACTAGGTGGTGCTCGTGACCCTCCAGTTGAGAATGGCAGCACTATGCTGTTAACAGTTCACACGGTGTATGTCATACTTTGCAGTAGATAGTGCCCCCCAGTGGATAAACTTTGCACAACAATGTCGAGTCGATGTAACTTGGTATTTGTTAATGCTGCGTTGGCAGTGGTGCACAAGCATGATTAGGAAAAAAAACACTACGGCCTTAAAAGAAAATATATGCCCACAATGCATTGTGCCAACAAAATTTGTAATTTTACTTTTAATATAAATCAGTTAATTGACGTAGTGTTTTTACTGCTTGGTGTATCAAAAAATTATCTTAAGAGTGTTTCTGTCAGGGTTGCCATGGCAGGCGTTCCTCCAAGCGAAGGAGAGAGGAAGAACGCTTGCCACGGCTGTCTCGAAAGAGCAGCTCTCGAGCAATTCTCATTACTTAGTTTTTTTTTAATAATACCTTTTGGTTAATAATTTTAAGGAACCAATGTTACTGGTATTGTTGATCATCATGTTATATATATATACTAACACACATGCACATCATACACCTGCTGTGGACAACACGTACTTATATTCACTTTTTCAGATGTAAAGCATTTTTTGGGTGGGTTGAGACTTGGAAAATACGTATTGTTTTATCTCCCTACAGGATGGTTTCGAGGCTATACAATCAAGAACAAAGCGCGGAAGGTAAAACTGCAATATAATTGCGAATTATGTTCAGTTTAACTGTGATGTGTATTAATGATAATAGCATTTATAGAGCGCCTTTCACCTGAGGGTCACAAAGCGCTGTACAAGGCTGTGGAGAGAACGGCATGTCAATAACATCAAGACAGATTAACTGAGAGTCAAGCAATAGTGATAAATTATAGGACATAGGACTTAAAGACAACAGAAAAATAATAATAATAATTCTACAACAAGCAAGGAGGGAACAGATGTCCCCGAGCAGACGCAGATCGGAAGAGAGAGAGAGCCAACATCTCGGCACGGCACCACTGACCCGCACCAACAGTCCACGCCAGGGGAAGGAATAAATGTTCCCATGAAGGCGCAGGTAGGAAGAGAGCCAACATCCTAGCACGACAGCATTGAGCCGCATCAGTAGTATTAGTTTCTTGTGTTTTAAACTGCATGTTACCGAACAATGGTTTAATTGCAATTTTTGGCAATGAATAATACGTCTGTGAATTCTATTGAGAAATGTGTGCTCAGTCATAATGTAAAAATATTACATTATTATTGAGAATTACTCTCCATACCTGTTTTTTCGGGATAGTCGTGTTGAGTGTTCCTTCTCTCCTTCGTGGTGTTTCTCCTCCCACGTTTGAGGCATCATCAGGCACATCCTTGTGGCCAAGGGTGCATGTTTTGCAACAAGCATATGTGATTGCTGTAAATTTGATGCCTTCTGAAAGGTGTCTATTTGGTGTTCGAGCACGTGTATTATTGCCAGAAAGGCTAAAACCTTTTCTATTATTTCATCAAGACACGGTGTAGTTGTATCTTTCTGTACTTAACATTGAAATCTGAATATTCTCTTTATTTTTGTGTTCTTTGCAATTTGATGATTGTCTTAATCTTATTTTCACAGGGTATCTTCCCATCTGCCTACATCCATATCAAGAATGCGGCGTTTGACAAAAAGGGGTAAGCCTGCATTATTATTTGCGTATCGTTACCATTACAGTGTAATATAGAGCTCTAGTGAAGGACACTTAGATCGTACAACGTTATGGGAATACACACAACGCCATGCGATGACCAGCAGAAGGCACACGTTGTATAAGCAAAACATCCCTATATTAATTAGTCTTTAGCTGGGTGCAGTCATTGCAGTGTAAAGTTTTAGCAGTAAGCCACTGATTATGGAATCTTGGTACGTGTATCTACTTGATGAGAAGTTATCAATGCATCTTTGTTCTTCTTCTACAATTACTATTGCAACAGCTGTTCGTTTGAAAAATGTTAAAGTCAAAATTCATGACAAATAAGAAAGCTGAAATATTTGCCAAAATCAAGTGTGGTCTTGCTCAAATCAACATTGAGCGCCGCTCCATTCCGTTATTCATCTTTGGCCTTTGGTGAAAACTCTGTATTCCCATCGCAAGGCCCAATATCTTAACAGCACAATCGCAGCCGATTTTACTTCAGAGTCTCGTACTTATTTTTTCTGGGGAGATGATGGGCTGATGTAGGTTTTAAGGCTCTATGAATCAGAATTGCTCTCAAGAGCTGCTTTTTCGGGATGGCCGTGTCGGGCGTTCCTCCCCTCTCCTCGGCAGCATTTCATTTCCAACATCGAAGCCTGACGATGCCTTCAAAGTGGGAGGCGAAACGTTGCGAAGGCAAGAGAAGCAACGCTCGACCCAGCTAACCTGAAAGAGCGGCTCTTGAGAGCGATTCTCACTATGGGCTGAGTCAGCCCCCAACCCGTTATTTAGTTTGAGAGTCAACTGGTCTAACCGCAGCGACACCTGATCCTCATCTTATACACCGGTGGCGCTGGCCACTAATAATATTTTTCGATTTATAAAGCGCACATATTCGTTCAATGTCGAAGGTATTAATTCGACGAGAGAACGACTATGAGGCGCAAGGAAAGCAGAGGAGGCAGCCAGGCGGTTTGCCCGCGCCAACATATTGCCACACACTGCTTCCTATATATTAGGATGTTATCGGTCAATTAATTAATGAGTATTTTTTTAAGTTGTGGGAGGAAACCGTAGAGCCTTTGAGTGCAATGTATTTCAAATATTCACACTATGTCAGGGGTTCCCAACCTTTTGCACCTCAAGGCCCACCTGGCCCACTTGGGTCTGGTCTCCTCGCGGCCCTCTCATGGGTCGTGACCCTCCAGTAGAGAATGGCAGCACTATGCTGTTAACAGTTCACACGGTGTATGTCATACTTTGCAGTAGGTAGTGCCCCCCAGTGGATAAACTTTGCACAACAATGTCGAGTAGATGTAACTTGGTATTTGTTAATGCTGCGTTGGCAGTGGTGCACAAGTATGATTAGGAGAAAAAAAACCTCAATTAATGTTGTCAATAACACTGCTGATATAAATGGCCGCTATCCAGGTTGACCCGGGTTGGCCGGTTGCCCCCCAATGGTGGGGCATTGGAACAGAATGTTACGACCGGATGCCCTTCCTGAAGCCGACCTCCTCTAGCCGGAGGGTCTTCACATCACTATTTGTCTGGAACCTCCCCCCCAGACCTGTTTCCCAAGGGAGACCCTACCAGGAGTGCTAGACTCCAGGTGACCTAGCTCCTGGGGTTCATTGGAACATGTATCCCCCATCCATCCATTCATTTTCTAAACCGCTTGTCCTGGTGAGGGTCGCGGTGGCAGCAGTCCAAGGAGAGTGGACCAGACATCCCTTTCCTCAGCAACAGATTCCAGCTCTTCCTGGGGGATTCCCAGGCATTCCCAGGCCAGCCGAAGGATATAATCCCTCTAGCGTGTATCCCCCTCCACCGTAAAATACTCTACAGCTCGGTGATCCCACTTTCTGTACTGCCATCCACTCGCAGCCCACCACTGTTTGGGGCAGATGCACAGGATGACCTCTGATTGACCCACCACTGGCGGTGTGCGTCTGCGTGCCAGGAGCGCGGAGGTGGTGGCGGCGCCGAGTCCCACCGAGTCGCCGCTCGTGCAGGAGGTGACCACGACGCTGCGCGAGTGGGCCGTCACGTGGCGCCAGCTATACGTGGTGAGTGGCAGGGTGGCGCAGTGGTAACATCCGCACCCCACAGAAAGAATGGTCTTGCCCGAGCAGGTTCGATCCCTGCCTTGGGGCGCCTTTCTGTGTGGAGTTTGTGTGTTCTCCCCCTGTTCTGCCTGGGTTTCCTCCGGGCTCTCCGGGTTTCCTCCCATAACTTAAAAAAATACTCATTAATTAATTGACCGATAATATCCTAATATATAGGAAGCAGTGTGTGGCAATGTGGTGCCGGCAAACCGCCTGGCTGCCTCCTCCGCCTCTCTGTGCTTTCCTCGCGCCTCTGACTCGTTCTCTTGTTGAATGAGTACCTTCGACAGTGAATGAATATGTGCGCATTATAAATGTAAATTATTATTATTAGTGTTCGTTGCTTCAGCACCAACCCTCGCCCATTCCGATCCCTTAATACCCCTATGCCTCTCACTCCACTTTACTCTGGCGGGCCCTCGAGTCGATGAAAAGATTCAACTGAGGGAGATTTACTTCCCCCTTGCCCTGTGATGGACTGGCGTCCAATCCTGGGCATAGCCCTGCCTTGCGCCCTATGTCTGCTGAGATAGGCTCCGGCTCACCACGATCCTGTACAGGATTAAGCGGTTTCTGACAATGGATGGATGGATGCTTCCCCCTTATTAGCACCAGAGATCCGGGATTTGACGGTTTACGCGTGCAAGTCAGAACTGTTGACGTGCGCTTGATGGATTGCGCTCATTTAATCTCGAACACAAGACGCCCACGTTCTCAGGAGATCCTCTCCTGTCTCTCTGGTCATGCGGGATCTCCCGGATGTGTGTGTGTGTGTTCGGGAGAGTAGCGTGGTCAGCTTTTACCGAACACATCAGAGAGTAAGATACTTAGAAAAGCGTCTACGCTTTGAACATAGCCTCCTTGGCCATGGGGTCCTCTTGAACTTGGTGCGCGCACCTACTTTACGCACAGGCGCCGTGGTGACTTCACCGCCACCTCGTGGCGAATGGCGGTTGTTATTTTAGGTCATGTTACTTACTTTACGACGGCAAGCGTTGGCTGTGTTGTCGCCGCGCGATATCCGTTTGTGCTGCCGCGCCGGCGCTCCTCCCGCAGAACTACGACAGCAAGCAGTTCCGGCAGCTGGGCGACATGATGTACGAGCTGATCAACTGGCGCTCGCAGATCCTGTCCGGCACGCTGCCCCTCGACGAGCTCAAGGAGCTCAAGCAGAAGGTCACGGCCAGGATCGACTATGGAAACAGGTGGGCGGGGTCGCTGGGCGGGTTTACTGGGCAGGGTCACTACTGGCCGGGGTCACTGGCAGGATGACAGGCAGTGGATGTTGCTGGCGATGATTAAGGTGCCAGTGTGTGTGTGTGTTTGTTTGTGTGGAACTGGGAAGCGGTAGGGTTACCGGTTAGCGTGCCACCCTACAAAACCCGGCAACCCGAGGTTTGAATTCCGCGCACGCCCATCACCGGTGGCGATTATTTGATCCGGTCCTGGGCCTCCCCCGAGGTTGACTCTGTCAAGAGCAATGCACTGCTATCGTCCAACAACACTCACGGTGGCTCCGTGGTGTTAAGTGAGGACCGGCCATGCCACTGCACATGAAGGCGTTCACCCAGTGATTGTGTGTGTGTGTGTGTGTTGTGGAAGGCCGTGCTGGCCTTTGTGGGTTCTACTCGCTAACAGCACTTGAACCTACAGTCTGTTAAGGCTATACGGGGGACTCTTTGTCTTTGTTGGAGAGCGGTGGCTCGGTGGTTAACGTGCTGGGCTACAAACCTGGCGAGCCGAGGTTCGATTCTCACTCACGGCCAACACCAGTGACGGTTTTCTGAATCGATCCTGGGAGGCCCCCGAGGTTGACTCCGCCTCGAATGAGTACCCGGAGCCACGTGTAAACATCACCACTAGGGAGACAAAGGTGGCCACGCACGGTGTTGGCCACCCACCTCCTCGTGTGCCGAGCCGGCTTTGGAAGGTGCCCGCTAACAGCACCGTTAAGACTATACGGGGGGGATCTCTGTGTTTGTAGCATTCTGGGCTTAGACCTGGTGGTTCGAGATGATGATGGAAACATCCTGGACCCTGACCAAACGAGCACCGTCAGCCTGTTCCGCGCGCACGAGAACACCACCAAGCAGATCACCGACCGGCGCGAGGAGGAGCAGAAAACGGTGCCGCCCCCTCCCACGCTTCCTCGCTCACAGACTCCGCACTGCCTCGCTCACAGCGCACTGTGCACTGCCTCACAACACGCTGTCACTCGGCACTGCCTCGCTCAGACTCCACACTGCCTCACTCACAGCACACATACTCACGGCGCAGTCGCTCACAACACACGCTGTCACTCAGCACTGCATCGCTCAGACTCCACACTGCGTCACTCACAGACTATGCACTGCCTCGCTCACAGAATCCGCGCTTCCTCACTCATACCACACAAATACTCACTGTGCACTGCCTCACAACACACGCTGTCACTCTGCACTGCCTCGCTCACATGCTCACCGTGCACTGCCTCACTCACAGGCTCCACACTACCTCACTCAGACTCCACACTGCGTCACTCACAGACTATGCACTGCCTCGCTCACAGAATCCGCGCTGCCTCACTCACAGCACACAAATACTCACTGCGCACTGTGCACTGCCTCACAACATATGCTGTCAATCAGCACTGCTTCGCTCACGTACTCACCGTGCACTGCCTCACTCGCAGGCTCCACACTACCTCACTCAGACTCCACACTGCGTCACTCACAGACTCCGGCACTGCCTCGCTCGCAGCACACACTGTCACTCCGCACTGCCTTGCTCACAGCACACAGACCGACTCTAACCCAGCACTGCCTCACTCACAACAGCAACTGTCCCCATTCAACACTTAAGCGGCGATGACTTCTTACGGTGCTTGAGCCAGGACAGGTGCACTGTGAGGCCACGTGAAGTGTGATAATCTGAGATGAATGGCAGATGCACCACCTGTTCGCTCTATGATGCCAAATTGCTGTGTGCTTGACTCACAGCACAAACACACCGACTCACAGCGTCTGTCGAAACACGTGCTGCTTCCGGATGTTTAAAAAGTCAGTGTCTCTCTGCTCTAGCCAGAAATTGGTGACTCATTTTTATTGGCAGCACTGCGCCTGTGGGAGAGACTCCACATTCCTGTAGAGGGAGTGAGCGAGCTTATCCACTGGAGAAGCATGTGATTAAGCACCAACAAGATTTGTAACGTATGTGATTGTGGCTTGGGTGTCATCGTTGTAAACCTACTCACAATTGGAAGGTTGCAAATTCACATCAGCGTTTGTGGTTGATGAAACGATCGATTGCCTTTATGTGTGTGTGTGTGTATTTATGATGTGATTGGCCACTAGCATAAGACTGGAATGTATAGCGATGTCTCGTATTTAGCAATAGGAACGATACCTGGAGAGAGACTTTGTTTTGTGTTTCTAAACAATAGCCAATGTTTATATTGGCACGTACGTAACTCATACAAGTAAGGGTATTGATACTGTGCCTCAGGATTGGTTCGACCCAGAGATGGATTCAAACTGCCTTGTGATAATTTGCACCAATAAACAAAAGCTGTGATAATAGTACAGCAATAATAAAAACAAGTTGCAACGCGCCCAAACTTTGCGAAAACGGACGGGCAATTCAGTGTCCGTTGGCAAAGTCGGAGGTGCAAGTAAACACGTTGTGTTTAAGTGTCGTAAACCCGCCTCCACCCGACACAGCCAATCAGTAAAGGGTTGTCACGTGAACAAAAACATGCCAATTCGTTACTACTTAGAACACCGGTATGTTGGAGAGCGAGCCCACAACATTTGCAATGAAGGTACGACGTTTTGCTGATAGTTGCAATCAGCTTCATCAGGAATAAGGGTCTGACGAGCCTAACTCCTAAAAAGAGCTAGACTATGGATAACATTGGTCACAAAACCCTTCGTGTTAAATTTACGTTGTGTTTGTTTCCTCGCCCCTTCCGTGCTCGACTCGCAGAATCGGGACGCGTACCGGGCGAACCTGGCCGGCACGCACTCTCACAGCCTTTTTGTGACCGTCAAGAACTTTGTGTGCAAGATCGGCGAGGAGTCGGAGGTGTTCATGTCTCTCTACGACCCGGGAGAGAGCATGTTCATCAGGTGAAGCTTCTCGCTTGGACGCGGAGCGCTTGGCGTCGTCAGTGTTCTTGTGAATGTCTCCTTAACTCGCGGGAATGTGAATGTACGTGGCGATGCCCGGTTTTCAGATACACGTTTCTTTAAATTCTTAAAATGTTATTGTTTTAAGAAAATAGGAGAAAATGTACATTTTGCTTAGTTTTGCCTTTACCCGTAAAAAAAAATCTAATATAATTAAATGACAGTTCTACATCTGTAACCATCGCACAGTAATCAGATGATCGTAACGCTAACAGACCACTAGAGACTAAACTGGAGTCGAGAAAGACACGCAGCAGACTACATTGACGGGGGAGGAGGGGACGAAGAGGGGAAGGTTCCTCGCTGGCCGAGGCCACTGCAGAATGTACAGGGAGGAAGAAATACCTGCGGTACTGTATATCTGAAGAAGCGACGGCGCTATAATCAGGGAGCACTGCGGCCACTTGCAGAGGACTCTGTGTAGTAGACAGAAGGGTAACTTAAGCAGTAAGAGCAGAATACTGCGTTGATTTTGTCAACTCAACTCACGCTTATGCTCACTAGACATGCCTTGTGTCACGCGCGGTCACGTTGGTTGTGTTTTTAAATTCGTACATTTTGCAGCCACTCGAGGGCCCACTGTCACTGCGACAGAAATGAAGCACGAATTCCTGAATCGCAGGAGGACTCCTGAGCAAAACAATGTATTGAACTACGAGAGGCTAGCATAATTGCAGGCCCAGGAAGTAACGTGCAGGCTTCAAGAAATGTATGAAACAAGTCGTTTGTTGACCGCACAGAGACGGGTTACAAAAGACCACATTAATGCTTTGAAGGGCCACATATGATGTGCGGAAATTACCATCACTCATTAAGCTGCCGACATCCACACCACAGCAACACTGAACAAGAACACACACGTGTGCTACAGATATAAACACAACTTTCAGCTCAACCAATTATTAGTGATGACGATGCCAACAATGCAAAGTGGTATTTATCTTATTAAGTTTTGAAGATTTATTGGCTCCGTTGATCCACATTGGGATTCTCCAATATCAGTCAATTGCTATGTCGCCTATATAGAACTTGAACATTGTCGATGTATCAAAGGTGTCAACGTTGCTACGGTATAACTGTATCTAACCGAAATCCAAATTAAGGATGGCAGTGTATTGGAACGAGAGCTGCCAACCTCAGTTTAAGGACGGTAATCGCGAGAGATTGCAGATTGCATTGAGCGCACGTTTTGCCAAAGCGTGATGTTTTGTTGTGCCCACCTTCTCCCACGAGAACAGTGAGAATTACCTGGTGCAGTGGGGCAGCCAGGGGATGCCCAAAGACATCAACAAGCTCAACAACCTGCGCGTCGTCTTCACCGTGAGTTGTTGCCGGTGTAAACGGCTGCTTTCCAGGTTGACCCGAGTTGGCCAGTTTGCCCTCCTTCCCCCCCCCCCATTGGTGGGGGCATTGGAGCAGAATTTTTCAAGGCCGGATGCCCTTCCCGATTCCAACCCCCTTTAGTTGGTGGGTCTTTGGATGCGTTATTTGTCTGGAACCTGCCCTCAGAACGATTCGCCAAAAAGGGACACGAGCAGGAGTGCTAGACTCCAGGCGGCATAGCTTTGGGGTTCGTTGTAACACGCAAACCCCTCAACCAGGATAAGATTACGATCCGTGAGCATTGGCTGCTAACCAGACCTTGTTGTGCGACGGGCGACGCAGTCGTTCCTGGTTCCTCGGGATCGTAGGGGCCATTATTTGCCAATTTTTTTTGAAAATCAAAGGTGAGAGCGTTTCCCTGCTGGAACAAGCTATGGGTGGGAGGTCATCTCATTGGTGCCCCTGAGCCATAGCTGGAAATTTTATATTATGGCAAGGGTTAGTTACTGTGGACTTTCGCACATGCTAAGTTTATGAACCTGTTGATCCGTATCAGGGATTTTTACCTGTGACCTCTGAGTTTCTAATTGACTACTCTTGCCAAAGAGGTACCCAGCCGGAAGAGATGCCTCTGTATCTTATAAAGTATCGTCACCGTCCTCTTTAGGGCGTTTGCTCAATTTGTTGAGGTGTTGTGAACCCGTCGTTAAAATTATATCAATCCTGCAAAACAAACGCTCCGTGTATTGAGATGCGGTTACACGTATTTGCTCGCTTACTTCAAATTGTATTGTATATTGTACATAAAGCGTGGGCTAAAACAACTGTTTATCACTACCATTAATCATCGGCCCACATCAAAATTTTAACACCAAGCCACACCGTTCTAACTATGTCTTAAAGAAAACCAATATAATACAGATGTAATTTGTATTGATGTAGGTTTTTACAGTTTGATGTGTGAAAATTGGTTTTAAAAGCTGCTCTTTTGGGATAGCCATGACGAGCATTCCTGTCTGCTGAAGGCATGAATGCCTCCAACGTGGAAGGCGAAACGTCACGAAGGAGAGAGGAGCAAAGCTCGACACTGCTATCCTTCAGAGCAATTCTCAAAATTCTGAAACTCTTATTGGAAGCACATTGTCCTATAGCTGGGAACTTTATATTCACTAATAAATCAAAGTGCAAACTATAGATATACTAATCATAATAATGACAATTTCAATCGCTCCGTAACGCACCGATCCATTACCAGGGTGCTGAACAAGGGACGAAAAAATTCATTCACCATTAGTCACTGGTCCATTCCACCGAGATGTAGTGATTTGTGGCTGTTGACGTGGTGAGGTTTGAGTGATTTCCTTGAATTACAGGAGGGACTCGATAACACACAAACTGGAGCATTACAGTGGATCAATACGGTTTCCATAATGAACTAATATATCACCAATACTATTTCGCCAAATTCTCTTTTGGGTGACGTCTTCCTCTGCAGCTGCTACTGTGCCACAGGAATCCCGCAAAGAGCTTGCAAGCTCACTGGGTATTTTCTGCTGTAATAATATACATCTATCCATCATCTACAACACGACAACTACGATCCTCCAATACACGCTTGCTGTTTGTTCCCAGCTCGCGCCTCCATTCCATGGGTGACAGCCTTCTCGCGCGTTGCCCCAAGACTCTGGAATGCTCTTCCGCTGGAAATTCGTTCAGCACAGTCCTTGAACATCTTCAAATCTAGTCTTAAGACTTATTTGTTCCGTAAAGCCTTCAAGCCCCCAAAAAAATGTATTGCTGATTTTCCGTGCTCTGTCGTTGTTGACATGTCGTTCTCTTTGCAGCTTTGTGCAGCGCTTTGTGACCCCCGGGTGAAAGGCGCTATATAAATGCTATTATTATTATTATCTATCTTTTAAAATCTGCCTGCACTGTTTCCCTGTTTTTTCTTTCTCGGATGCCAAGGATCTGGGAAGCAGAGACTTGAAGCGGGAGAGGATCTGCCTCGTGTGCCAGATCATCCGGATCGGTTACATGGACCTCAAGGAGACCCACCCCAAGAAGAGCACGTCTGGCCTGCGTCGCCCTTTCGGCGTCGCCGGTAAGCCGCGTGCAGCCTCCACCTCGGTCTTTTCCTCTTCTATTCTGTCCCTTGCGTGGCAACAAAACGGGAATTACACCACGTCCTAGGATCAAAGTACTGAATATTAAAATGGGTGTAAAAGCGAAATCGTTTAGTACGAGTGCGCGTTGTGGGAGGAGTACCTGTGTCCGATTTGCAAGCCGTCGTTTTCGAGACGCCATGTTTGTTGTGTTGCAGGAGTCCCGTATAGACATTGCAAGCTCACTGGGTATTTTTCTGCTGTAATAATAAACATATATCTATACGTTTGGGTCACGTTAACGCTCCTTGTTTTGTAGCTGTGGACCGATGCATTGATTTAAATTAATTATTAGCCTTAGAATACTTGCATTTGATTGTATATAATCAGTGATTTATGTAAATTATATGCAAATGTGGCTTTCAGTGAATATAATGAACAAGAGTACAAACAAGGCAGTACAAACTGGAAAGCGCAGATGAAATATTTTGACCTGTATTGCTGACGGTCATGAATCGCCAGTCGTGTCAATCATCACATGCTCATTGTTTTGCGCTGCAGTGATGGAAATCACTGACATCATCAACGGGAAGGGGGATAGCGACGAGCAGAAGGAGCACTTCATCCCCTTCCAGCAGTGAGTTCCACTTCCCCTTCTGTCCCAGCTCCTCCGCTCACATCCCGTCGTGACTCGAAACCAAATCTGTAAGACATCTCCAGACCTCTGGCGAAGCTGATTGTAATGATTGGTGAAACGCCATAGTCTGTTAAATAAGTTGTGGGGTTTTTTTTCTCTCTCAACACACCGGTGTGCTGAAGTAGTAATAGATCGACACTTTCTGGTCGTGTGACACCTGTTCATGTGACGGGTTGTCCGTGTCGGGTGAAGGTGGGTTTACAACACTAACGTTTATGGGACCCGAACCAAAAGTACTTTGTTATTTATAATTTTGGTTGCAAAATCTTTCACGTTATGCACGGACACTCTACACTGGCTGCCCATCCACCAACGCATCACTTACCAAACAGCAATAATATGCCACCACGCTATCCACACAGGACACCCTAACTACCTCGCATCACTACTCCGGCCACTCGCCCCAACACAATCCCGCACTCTGCGCAGCTCATCACAGCACCCACTCCACACGCCGTGCTCACGCACAACCTGCGCGCAGTGCCGATTCTCGGTCGCGGCACCCGCAACCTGGAACAGCCTGTCGCCACATCTATTACGCCTAACAGTCCCCGCAACCTTCAAAAAACTTTTAAAACGTCACCTCTTCACCGACTCACAGCAAACCGGCTGAGCCAGGCTCCGCACCTCCGAATCAACGGGTGCAACGCGCCCGGAGAATATGCACGCGTTACAAATATATATTATTATCATTATTAATGTAGAATATATAAGGTTTCACCTTTTCTGGCAATGGGAGACGTGTTAAGATCTTAAAACAACAAATGGACACCTTTTTTCAAAGGTTCCTGTTTGCAAGCAGCCACACATGCTTGCGGCAAAAACATGCAAACGAATGCTATGATAAATGCATTATTAAGACGAGGCTCCCGTCATGTCAACCAGCGCGTTATCATGTCCATTCAACCCTCAAACAATCGGAGCACAGGGTCTATAAAGTATCGTCTATGTAGCTTTATTATGTGACCCCCTCGGGAGTGCCGTGCAAACTTAACTGGCGGCCTCATTACCCGTTCCTCCTGCTCGCCGCGTTCTTGTTGTCCACCTGCCCGTCTTCCATCTCCGGACACGTGCCGCCTGCGCCTGCCTGCCTGCCTGTCCGCCTGCCTGTCCGCGAACGTGCTTTATTCCCCCGGCGGGTCACGCGTGCGCGGTGTGTTGCTGTGTACTCTCCGAAAGATTAATGCCGAGCCGGGCGACGAAGACAAAGCCCCGCTCCTAGCCTTCTCCCGTTTCTCATCCAGGTTGTCGGGAGAAAACGACTTTCTCCAAAATGTCATCAACAAGGTCGTGTCGTCTAAGGAGGTCAACCACAAGGGCCAGGGTGAGTGCGGCGTCGGCTGCCAGCGAGGGCTCTGGTGCAATGCAGGGTCGTGCCCCGAGGCTCCTGTGCTCCGGCTTGCAGAGCGGAGACCATATATTCTCCGTAACTGGATGTCGGTAAAAGCCTGGGGTTGACTTTGCCTTATATATTACCGGTTTCCCAGGCTAGTGTAAAACGAATATCTCCCTCCTTGTGTGCATTCTTAAAAAAAAAAAAAAACTCGCTAGCCGCAGCATTCTAAGTGTTCGCTCGTTGTGAGTCGTTAGTTGTTAATTGTAATTTTGTGAGAATCTGCCGACTTGCGTTGGATTTCTGCACATTCTTAACTGTGGCCATTGGTATCTGAACTTATTCTTACCCTGCACTAGGTCAGCGTCACCGTAGTATAAGTCCACAGTGCAGGGTGTAACATCAGCATGGGGGGAGACAAAGGCACCTGGCGTGCTCCTTGCTACACCACTCACTAGAGGCCCTTGTGCTTAAATGCTGTACGGCTTGTTGAGGGACTGCTGTCATGTTAGCGTGTGTGTGAGCGCCTCACACATACACCCCTATATTGAGAGTGGTGGCATAGTACCGTGCTGTGCTACGAACCCAGCCAGCAGAGTTCAATTCCCGCTCATAACCAATATCGGTGCCGAATATCTGAACTGGTCCCGGGTCTCTCCAAAGTCGACTTGGCCTTAAAAATCGGTACCAGGTGCCTAAACATAAGTACTGGGCAGACAAAATAATAATAATAATAATAGCGTTTTATATAGCGCCTTTCACCCGAGGGTCACAAAGCGCTGCACAAGGGCCGCGACAAGAACGGCATGTCAACGACGGTTTGTGGTGCTGTCGACCAAGCCCCCACATGCAGTGCCGGCCTTAATCCGTGTTCGCGAACAGGACTTGCGCCAACAGTCCATTGAAGGCTTTCTGGAGAATCTTTGTCTTTGGTGCCCCACACAGGCCTTTACGTATCTCTGAAGATGCTTCACGGCGACATCAAGCAGATCCGCCAAGAGTTTCCCCATCTGGTCGATCGCTCCACGGCCATCGCCCGCAAGCTGGGCTTCCCAGAAATCATCATGCCCGGTGGGTAACAACAACAATAATAATAACAATTCCTCTTATCAGCTATTGTTGTGGGTAACAGTCGGTCAACCTCCGGCGAAAGCAGTCGGCCTATGGAGATAGCGGCCTTCTTGCGGAGGCGATGCTCTCCCTACGGAGAGATTTGCCTCCAGCATAGGAATAAGGAAGAGAGCAAATAATGAGGCGCTGCTGGCCCCAGAACAGATGCGACTTGGGGAGCAAGAACGGGGTGTGCAGACGACAAGGAGGCACACATCTCGATAAATGTTGCTGTTTGTGTGAATATCTTCCATGGGTTTTTTGCCTTGTACTTCGGTTTCCTCCCACAGTGCAAAGACACGCCGTTGGCAGGCTATTTGGCATGTTGACTAAATTGCCCCCGGTTCCCCCTGATGGACTGGCGTCCCATCCTGGCAGTAGCCATGCATTGCGCCCTTGTCTGCCGAGATATGCTCCGGGCCGCCACTACCCTGTACAGAGTTAAGCGGGCACTGATATTAATGATGATCCATCCATCCATCAATTTTCTAAACTGCTTGTTCTGGTGAGAGTCGCGGTGGCAGCAGTCCAAGGTGAGTGGACCAGACATCCCGTTCCTCAGCAACAGATTCCAGCTCTTTATGGGGGATTCCCAGGCGTTCCCAGGCCAGCCGAAGGATATAATCCCTCCAGCGTGTCCTGGGTCGGCCTCTAGGTCTCCGCCCAGTGGGCCGTGCCTGGTAGACTTCCCGGGGGAGCCTTCCAGGGGGCATCCTTACCAGATGCCCGAACCACCTCAACTGGCTCCTCTCAATCCTAATGAGCAGCGACTCCACTCTGGGGTTGTCCCGGATTTCTGTGCTGCTCACTTTGTCATGGAGAGTGAGCCCAGAAACCCTACGGAGAAACCTCATTTCTACCGCTTGTATCCGTGATCTCGTTCTTTCGGTCATCATTACGCATGATGTTTATTTTGGTGGGGCAGCACGGTGGCGTAATAATAATAATAACATTTATAGAGCACCTTTCACCCGAGGGTCACAAAGCGCTGCACAAGGCTGTGGAGAGAACGGCATGTCAGTAACATCAGGACAGATAAACTGAGAGTCAAGCAATCACGATAAACCATAGCACATAGATCATAAAGACAGCAGAAAAATCAAAACAATAACAGTAGCAACCACAGAGAGCCTTCCACCCGAGGGCCACAAAGTGCCGCACAAGGCGGCAGAGAGAACGACAAACCAACAACGACAGAGAACGGTAATCAGACAGCGTTGAGCTCCTAGCACGTAGTGGGTAGAGCTGCCGTCTCACAGCAAGAAGGTCCCGGGTTCGAATCCCGGCTCGGGAGCCTTTCTGTGTGGAGTTTGCATGTTCTTTCTGTGTCTGCGTGGGTGTTCGCCAGGCACTCCGGTTTCCTCCCACCGTCCAAAAACATGCTGCCAGGTTAATTGGCCTACTGAGTAAATTGCCCCAGGTGCCTTGCGATGGACTGGCGTCCCATCCTCGGTATACCCCTGCCTTACGCCCTGTGTCTGCCGGGATAGGCTCCGGCTCACCACAACCTTGTACAGGATTAAGCGGTTTCTGAAAACGGATGGATGGGATTATATTGGTGAATCCTCTAACGTCACTTTGCCGTGTGCCGCTGCCGTCGTTGCCCGTGTTACCGTGACGCCCGCGTCGCAGGGGACGTCAGGAACGACATCTACGTGACGCTGCAAAACGGGGAGTTCGACAAGGGCAACAAGACGACGCCCAAAAACACCGAGGTCACCATGTGCGTCTGCGACGAGGAAGGAAAGGTCTTGGAGGTAGTGCGCCGCATACCCAATTCATACCTGCTCGCGCGCGCTCGATTTGTTGTCATGCCCACGTGCTCGCGGCCACACCGCGGCTGCGAAATTGCGGATTGGCGGTGTGACGTCTGCTCTGTGGGAGTAAAGTGATCGTTCTGGGAAAGTTAGGTGGGGTAGCGTAAGCCTCAAACGGTGTGCTTTGGGTGTTGGTGCATACTGTTTGTGATAAATGTGTTGTTTATTTAAGCGCCTTTAAGTACTGCTGTTGCGTAACGGGTCGTTCGTCCAAGAGCAGCTCGCTGAATACGAAGGTTATTTTCAAGAGGTCCCAGCATCAGGGTGCACTGCCATTTTCTTTCCTAGTGATTGTTTTGATTATACAAACGTACATGTGTCCTGGAGAAACTCCAGGCGTGCAAAGAATTACGCTCAAATCTACGTAGGTGGGCCTGAAACCCATTTGCTGTGCTGTCATTGTGTATATGCTTGATGGCAATGTGATTCGAGTACACGGCATGAAATCATAAAGTCGTTAAGTTGAAATCCTGTATTGGGGGTTGACAGCCTGTCTTTCCTTTGGGGTGATGAAATGAGTACAGCACCACTTTGTAGGAATTCTGCAGGGGCTTTACTATAGAGCCTGGTCCCGTCTATGGAATTTCACCCACTGGCTCGGGGCCACCATGGAATGAGCACCACCCTATTAGTCATTTCACCTGCGATACAATTTGCCTTACCTTCACCGGTAGGTTATCAACGCATCTTGGCACAAAATTCCAGCACGCGCAAACAGTGATGTCACGCGTTATCTAGTGTCCACTTAATGACGCACTAGAATGCTTTGAAAATTCCCCGCCAGCAATTAACGGACGGCTGTGGTAATACAATGTTCTTCCCACCGCAAACCAGCGCGATTGACTGCAGCCAAGTCACCAACTTGGCTGCGTGTCTCCCAGTGCGCATCAGCTTGCATTTTTCACCCTGCAAAGACAAAGATACCCCGTATAGCCTTAACGGACTGTAGGGTCAAGGTCCATTAGCAAGCACCTATGAAGGTCAACACGGCACACAAGGAGGTGGGTGACCAGCCCCACGCACGGCCCCCTTTGTTTCCATAGTGGCAATGTTTACACACTGCACTAGGTACTCATTTAAGGCTGAGTCGACCTAGAAGAGGCCCAGGACCGGTTCAGGCCGTGAGCGAGATTTGAACTCGGGTTGCCGGGTTTGTAGCCCAGTGCGCTAACCACTAAGCTACCGCTCCCTGAACACCAGGGGGCACGTGCGCTCCTTTTCCAGGCACTGAGGCAACTGCTTTCGAAAGAAAATATTTTTGTTAGAGGATTCGCCCCGTTCATTTTGCCATTGAACTCCACGGATCAGTAATGCTTTTGCTATGGATGTGATCGAAAAAGGTGCGGTTTTGTATTTAAAAAAATAATCCACATTTACATTTTGACTATCTCATCGCAAAGGTAAAGTGCCCTTATTCCAAAAAAGTTTTGCTGCACTTTCATCTCGTGTAGTGGCCCTGAGCCACTGGTGACATTTCACATTCACACGGTGGGGGTCCACTCTCTCTACAGGATGGTGAGCTCTTGGTATTCTATAAAGTGCTGCGGAGTTACTTGTTGTAGTGCCCACTTGAGGATGAGAGGCTGAGTGAATCCCAACTGGGATTTCGTCGGGATATTCTTAAATCTGTGTAATCCACTAACCCTCGCCTTCAATTGCTTTTTTACAGGCATTGCCCCACCCATAACCCTAGGGGTGGGTCATTGGAAAAAATGTTTAACTTTGTTA
Organism: Geotria australis; assembly: GCA_036362915.1. Classification (NCBI taxonomy): domain Eukaryota; kingdom Metazoa; phylum Chordata; class Hyperoartia; order Petromyzontiformes; family Geotriidae; genus Geotria; species Geotria australis. The sequence continues at coordinate 471,796 of JAZEWU010000007.1, read as the reverse complement.
CGTGTGTGTATGTGGAGCAGTAGCTCACTGGTTAGCGCACTGGGCTACAAATCTGCCGACCCGAGTTCGAATCCCGCTCACGGCCAACACCAGTGACGATTTTCTGAACCGGTCCTGGGCCTCCCCTAGGTCCACTCAGCCTCAAATAAGTACCTGATGTGGTCTATAAACGTCACAGCACGGGCGACAAAAGTGGCCGGGTGCAGTGCTGACCACCGACCCCCTCTTGTGCCGTACCGGCCTTCATAGGTGCTCGCTAACAGCACTTGCACCACCAGCCTGTTAAAGGCTGTAAGGGGGATTTTTGTTTTATACACACGCATGTGCTTGAGGTGAATCGGTGGCCTGGGCTGAATTCCTGTCTCGGCCCAGGTTAGATTCCAGGCCACACAAGACATTACTTTTTAAAATGAACCTTGCTTGAATCTCCTCTAGGTCAGCTTAGCCGAAAATGGATGCCTGGCGCAATCAGTCAGCACTTGCATCTATAAGCCTTAGTGGAGGATCTTTGTCATTGTCAGAATGTGATCTGCCTGGGCGCTGGAACCAACCCTGTCACGGAGTACAAGTCGGTGGTTTACTACCAGGTCAAGGCTCCCCAGTGGTTTGAGACAGTCAAGGTATGTATGTCCCCACTGAGGGTACGGCATCGAATCTTTCATCGGCACATTTTATCTGCACAAAACCCGTGGCTTTTACGTCTTATGTCACTTTTATTTCTCGCGTATTGATTACTCTTCTGAAACTTCAGTTAGCCAGCAATATTCCCCTAAGGACATGAGGAAGAAATCCAGGTCAATGCAGTCACGTTGGCAGGAAACATTATGAACAAGAGACGTCAGCAGAACATGTTACACACTTGAAACGAGATCGCTCGTGAGGCGGGTACTCTGCTAGTCACACAAACACGTTGGGGAAAGTCCAAGTGTGGGGCAGTGCTCATGGTGCTGGTCACCCACCCCCTGGTCTGCCGTGTCAACCTTCATAGGTGCTCGCTAACGGCACTTGACCCTCCAGTCTGTTAAGGATCTTTGGATGGTGCCTGTGCACGTTCCTCGACGACCCTGATCCAGTGGTGGAAACGCCACATTCCGTTTTAACATATCGGTATTTTCCTCACATTCATTTTAACAGCAACCACATTGACAATGAGTTGTGTTGTTCATTACTTCGAAATCTATTCGCCGTATTTGTGTTGCTGACATACCAAGTATCTTCCTTTCTTCCCCACCGAAATGATTTAATGGATGGTGTTCAGTCCGTGTGCAGTGTGCCACAGCTTGTGTGCTCTCCTGACCTGCGCGTGCATCTGCCCTGGTCGTACGTGCTGTGCATGTCCTCTGTGTGACCTGCGTATTTGTATGTATGTGCATGCTCACGTGCCCAAGCGTGATGTGTCTTTGGATCTGTGTGTTTATGTGAGAAGAAATGTTAATGTGGTCTCCACACTATCATGCAACCCCAGTAACCCAAGTTACATTTCTGGCCGTGCACAACGGCAGTGTAAATTGGAATCTCAACCCAACCTATTCGTGTCCTTGATTGACTAAATCTTAATTGAACACCTAGGGCATCGTGTGTTAACGTTCGTGATTGAGAAATGTCTGCAACTGGGCTTGAGTGGTGCTCATAATTTTGCTCCTCGTGCCACGCTGGTCTATAAATAAGTGCTCGCTCATAGCACATAGCCCCAGTGGCCTGCAAGGGTAATTGGGGGATCTTTATCTGTGTCGTCTTCTGCAGGTGGCAGTGCCAATTGAAGACATGTATCGCAGCCACTTGAGGTTCACGTTTCGCCACCGCTCCTCCGTCGAGTGTGAGTCAAACCGCAGCGTCAACAGCACGTTTTCACGCCCGCTTAGCATGCACATAATATCTACCCCACGTCTCCACACCCCACAGCTCTTGGCTCACAGGGAGATAATCTAGACCAGGGGTGTCCAAACTACGGCCCGCGGGCCAACTGCGGCCCGCCATCCATTTTTAATTGGCACGTATCAAAGTCTAAAAATATAATGGTCTATGGCCCACACATAATATTTGCGCTTAACTGTATTGTGAGTACCGCGACCCTCACCAGGACAAGCGGTTTAGAAAATGGATGGATGGATGTATTGTGAGTGGGCCCAGTCCTTCGTATATTTTTCTGTATGTGGCCCTCAGGAAAAAAAAGTTTGGACACCCCTGATCTAGACGGTGGCTTATACCGGCAGTGGTGACACATGCTTGTATTTTAATGCTCGGTGGATCGATCAGACATCACCGTTTCTGTGATTAAATCACCTTGAATGATTCTCATCTCAGAAGCTGAGAATGTTTCAGCCTGGTTAATAACTATTTCACATTTTATTTATCGTTTTCATCCATACAGCCCACTAAGTAATTAGCTCTTGACCACACATGATAGCGCATTAGTGGCCGATGACATGTTTTTAAAAAATGGCAATTGTCGTAGTCAAATAATCTAAATGCGTGTTTTGAAATGTGGACGGCAAAAACCAAAGTAATGGAAAAAAAATCAACAGAGAGAATCCGCAAACTCCAAATGTACGGAGATAGTGAGGGTCAAGATTGAAACCACGATCTCCTGCGTTCCAGGTGAGATATTTGAATTGGAGACCAGCAGTGCTTATAAAGGGAATTGTAGGCACGGGGCTGCGAGGTGACAAAGACATAGCAGTGCTGTGTGTCACTGCCTTATCATCTTTGGAGGGTTTTCCCTGGGTTCTCTGGTTTTCTCCCATATGAGGCCAACAACACTAATCGCTCAAGGTATTGTCCAACTATCACAAATGTAGGACCCTACTAAAACTATTTTAAGACTCGCTGAAACTGTTCCTGGATAAATACAGCAGTGGTTACTGCTATTAACATCACTTCCCATAACATCCAACCTGCTGGGCTGCGAGGTGTACAGGAAATGGTAGTACAGCAAGCAGGATCGTACATTGTTTGCACTGAGCAATAGTCCATTGTTTTCATGGGTTTTTTCCATTAATGTTAGCGTGGTTTTTCCACAAGAAAAACATAATTGACGTATATATCTCTCTGAAAATGTTTTTCTACCGCATAGGATATTACATTATTATTGTTAGTATTTTAAATGCTTAGTTGTTAGTGATGTGGACGTATGTTTTCGTTGACCATTATTTTATTTCCATGTAAAAAAAGAATCCCGTAAAGAGCTTGCAAGCTCACTGGGTATTTTTCTGCTGTAATAAACATCTATCAATGTAACAAGAATATCTTGGATCAGTTTCACAGACACCCTTTACTTGATTTCGCCGTGGTTCTGGATTAGGATGTTTCCCAAACGCCTTAATCTTGTGAACATCTGTTTTTTTTCCCACATTTTCAACACTTTATCTTAATGTTTATTGATTTGTATACAAAAAATCAGGCTTACACGTCCGCGTTGTGGCGTAGTTCAAAACATCACCGTGGCAGCCTGCCGTCTGCACGGATCAAAGTGTTGGGACCCCCTGTACGTACATCCCCGTGGCTCTCCTTGTAACCACGGGACACTGTCTGTGTTCCCTTTGATTTTGTCTCTAGCCAAGGACCGCAGCGAGAAGGTGTTTGGCATGGCATTCGTGAAGCTCATGAGATACGATGGCACAACCCTCTTGGACAACGGTCACACGCTCATCGTTTACAAGGTAATTCACATCGGTGAATGACGGCAAAACATATCGCATTCCAGCCCTGCTCATATTAGCCAGGCCTGCCTGTTAGCCTGCCTACATATTAACCAACCAGCCCGCCAGCTTAACTTATAGACTGCCGGAAACATAGCTCGATTTGTGGGAATGTGAGTTGGCGTCCCATCCTCGGTGTTCCCCTGCCCTTGCGCCCTGTGTCTGCCGGGATAGGCTCCGGCTCACCGCGACCCTGTACAGGATTAAGCGGTTTCTGAAAATGGATGGATGGATGAATATTAACCTCCCAGCGATTTGACCGTCAACATTTTTTGTATTATGCTTATACCATAACATCGTTTATATTGTTTTGAAAATAATGTTATCTCTTTTGTCGGGTTTTCCTCCTTCCTTTTACCCTAAATGTCCATCTAATGCACATGTTTGATTATAATTTTACGAGTGTAAGGAGTCACTTGGAGTTAAATGAATGTGCTGTTCAACCCCTGCTGGACTGTCTATGTTCTCGAATGTCTCGTAGCCTTTTAGCTCATTAGTAAATTAGCGTTAGCCTACTTGACTATCCTATTAAGCAGTCGGGGTCATAGTTGATTAGGCTGTTAGGTGGCTTCCTAACCTGGCCATTAGGTGACTTGCCTCTTACACGGTCTATTATACAGCCTGCCTATTAGCTTTTATTGCCAGCTATATAGATTGATAATTGCTCTCTAGGGCTGTTCTTTCAGGATAGCTGTGTCGAGCACTCCCCCTCTCTTGACATGGCTATCCTGAAAGAACAAGTTTAGAAATCAATTATCATGCATCGAGCTGTGAAGACCTATATCAGCACGCTCTACACTGACCCAGACACACTGGGAACTCAGAACGTGTGAGGATGCCTCCGGTGTGGGAGGTGAAACGCCGTGAAGGAGGGAGAGGGAGCGCTCGACACGGCTATCCCGAAAGAACAACTTTGAAAAGCAGCTATCCTACGTCAGTACAGTTATACAGATTGTTTACTAGCCTGCTTGACTAATCAACCAATATCCCCGTTTGCAGGCTGACCTATAATCCAGTTTGACTATTAGCCAAACAACCTATTAGCTTCTCCTATAATGTGCTTAATCCTCTGCCAAAAACGTTTTTAACGTAGCACTGCATGGTTGGATAGAACTGGGAGAAGTGTGCTAGGAATTCGGTCATTTTGCTCTGTCAGATGGGGTCTGTTCAATCGCACCGTGATGATCTGTGCATATGACCTTGTCCTAAGTCTCATTGAGAATTGCCTCGTGAGCCGTTGGTGATTTGATGAATCCACGGTAAACAAGGATGACCATGTCTTTCAGGGATGTCCACTAGTGAATAGTGCACACATCAACATTCCCTTGTCGCAATTTAAAACGTGTAAGCTGGAGTAACAGAGATCCCTTCAGTGCTTTGGCTGATGTCCCTTTCAGTGTTTCATTGGAAGGTTTGGTACAAAGCGGCCGCTGTTTTCCGATATATAAGCCTTACACCCCTTTTAAGAGTCAACACCGCATCGTGCTTGAGTGTATGTGATGTAGTGTATGATGGTATTGTGGGGAGCGGTAGCTCAGTGGTTAGCGCGCTGGGCTACAAACCTGGCGACCCGAGTTCGAATCCTGCTCACGGCCAACACCAGTAACGATTTTCTGAACCGGTCCTGGGCAACCCCTAGGTCGACTCAGCCTCAAATGAGGACTTGGTGCGGTGTGTAAACATAGCCACTGGGGAGACTAAGGCGGCCGGGCGTGGTGTTGGTCACCCACCTCCTCGTGTGCCAGTTGCTTGCTAACGGCACTTGCCCCTACAGTCTGTTAAGGCTATACGGGGGATGTTGTCTTTGTATGATGGTATGATGTAATATCCGGCCAGGTGGTACTGTGGTTAGAGCACTGCTTCTGCGTGGGAAGGTCACGAGTTCAAATAGCGGGCAGGGGTCAACTCGACCCATCGTGGCTGCAGCGGTGGGTTGGTAAGTCGATATCCGTCATCGTGTGGAGCGTCATCGTGTGGAGCGTCATCGTGTGGAACGCCGGCTCACGGCCACCAGCGGAGATGAGCACTCGCCAACACTGTTTCTGAGCAGGGAGACTTCTCGATTTGACTTGCGCTTTTGACGCACGTGCCGGATTCGCTGCAGTAGTTCAGCTGTCGGTTGATCCGCCGCGGCACTTGGCGCGAGTTGCTTTTACAAGCGTCGTTTTGTCTTGAAGTTGCCGGTGACGTGTCTGGCAGCTGCTCGCTCGCGGGCGAAGTTAACCGCGCCGCTGTAGGGTGCTGCTGACAGAGCACGTTTCCTCCCGAGTGCAGAGCAGCGGAGCCTCATTGGCTCCCAACTAGAGGACCTCCTATGTTAAGCCCCTTAGACGGTTTGTGAAAATGCCATGAGTGATTACCAATTAAAGGCAGCAACTGTGCTGCCTTTACTGCAACCAGCGAAATGAATAGTAGCCTTGGTCACCTGAGAACCCCACACCATAGTAGATGCTGTTTTAATGCTGATTTGATCTAGGGGATGCCTAGGGCAGGTGGCTGCACATCGCTTTGGAGACCAGGGTTGGTGGATTGTACAAACATGTCAAATTGCCTAACCGGGAGAAGGCAGCACAGCAAATGGGCTCATGAACTGTTTTGTGCAGAACTTTGTGACCGTTTATCTTTTCTGCTGTGTGGCGTTTCTTCTGGTCCTTTTGTTTCCTCTCATATGCAAAACACTCCTTGAAAATAAATTGGCCAAACTTGTCCATGTGAGAATCTTCTGAAGAAAGTCTTGACAAGAGAATTGCTCCTTAGAGCTGCTCTTTTGGGATACACATTTTGAGTGTTCCTCCCGCCTCCTTCGCGATGTTTTGCCTCCCACATTGATCTAACCTCCAACGTGGGAGCCGAAGCGTCGCAAGGGGAAGAGCCGGAGGAACGCTCGACACGGATATCCCAATTAAGCTGCTCTTAAGTGCAAAACCTACATCAGTACAAAGTCTCGATACTCGGTAAGATTTTCCTTAATAACGTTTGTAAATCGTTTTAGTCTGCAGGTTTTGTGCGTCACGGCCGTCAATCAAACCCTTGTATGCAGGATCACGATGTGTTGCTTGAACCTCTGCTCTCACAACAACAACAACCGTCTTTCGCCACTAAGTGGCGGTGACGTCACCACGTCGCCTGGCACAGGCGACGTGGCACACACACGCATCTACGTGCACTCCAATAATAAAAACGAAGATCCCTTGTATATCATTGGAATAATTTTGGAGCAAGTGCTGCTAGCGAGCCCCTATTAACGCCGGCACTGCAAAACGAGGGGGTGGGTGACCAGCACCATGCCCGGCCGCCTTTGTCTCACTAGTGGCAATGTTTACACACTGCACTAGGTACTCATTTGAGGCTGAGTCGGCCTAGGGAAGGCCCAGGACCGGTTCAGAAAATCGTCGCTGGTGTTGGCCGTGAGTGAAAATCGAACTTGGGTCATCGGGTTCGTGGCGCAGTGCGCTAACCGCTGTACTATCGTTTCCTGCACTCGTACACACGTACTCGTACACACGCACTCACACAAGTACGCATCCACGTGTTAGTTTTATAGCACGTTGTTGGCAGATGTGAAGCATAAATCAAACCCAACAGAAGGCCTAAAACAGACCCCTGCGGCGCCTCGACCGTAATAGGCCGAGAGATAAATTCACTGCTTCCAACCACTATTGTCGATTGCGCAAGTTTGATTCACGCTTGTAGTGGTGATTCATTGGCTCGACTGAAACGCGCCGCAACTTCTCACTCACAGTTAAGGACGACACGCAGGCTGGCCGCCAGCCGAGCAAAATAACGTGACTCGCAATCGGCGCGAGTTCAGATCCCGGTCGGCGGTTGACTCGGCCCATCTCGCAAGCCAACAGTGGCTGTTCTTCAGAGAGACTGGCACCTCCAATAGTAACTCGGAATTTCCACCGCTGGTTGCGGGGCCTCCATCGAAGATTGGCGTCGCCTCCAGCTCAGATAATAACCTTTGGAGAAATGTTCACACACGATTTTTCTGACTGTTGATTACTTTGCATCTCCAAGCCGAATACATCTCAGGCCGCAGACTTATCATCCCACCGACATGCATAAGCAATTTATCCTAGCCCAGACGTGTCGACAGGGATGGAAATTGGCTCGTGATTGTTGATATCAGAGATTGAATCGCCTTGATGTAGCGGAATGCATAGCTCACATTCCCGTTTCGCTTGGGACAGATCAACCTACAAGAGATTGTTTGATTACAGGACTGGATGGTTTTCTTATTATGCACCACTAACAACAGGTTTTGTTTCGTCTTTTTTAGGTATTCTTTATGCTTTGTTTTTGCTTCTGTGATCCTCGACACATTTCATGCTGAATTGTACCTTGGATGGACCCGCAGAATTATTGTTTTTGGTTTTGATGGCTGGTTTTATGCCAAGATGTATAACTTTTCTCCTCAATATAACCCCAGGGCCTGAAAAAACAATCACGTTATGTTAAAGTAAAATTGTCAGACTATTAAAACTAAAAAATAGGCAGCTCTTATCTCTATAGGTGGCTCTGAACCAGTGGTTTAAATTCCACATTCCCACGGTGGCTACCAATGTAAAGTATTACAGGACGGCCAATTAAAAACACAGAATAACACGGATAACCTTTTAACATAATTAGAAAGATTTCTCTTCAACGTTTGTGATATTCATTGACTAATTCATACATAACCTTTATTTAAAAAGGTGAGATCCCATGCGAGGGTTGTGTGGGATGAAATAGAAAAACACTATTTCAGTGGAATCGTGCAAGGTTAACTAATTTACCCACAAATTCTTATTCGAAGTAAGTCTCATCCTGAAATCAGTGTTGGAGGAAGCTCATCGTTGTACCCCTGTGAATCAGTGGTGAACATTCCACATTACATCACTAGAGCCAATCTCACACAAAGTAACTGGCAATGAAAATAAACACAACGGTGAAAGTGCTACACTAATATATTTTTTTAAACGTATTCAAATTATGAGGCGAGCTATGACGCAGTGGTTAGCACACTGTGCTATTAACCTATTGACTAGAGTTTGATTCCTGGACATGGCTAACATCAGTAGTGAGTGATATATGAACTGGTCCTGCATCCCTCATTCACTAACACGCATTGACTAGCATGGTGAAGTATGGTCAAAAACGCGAATGACTGACAGTGTCGGGAGGCCTTCATCCACTCGTGGATTGACAACGGCACGTAAGTTATTATAATTATCGTTGAATAGAAAAAATACTTCTGTTAATTATGTTTATATTAACGTCCTATATTTAATATTTTAAACGTGCAAAAAGACAGCAACCACTGATAAACTATATTAATTATGTGTTGTAATAATACTTTTTCATTGAGGGTTGTCATGCCTTATGCAATTAGCATTCCTGTAATTAGTTTATCAAAGGCAGACACTGGTAATATTGTGCTAAGTGTTACTTCATTTTCGTCATAAAGTCAGAGGTTGGTGTTACTCAGAATGTGCCATTTAATACTTCTCACGATGAATTTAATATAAAATGCAACATGATTCCAGAAACAATAAAAATGGGCAAGAAAATAGCCAATGCTCCTGGCTCAGAGTAAAGGAACCAACAATAACATTGTGCTTTTTTTATACTCGAAATCATTAAGCATGATCCAGTAATAGCATTACGTCGGATTGAATGTACAGCATATAAATTATATCAAACGACTTCTAAAACGATGGTAATCAGGAACCATGAGAATGTCTCTTAAAAGCTGCTCTTTTAGAACAACCGTGGCGAGTGTTTCGCCTTTGCGAAATATAGCCTCCCACATTTGAAGGCATCTTCAGGCAGTCCAACGTGGGAAGCGAAACGTCGCGACGGAGAGAGGAGGGATGCCCACAACGGCTTCCTCGAAGTCGCAGCTGTTAAGAGCAGACGTCCTACATCTAGCCTTTGAAACCGACATCAGCACACCCCTAACCCTCTCGACTACCTGTTGGCGCCTTTGCTGCGTCGCGTTCCTTGTTATGCAGAGCGTAAGCGGCGCGTCGAGCCGTAGACCATGCACTTGCGTCGGACGAATTAGACGGAGCAGATGTTCTCTTGGCAGATTGTGCTGCGACGCCGGGTTTCCTTTCGGAACGAGCGCTGGGGGACGCCGAGCGCTGTGTGAGAGCTGCCCGCCGAGGGCAGCGTTTGCCGATAATAACTACTTAATGATAGCCGCACCGGACTATTGGGCAACGATTACATTGCGTAATGCGTTACGTACATGCCGCTTAGAGCGCCGTTGCTGTGGACGGAGTTAAAGAATAAATGAGTCCGTTTTGCGGCTTAGCTCCGCGTAAGCTTGTCAAGGTAGGTTCTTGTTCACAATCAAGCCAACGTGTTTGCCTACTAACATGAAGGTTGCCAGCTCACGCCTGGTTGACAATAATAATAATAATAATTCAATTTATTTAGCGCCTTTCACCCGAGGGTCAACTTAGCTTACGTTCAGTCCGCTACTGTACCATATGTACAGTAGCGGACTGTACGTATGGTATCAACGTTTGAAAGAATGAAAAGCTAAGTTGATTGTCAACCAGGTGTGAGCTGGAAACCGTTTTAGCTGGCTGCATTATATGCCATCAGCGATCGCCTTGTAAGGCTCACATTTAATTCAAGGAGTTGCGTGTTCAGCACCACTCAAGCTGCCCGAGCTCCGCACGCCACGCCACGCCACACCACATACTCATGAAGGCTGCGTTGGCCTCGGGGAGACTCGAGTCTGGTTCGGATACCACTCGCCGGCGTACGCGCACGGGACTTGAACCAACGTCGCTAGGAAAGTAGAATTGCGCCAAACACTGCCACCACTCCCAAGCGCATGGCGTGCTCACAAAGACAAAGATCCCCAGTATAGCCTTAACAGTTTGTAGGATCAAGTGCCGTTAGCGAGCACCTATGAAGGTCGACACGGCACACGAGGAGGTGGGTGACCAGCACCACGCCCGGCCACATTTGTCTCCCAAGTGGCAATGTTTACACACCGCACTAGGTACTTTTTTGAGGCTGAGTCGACCGAGGGGAGACCCAGGGCCAGTTCTAAAAATTGTCACTGCTGTTGGCCGTGAGCGGGATTCGACCCCAGGATGTGCTCACTCGTAGGTACCCACGTACACGCAAGACGCACACGCGCAAAGTATTCCAGGCTGTTGCTCATATATCTTTAGAATGAAGTCAGGAGCTATCTCCACTTAACCAGACGTTAAGTGATATAAATGCGCAGAGGCACATATAAAAAAATACACGTGTTCAAGTTTTAGTATGCATTACATACGCACACCGCACACAGGAGGCAGGCGGAGCTTTTTGAAAAGATTCAGAGGAAAAAAATTGTGTTCCCACACGGAATGGTAGAAACCCCATTGTTAAGTCTAATCGTGCATTCAAATATGTTCATCGATGTGACTGGTTACTGTGTTGATAAGCAAAGTTATAGGAGTCGGCACAGTGTGTTTTAATGCATCTTTCGATACACTCTACACGATTTCAGCACATTTATATTTCAACATCACGCAACTTTAGTTGTTACACGTACAAGCATGCTGCCCGCACACCACACACATCACAATAAAGACAACAATCCCCCGTATAGCCTTAACAGACTTTAGGGGCAAGTGCTGTTAGAAGGCCCGCATGGCGTAAGATGGGGTGGGTGGCCAGCACCACGCCCGACCGCCTTTGTCTCGCTAGTGGCGATGTTTACACCCTGCACTAGGTACTCGTCCTGCGATGGACTGGCGTCCCATCCTTGGTGTTCCCCTGCCTTGCGCCCTGTGTCTGCCGGGATAGGCTCTGGCTCACCGCGACCCTGTATTGGATTAAGCGGTTTCAGAAAATGGATGGATGGACTAGGTACTCGTTTGAGGCTGAGTCGACCTAGCGGACACCCAGGACCGGTTCAGAAAACCATCAGTGCTGTTAACCATGATGAGTGTGACTCGAACTTGGGTGGCGGGTTGGTAGTGCAGCGCGCTAACCTCTGCACTGCTGCTTCCCACATTACAATATATTTACACACACATTATTATCATACCACACCAGATACTTGTTTAAGGCTTAGTTGACCTAGCTGAGATGCAAGACAGGGTTGGATGTCTCTTTCCACTCTTGTGCCAGATGGTAGAGGTTTGTACTGACACAGCAAGTATCGTAGAACACTTCACAAGCCTCTGCACCACCGCTGCATGACTCCAAATACAAGGCAAAGACGCCTATATAGGCTTGAGAAAACTGTCGGGGTAACTGCTTTTAGTAAGTGCCTATTAAGGACCACACAGCACACTAGGGGGTCGGTGGGCACCGTTGTCTCCCCAGTTCTGATATTCAACCACTGCAGCAAGTAATAATAATAGCATTTATATAGCGCCTTTCACCCGAGGGTCACAAAGCGCTGCACAAAGCTGCAGAGACAACGACATGTCAACAACGACAGAGCACGGAAAATCAGCAACAATTTTTTTTGGGGTTTTTTTTGTATAATCGAGCTGTGGAGAGAACGGCATAACAATAACGGGGAGACAGAAAACTGAGAGTCAAGCGATAGCAACGAATTATAAGACAAAGGACAAAAGAAAATACAACAGGAAAACAATAATAATAATTCTACAACAAGCAAGGAGGGAACAAATGTCCCCGAGCAGACACAGATCGGAAGATCTGTGTCTTCTGATCTGTGTCTGCTCGGGGACAACGATGTCCAGAGGCTGACCATCGTGCTTCGAAGAATCGCAAAGAAGAAGAACTGCTGTTAGTAAGTGCCTATTAAGGACCACACAGCACACTAGGGGGTCGGTGGCCACCTTTGTCTCCCCAGTTCTGATATTCAAACACTGCAGCAAGTACTCATTTAAGGCAGTCAACGTCGGGAAAGCCCATTGTTATTGGTCGTGAGCTCCTGCACACGCAACATATTTTACACCCTTCCGTGTATTTCTGGAGAAGTCGCCACCTACCACCACTTACACACCGCACATGGGAGGCACGCAGTGTTTGGAAATGGATAGAGGAATAAGTTAACAGAATCGTATAAACACCATTAAATCTAATCGTCTGTTCATATACGCATCGATGTGATTGGTCACCCATTTGAAATAAATTTGATGTGAGACCGAACGGCGGTTTTATTACAATACAATTTATAACGTGCGCAAATTCCATGCCTGGTAGTGGACAAGACACGGATACGTATGCACGAGGAAACTGCAGAAGAGAGTGGCGGGGGTGAGTCCGTTAGGTGGTCAGCCAGCGCCAGTCCGCCAGACACTTTACGATGTATTATGATATTATCGGCCGATTAATGTATGCAGTTCTCAGTGCAGGAGAACATTGCGTATTTTCCCAACGGGTTTTTCAGGAAAGCAATTCTCATAGTTGGCGAGGTCCTCCTGTACACAACTCTGTACCGTTTACACATTACACTATGCATGGCACATGCTCATGCCTTCCACATTGCATGCACACACATTAATATACTTTGCATGCACACATGGTTTAAACGCACATGTTACCAGGCATGCATTGAACCAACTCCCCCAGCAACTTAATGGGTTTTTGTAATTTTGTGTCACGGTTTGACTTGAACGTTGATAATGTTTTTATTTTTCCCCCATCTCATTGTGAAATTGTTTGTTTTCCCTCTCTTGTTTGTACAGTTTTCTCGTCATTGTACAACACACAGCATTATCTGACGATTTCATAATTTTCATAAATCAGAATTAATCGGTTCTCGCGCACAATTTGGTTTGCATGTCTTGCGTGCCACGATCGATTCTGATCTCGGTTGATGCATGGGTACGTACCTGCAGGGTTAACCCTGACGCGCGCACACACCACACACACCACACACAAAACACATTGTATGCACCGCGGACAAACACATAGACTAACGGAGCATGTTCACACTTGTCACACACATTCCGCGGGCTCGTTGAATCAGCGGTACGTTATACACGCGACTTCCTGACGGGCGACGCATAAATACACTACGTGCGCACGTTGCGACACGCCACACCGAGTCGGCTTACGCTCGTACGCACACTTCGCGCGAACGGTAAACGCGCAAAAATGACGAGCCGCGAAATGCGCACGCGTGCACATTTTCACACGCGTTACACAACTCCGGCGCGTATTACGCAAACGTTATGCATTGCGCCGTTACCCAGAACACGCAGACGCGAGCACACACTGCGGGTGCAAACAAAGACTAACTACGTCTCCCAGCGCCGCAGGGCGGGTGGGTGAAGACAGGGGCCTGCCGGATGATTTATAACACTCGGGCAATTTAATGCACAACATCCGGTGTGGAATACAGGGTTCCGTAGCAATTCTAAGTCTGCCGTGACAGCTCGATAAGTCGTAATGAATGCACTACAGTTGAGTAAGATTGTGATATAGGGAGAGTAGTCCATCTTCTTGTGGTGATACATCCTTTCGACCACCGATGGGGCTCTCGTACATACGCAGGACGAATGACTCTATTTCCCTCCGTGTTGCTCTACGCTCTGCTCACCTTGCCTGCTAACCTGCTAAAATGCGTCTTTGCTGTTTGAACATCTGTATTATTGCCAAGAAGGGTGAAGCCTTTTGTCTTTTCCAATATCATCCGTATCCTGGGAAAATGGTTCCCGTAGTTATAACTGCTTGACCCGAGCTATTAATGCTTTGGTATTTGCATTGTCCTTGAGCTGTTTGCCTCTTGGAAACGTTTGATCTCACACGTGTGAATTGGGCATCAGTTTCAAGGACAATGCATACATTATCAAAGCATAGTGTTTGTATGTTTTTGTAAAAGTTGTCTAGTTGGTGTTCGAACATCTTAACACCTATATTTTTGCCACAAAGGGGTAAAGCCTTTTCTCTTTTTCATTATCTGCCCGGACGAACAACAAAACCATCATATTTTGTTTAAACTCAGCAGCAGCCTTTAGATGCCATTGCCCCAAGTTAAAATATTGGATAGTCATTTCAGATGGTTACAGTGTCCGTTGATGGCTTGTAAATGTTACGTGTTAAAACTGGCAGTGACTAGAGGTGACCGGCTGGCAGGGAAGGTGGAGCGCAAAGCGTTAACCCTGGCCGAGATCCCTTATTTGCATCTGGGCAGCAACCGGCGATCTAAACGAGATTCTCAAACCTAGAGATTTTATATCGACCCGATCGCCAATGACCGCACAAACAACCCATCATATTAAATATGGTGTCTGAAATTTGGGAAAATTCTGGCTCTGGGAATTTAATAAGAACGTTTGTTTGACCCCCACCATGTGGCAAACGAACGGCGGAGCATATAATAATAATCTACTTTTGTAATGCGCATTTTCTCCGGGCACCTTGCGCCCGTTGATTCGGAGGCGCGGAGCCATGCTCAGTTGGTTTGTTGTGAGTCGGTGAAAAGGTGACTTTTTAAGAGTTTTTTGAAGGCTGTAGGGGACTGTGTTTGACGCAATAGGTGTGGCAGGCTGTTCCAGGTTGTGGGTGCCGCAACCGAGAAACGGCGTTTCGCGAAGGTTGGGCGTGAACGCGGTGTGTGGCGTAGGTGCTGTGATGAGCTGCGCAGAGTACGGGATAGTGTTGATGCGAGTGGCCGGAGTAGTGATGCGAGGTGTTTAGGGTGTCCTGTGTGAATAATGCGGTGGCAAATTATTGCAGTTTTGTAAGAATGAAACTGTCGTTGAACAATTTTTCACGATACAATCTGTAAAAATCTCGTCACTAACCCTTCTCTGACACGTGGGGCACATCTCTCAGCAGGATTTCTGAATGTATTCTTTATTTCGTGCCGGATGCCGATAAGACAAATGGAACGCATTGAGTAAAGAAATAACGCCCACGAATATTTATTTTTAAAATGACGGTAAGTTTTTAGGCGCATTTCTTATCGCCCTTTGTGATTCGGTGACGCAGCAGGTGCCTTCTGGTGCCACTCACAAACACGGGTCGGCTCCGTGTGGCTCAATAATTGAAACTGGCATGGGGTTTGTTCAAGAAGGGATTTGTTGCAGATGATTGGCAGAGGATTTGCTTATTTGTAAGTATAGGCTTGTGTTTGCTTTATTGTATAGGCTTCTATTGGTGTGCTTGAGTCTGTCTGTGTGTGAACGGGAAAGAGTGCACTGGTATGTCTGTGTGCTTAGGTGTGTGTGTGTGACGGAGAGTGGTGGCGCTGCGGTTAGTGTCCGCTGCGCTACGAACTCAGTGATCCGAATTCGATTCCTGCACGTGATCGATGACAGTGGTAAATATTTCAACCAGTCCTGGGCCGCTCCTAAGTTTACTCAGCCTTAAATGCATACTTGCTGCGGTGTGTAAACATCGGTACTTGGAAGACAAAAATGGCTGGGCATGGTATTGGGCACCCACCCCCTTTTAGGTGCTCAGAAACAGCACTCTCCACAATCGTCTGTTAAAGGCTATTGTGGAGAGTGCCAGTTGTTATATATCCCAAACCCTT
This sequence comes from Geotria australis, assembly GCA_036362915.1. Lineage (NCBI taxonomy): Eukaryota > Metazoa > Chordata > Hyperoartia > Petromyzontiformes > Geotriidae > Geotria > Geotria australis. The sequence continues at coordinate 455,638 of JAZEWU010000007.1, read as the reverse complement.
AATGCCCTATGAGTGGGTCAGGAATAGAAGTTCAAAACCGAGTTATTTCAAAACATAATCTGATAGCATTACTTTGAAAACACCAAGTATAAAATGGCTCTCATCTCCTACCTCTCCAAACATCTTTCCCTCCATGCTCTCCCAACACAGACTGCATTCGTTTTGTAAATCACGTTCACCTTCTCTTGTCAGACTGTGCAGGCCCTTTCTGCTGCTTTGCCCGCAATATGAATGTGGAATTTCCAGCACTGCCTTTTAGAACCGGAGACGCTGCCGCATCGTGACCCACCCCCCACCCCCCACCCCGCGTCGCCGTCGCTCCGCCGGGGAAGACGCGAGCCTCTCGATCCTCTCAATCCTCACGCGCGCCTGCGTTTGCTCCCCGCAGGGCGACACCAAGAGGCTGGAGGACGCGTCGGCCTACCTAGGCCTCGCGTCGATGGACGACCGCTCCACCCTGCAGGCGCCGTCCAAGCCCCCGCCCTCTAGCAGCCTCACGGTCAGCAAGGAGCGCCTCTACATCTCCACGCTCGTGTGCTCGACCAAGCTCACGCAGAACGGTGAGCGCCGCGTGCCGGCCTTCCATTGCGCCAAACTGCAACGTCTCCTAACACGTGCAGTGCTCAACATCAAAGCGAGCGACCAACCAACCACAAAATGCATGGAGACTCTACACTGGCTACCCATCCACCAACGCATCACTTAGAAAACAGCAATAACATGCCACCGTGCTATCCACACTGGACACCTAAATACCTCCCACTCGCCCCAACACAATCCCGAACTCTACGCAGCTCATCACAGCACCTACTCCACACACCGCGCTCACGCACCACCTTTGCTCAACGCCGATCCTCGGTCGCGGCACCCACAACCTGGAACAGCCTGCCACATCTATTACACCTTACAAAGTTCCCGACAACCTTCAATTTTTTAAAAAAAAAAGTCACCTCTTCACCAACGCGCCCGGAGAATATGCGCGCGTTACAAATATATGTTATTATTATTTTGCATCGCGTTTCCGTGTGCGTGAGCGATGCCTGTTGGTGGTTTGACGTCGGTGAGACCAAAGGGCCTCCCGCTCGGCGATTCATTGCCACGTTCAAGGTCTTCGTCTCGTCCGGTTCGTGTGCGTTTTAAATCGTGTGCCGACCGAAGTGATTGTCGCAAGTTAATTAAAAACTACCCGGGTGTGTCGTGGCATTATGACAGCTGTTGGCAGTTGCTTATCTCTCCGTGTCATGTCTCAAGTTGCACGGGCGTTAAATCTGCGCGCGAGCCATGCGTGTAAAATTGTGAAGCCGCGTACGTTTGCCATGTGATTTACAGCGACCGGCAGATGTTTACATACACTGGTGAGCCTGACCTTTATATAAAAAAATCATTACGCGCGTCTTATCTTGCGCCGCCTTAAAGATGCGACGCGGCATGTCAGTGGAGGCTCTCACCTACTGATAATTCAAAAGGGAAAGTGTATCTCTACTCAAAACAAGCGTTTGCCGCCAGTGCTCATTTCCACCTGTGGTATTGAACCAATGAAGGACATTTCCATATTTCAAGAGTGGGGACGAGTCTGTCCATTGAAATAACTGCTATTAATTTCTTGAATAAGTTGTACTGTGATGGGATGAATTGACTACAACCTTTCGATAGAGAAGTGACCGCATGGATGGACTACATATTATTACGAGTGGCCATGTGTTTAGGCCAGTATGGCCCGTGACTCAACCTGTCAACGCCATACTGTGGTTGATACAGTGAACGTCACTTGGTAGGAAGTCGAATCAGTTCTCTTGTGGTGAGACTGCACCCTGCCATAGCAAAGTGTAATGTCTACCACTACTGGCTCAGGGTTATTGATTTTTATTAACCGTGCCCCTGGATTGTTTGAATATGGTCACGCTCCTAAGTTTCATAATCATCTTTTACTATCTCTACTGTGTTTCCCGTTCAGTAGTAGATTTGAAGGCACCAGAACCCAGCGGTATATGAGATAATTACTCGGTAAGGGAGTGATTACAGATCAAGCAAAATGTGCATTATCCACTCGGTATAGCGAGTATACCTAGCAAGTGAAAATGTTGACGCTATAAAAATGAAAACAATGCCCTCTTTGGTATGTACATTGTGCTCTTTATTAGGTCGGCAGTCTATCCCGACATACAGGGGGATAATTCTTCTTCTTTGCGATTCTTCGAAGCACGATGGTCAGCCTCTGGACATCGTTGTCTTTCAGCTCGGCCTTGAAGTGTTTGGTAGAATTAGCAGGCAATACCAAGTATTACCTGACAGGGATCGCGACGTGAACGCTTCTACCTTGACCCCCAGGGGGATAATGATGAGGGTTTTTGTTCACAGTGGAGTTGCTCGGGCTGTTGAAGTGGCGCTCCAATCCCAACATGCTGGAGGACAATTTGAGGCAGCTCATGAAGGTCAACGGCGAGGAGGTGGTCAAGGTGAGGGCCGTCGGAGCCTGCGTCGTGCCCACGACACGGCACGCGGGATCGCACGCGACGTGACACCCCGCCGTGTTGGCGTGTGCGAGTGGCGTGCGTGTCGGTGTGTGTGTGTGTGTGTACAACGGTAGCGGGTTTCCTCCGGGCACTCCGGTTTCCTCCCACAACTTAAAAAAATACTCATTAATTAATTGACCGATAACATCCTAATACATAGGAAGCAGTGTGTAGCAGTAGGACGCCGACAAACTGCCTGGCTGCCTCCTCCGCCTGTCTGCGCTTTCCTCGCGCCTCTGAGTCGTGCTCTCGTCGAATGAGTACTTTCAACAGTGAATGAATATGCGCGCGTTATAAATGTAAAATGATTATTATTAGTATAGCGGTTAGCGGTTAGCGCGCAGCGCTACGAACCCGGTGACCTGAGGTCGATTCCCGCTCACGACCAATACCAGTGACGGTTATGTGAACCAGTCCTGGGCCTCCCCTAGGTCGACTCCGTTTCAAATTAGTACCTGTGTGTAAACAATACCACTTGGGGGTGGGGGGGGAGACAAAGACCTCCGGGTGCGGTGATGGTCATCCACCCCCTTCATGTGCCATGTCGGTCTTTGTCGGGTCAAGTGCGATCCTCAAGCAGCTACAGTCTGTTAATGCTATATGGGGGTCCTTGTTTGTAATAATAATAATAATTTTACATTTATAACGCGCACATATTCATTCACTGTCGAAGGTACTCATTCGACAAGAGAACGACTCAGAGGCGCGAGAGAAGCACAGAGAGATGGAGGAGGCAGCCAGGCGGTTTGCCGGCGCCATATTGCCACACACTGCTTTCTATATATTAGGATGTTATCGGTCAATTCATTAATGAGTATTTTTTTTGTTTAAGTTGTGGGAGGAAACCGGAGAGTCGGGAGGAAACCCACGCAGAACAGGGAGAGAACACACAAACTCCACACAGAAAGGCTCCCAAGGCGGGAATCGAACCTGCTTGGGCAAGACCATTCTTTCTGTGAGGTGCAGATGTTACCACTGCGCCACCCTGTTGCCCACGTTCGTCTTCTCTTGTCAGACTGTGCGGGCCTTTTCTGTTGCTTTACCCGCAACATGAATGTGGAATTTCCAGCGCTGCCTTAGAACCGTTTGTGTCGCCTCACGTTGCCACCCTGCTCCCTCCGCTCGCCCGCCTGCCCGCCGTGGTGAACAGTTCCTGCAGGACACACTGGACGCGCTCTTCAACATCATGATGGAGAACTCGGAGAGCGAGATCTACGACCGCCTTGTGTTCGACGCCCTGGTGAGACCACCTCCCGACCTGCGTATACTTTGCAATAAAAATAACTCTCAGCTAATAAACCTATTTTTGCCCCCTCTGTTTCAATAGCAGAAATTTCAATGCAATTTACGGCATGAGATTTTAAAACTACCCACAGACTACAAAACAGGTTCGTAAAATACAGTAACTGCTGTCAAACACTTATCAGGGAGAATGTAAATGAACAACCGCGACCCTGTACAGGATTAAGCGGTTTCTGATAATGGATGGATGTACATGAACAAACAATTATTACACAAACGTACTAAGGATTCGACAGTTATCAAGACTGAAATGTACACATTGGAAATTGCATGATTGGCTTCCACAAACGAGCTGTGGCTTAAATAACGCGAAGTCCACCACTCACACCGACCGCCTGACCCCACCACCACCCCCTCTCTCGTGCGTCAACACGCGGAAAAATACGCAATCAAGCACTCGTGGGTTGGGTCGTGTTAAAAGCAAGTGCGGTAAACCCATCGCTACTCGACGCAGAGAATTGGTAAGGTTTGTGACGTGAACAGAATCGGCGTCATCATGAACCTTGACAAGGTTGATTGCATTTATCAGCGATGCGTCGTGTTCCATTGTAAATGTTGTTGGTTTGCTCTCTACCACGTCGGCCTGCTAAAGTAGTAGTAAATCGACAAATTCGGTTTACGTGACAAATCCTTACTGATTGGCTGTCGGGTCGAGGCGGGTTTACGACACGTTTATTTTTTGACGTGACCCAACCCAAAAGTATTTTTTTTATCATTTACAATGTTGGTCGTGAAAGCCTTCACGCGAAACTTGGATCAATATTTAACACAAAGGCTTATAATAATAATAATAGCATTTATATAGCGCCTTTCACCCGAGGGTCACAAAGTGCTGCACAAAGCTGCGGGGAGAACGACACCTATAATGAGGGTACGACGTTTCGCTGGTAATTGCAACCAGCTTCATCAGGAATAAAGGGATGAAGCTGGTTGCAACTATCAGCAAAACTTCGTACCTTCATTATAGGTGTTGTGGGCTCGTTAAAAGCGGGTTTACGACGCTTATATACTTTTATACGTGACCTAACTCATAAAAAGAGCGAGACTATGGATGGAACAATATCTTGCTCCCGCCGTGGGAACGTGGATTTCCCATGACTGGAGATGAAAGCCGCACAATCACTCGGTTGAGTGCGACGGTACTATGACAAGTATTTTAGATCTTCGAGGCAGGTGCTGTTTTGTGTTTGTAGATTTTCCAGTGCAGTTCAAATACGACATACCTCCTTCCTCGAGAGCGATGAGTGCTGTTTCTCATTGTTGGCGGTTGGAGCCAGGGGTAGAAGTTCTCAAATCTCATGGCATTGCACAAGTATATCTCTGTAGTACTTTCCACAAAGTAGTCATAATTTTCTACAGCTGTAAGTGTATCTGCCTGAAGATGCCTCAAACGTAGGAGGTGAAACGTCGGGAAAGGGAGAGGAAAAACGCCATGGCTGTCCTGAAAGCGCAGCTATTAAGATGAAACGCCTGATGCTTCCAACGTGAGAGGCGACACGTCGCGAGGGAGAGAGGGCGAACGCTTCGACACGGCTATCAAGAAATAACAGCTCTGAAAAGCAACCATCTTTCCTAGTTTTATTGATTTCGGAGCGACAATGTGCCAAATCCAGCCCCGATTGGGGTTTTAAATCGTAAACGCCTGTACCTGCTTGGAGGCAGTTGTGGGTCTACCCCTTGCGAGTTGAGTGCGTGACCTCGCGTGAACAGACGTGTGAGAGACTCGCATTGGCCGAGTCAGCACAGGGCAAATCCACACCGGAAGGTACACTGGTCACGAGTATGCATGCAGTATATCCCATGATAAATACGTATCCGCGGTGCATGCATTGATACCTTGGCAGCTTTCCAATGCATTAGCTTGATTTTCTTTATATCTCCCTGATCTGCCGTTGATGCTGCACGCCGCCCGGTTCTACACTCGCACTGGAGGCTCCGAGTCGGCGTTCTCCCAACGCCGCAAGATGGAGCGTTTAGATTTTGCACAGCTTTGCAGTCGATTCTATGCCCGGTCTTCAGTGCTATTGAGGACCGATGTATGCCTATCCACCCCCCCCCCCCTCTCTCCTGGGTGTCCCACAGGAGAGCGTTTTGCTTCTGAATGTCAATTACGTGTCCCACCTCGTTTGTCCTCGTTAAGCCCCGTGCATCTTAACTAAGTCCCTGCTCGGTCTTTAGACATCACATTAGCGCAGGTTTCTAGTTACCGTGCAGCAAGCGGCACGTCAATAGTCAGGAGGTCGTCATGGCCAATTCTGCCGGAACTTCCACTCCAGTCCGTTGCTCCGTCCCGTTTTTGTTGCCAGTTTCTCGCAGCTCTTTCACAGATGACACCTGGCTTGAAAGATCTCATCACCTCCGACTGGTTTCATGCCTTCTCCTCAGCTGCCTACACCTGGATGCCACCCCAGTGCCCGCTGCCTCGTTTTCCTGCACCCGCCTCACACGTCCCAACCTGCTGCAGTGGACCGCTGCAATTATAAATAATAGCAGGGTGCTATGCAGCTATGCTCACTGGGGGTTTAGACTTTTTCAATTTTTGGCGTTACTGAAGGTGGTCATCATAATAACGAGTCGGGGTGTGCGATGAGGTTCACTGACGGAGCACGTGCATCGGATGTGCACGGTGCATCGGATGTGCACGGTGCATCGCCACGGACCTTGAAAACGCTGCTCTGGTTCCTGGCCGCACAACATCAGCAGCACGTGGTATTTTGATCTTGCCGTCGTCTCATCGAGATCAACTCCGACGTAGATGAATACTTGTATGAATACCTTAAGAGCAGACGGCTCCTTGTTTTCGTAATGGTGTCGTGTATGTGCGCGCATGCACGTATGTGCGCGCATGCACGTATGTGCGCGCATGCACGCGTGCGCCACTGTAACGCTCATTCGTTCTGACAACCGCGTACGCTGCTCGCGCATTCAAACCGACTAGATTAGGAGCCCGGCTGACTCTTCACACGTTACACCACCTCATTAGTTGCGTTCTAAACTCTTTTCAGCCAAACTTGACTTTCACATTTTTTGTTATACCCACTTTGCATCCTGGCACTTTTAGTGTGCTCCCCCAGCTAAGCGTAGTTGCAGGTAATTGATATTCACTTGGCCCATTCGTGCGTGTTTATTTTACCAGCGATTATTTCGTCTCGAGGGACCAGAAGCAATTCTCGCCGAGCCTCACTCGGGAGACCGGTTTAGCCCGCCGTGCATTTCAAAGCGGCGCACACATTCGCAGTGTCCTCTCGACAATATACGTTGTGAAAATTCTTCCCCGTTTTACTTATAAATGCAAATCCCATCGCCGAGTAACACTAGCGGCGGTGTATTTTCTGCCTGGCAGATAGTCATTACCACCGCTGTAAATATAGAACTAGCACGCATCTCGACACGGCAACTGTGTTAACTTGTGTGTAACGTTAAAGAGTCCCTGCTGGCCGGTGGCTGTGTTATGCCGGGTGAACGACTGTTGGAGCAGCTGAGCCACGAATGTGGAGACCTGCGTCCGTGGTTTTAAGTAGAGAGTTGATTGTTTCAGCGTAGTCGCCAATGGCTACTCCCACATAGAATATGATTTACAATTGGTATTTTTACTCAATTCAGTTCAATCCGGTTCTGAGGGCTAACATCTGTAGCTATATTGGTTGACTGACTTACCGTTATTTAGCTCGGATGAAGCGGGCCTGTGTGGCACGGGTAGCGGCGCACAGTGAGTGCCGTAGTTAGTGAGACCGTGTGGCGTGGGTTGCGGGGCACGGTGAGTGCTGTATTTTATTATTGAGGGCGTGTGGTGTGCGTGTCGGGGCACGGTGAGTGTTGCAGTTTGTTGGGGAGGCTGTGTTGTGTGGTTGGCGGGGCACCGTGAGTGCTGCAGTTTATTAGTGAGGTTGTGCCGTATGGTGTGGGTAGTGGACCACCGTGCCATGCTGCCGCCAGACCACATTCTGCCGGCTGAAGCTATTGCAAAATAATATTTTTTAGGTAAGGACAGCACGAACAAATACTAATTTTTAACTAAGATGCCCTTTGTTCATGGTTTGTAAAAACAAAAGGCTGCTTTTATCTTGTACAGATATTGGCCTTGTCAGTGCACA
>JAZEWU010000007.1:411524-427959 GCA_036362915.1 Geotria australis | reverse complement strand
AAAAAAACAGACCATTTGGTGATAACATCTTGGTATGTAGCGGACGCAGTGTCTGGGAAAATGTTGGCACTGGCTAGCCACCGGCTTACTGCTGGCGTGTGGAGTGTTTGTCTCCTTTTGTGTCGGTATTATTTTCAGTATAAACCTCTCTAGAGTTCTGTGAACTCTTTCCAGTTTCTTTTACATTTTTCTGCTAATGGCCTTATTTCCCAACCATTTCAATCTCAACACAAAACATCCCTATCACACACAAGGTATCTCACCCTACTCAAACAAACATTGGACAGCTCTTATCCCAGTTGGAAGCTGTGTGAGTCATAGGTAGCAATTCCACTTCTTATGATCCGGATTAGTCCCCTCCATTAGACAAGCAATAGATCAGCTGCCACAGGTCAATAAAATGAATATCACTCTGTGGGAAGTCAGCAGTGGTTGTCCAAATGAAGAGGTTTGGAGTGTGGAATTTTAATTGGCTCGGAACAAACAATAGAGGGGCGTAATGCTCCCTGCGCATCTGAGTCCGGAGCTAGAGATACAGGCGCATGGAGATACATTGACCGGGCGGCATGGTGATGCAGTGAGTAGCGCTGCCGCCTCACAGCAAGAAGGCCCCGGGTTCGAATCCCGGCTCGGGTGCCTTTCTGTGTGGAGTTTGCATGTTCTCCCTGTGTCCGTGTGGGTTTTCGCCGGGCACTCTGGTCTCCTGCCAACAGTTCAAAGGCATGCTGCCACATAATTTTGATTGGCCTGCGGACTAAATTGCCCCCGGTGCCCTGTGATGGACTGGCTTCCTATCCTAGGTATAGCCCTGCCTTGCACCCTGTGTCTGCCGGGATAGGGTCTGGCTCATTGCAACTCTGTCCAGGATTAAGCGGTTTCAGACAGTGAATGAATGAATGATTCTTTGACTTTTGACTGCGCTATACGCCTCGTATTTCTGAATTGTAACCATAATGGGAATTGTCATTGAATTTTAATTACAGTGTGTTGGCCCAAACACACCGTCCATTGCAACGCGACGCTCGTTAACGCATTCTCTGAAGTGTTTGTGCCGGGTAGTGTTGCTTCTGTGGCCGAGGCGAGTTGGCAGCAGGAGTTAGATTTGAACGAGGGAACCTTTAACGCCGAAGTCCCGCTAATCACTGTGCTACACAGCCCAATGTGTTATCTGCATAAGCAACACCCCGAATTAGCCGGTTCTCTAGCTAAATCCTAGACTCTCGATCGCTTGCACAGATGTCGTTAATTAAAACAACATGAAGCGTTTGCATTTGTTTTCGGATAATTACAAGTTTATTTGTTCATTAGAATTCCGAATGCAATTAACACACAAAGTAAGTGTTAATTTATAATCGCAGCTTTCAGGCGGTTATAAATAAACATGAGTGATACCGAATATCACAAGTTGCTCTCTAGATGTACTTGTGTATTTAGCTGTATGTGGCGGTGAAAGTCTCATCCAGTGCATTGGAAGGTGGGCATCGGTGGATCGCACACAGATCTTAATTTGGCCCCAAAACCTCATGAGCTGCGAGTTGGCCGAGAGGTATTATTGCAAATTGGTTTCTTGATTCCGCCATACGGATTCTTGAGCTCTGTCTCCCTCTGGGTATGGTTGTCTCCTGCTACGCTGGTTTCCTTATGTAAAACACCCACGAGAGAGGAATTGGCTGACACTTGCACCTTCCTCCTCTAGTCCCGTGGCTTCTATTTAAATTCTGAAGATCTTGGTCAACCACTGTTCCACGCATCTCTGATCTCCGTTGGGTTTAATTACCATAGCCTCCTGTGTCTGACGATGCATGCAATATATGCAGCTGGGTTGCTTCATTCATTCGTTATCGGTACCTGTTTAACCTCGTAGAGGGTCGTGGCGGGTCAGAGCCCATCCCGGCAGGCACGGGGCGCTAGGCAGGGCTATACCCAGGATGTAGCGCCAGTGCATCGCAGGCGCTCTTGTAGGCAGGATTGGGCGATGTGCGCGTGGGGCGACAGAATGCAGAGTGCCTTGTACTCTATATAGGGCACCGTGGTGGGTCCACGCACTCATCAGATGATCCCATCTTAATGGACGGGGGTGGGTGGGACACGCATGGGACACACGGAGGGTTTATTTGTGTTTGCCCCCTCCAAGGAAGGGTGCACAGTCAGCTGTTTAATAAGTAACACGCGGAGGGACAGATAGAGTATTGTCTGCTTATCTGTGTTTCCTTGTTCTCAATGGTGCCCATTGCTGTCATAACGACAGTTCTGCCTTGATGCATTTGAGTGTGTGTTGTCACGTCCCCTCCCTGGTCTATAATCTCACCTAAACGTGCCATGGTGTGGCAAACACCTTATTGCTCTATGTCTCCAATCATGTCTGCCACTTGTTTTCATTATTGAACACACTGCCGTGTTCACACTTGATGTTGTGATTCCATAAAAAGACTTCTGCAAAAATGTCTACAAAACCAGGGGAACTAGACAAACATTGCTGTACAGGACCTTCAAGTAAGTTTCCTGACGATTGAATTTATTTGCGTTGAGTCTCAGAGCTGATACTCTTTCATTTATTTATTGTCAGAAACCGCTTAATCCTGTACAGAGTTGCGGTGAGCCAGAACCTATCCCGGCAGACACGGCGCAAGGCAGCGCTTTACATTCACAATCTCTTCAGGAGGTCTCTCCAACTACAGTACCACCACAGTCCTCACAGCTTGGCTGAGTCAGGTTAAGCACCACCCCAAATTTATATCTTTAATTTGTGCAGTGGTCATACGTTTGCCAAGCGAGAGCCATTTAGACATCCGTTGATGCTCATTAGTGACCAGGCCGGGACCACGAACCGAACACGCCGGGGAACCTCATTTCATGTACAGCAGAGACGAGAAGCCTTCTGGCTCATGTAGACAAATGGACAGCGCTTATTTCTATTGGCGGCCCTGGGCCAGTTTTGGAAATGTCCACTTTTCTTCGCAACGGGCTGTTTTCTTCCAGAGCGTGAACCAGGTCAAGATGGCATAATTGCCAAATCCGTTGATGCCATCACCAACACCTCGTGAATGCTTCTTTCCCTTCCCCGGGTCCCGTAGCCGGTGCACAGTCCACACACAGCTCCCTCCACGTTTTACCCGCAGTCTCCTATCATCTGCTCTTCGGCTTTTGCTTCCCGGCGCCGCCGTTGTTTCCCAATGCCGATCTGATCTCGAACACCCACCCACCAAGTTCTCTTCCGGACTTCTACATCGTTTATCCTATCTTGCCGTGAAATTTCTAGCATAAGTCTCAGAAATCTGTGCTGAAATGCTTAAGTTAGGGGAGTAACCTTTCTGACCCATGTAGTAATCGCTTGACAACCGTGAACTAATTACGAAGTATTTTTATTTTGTTGACCTGCACATGGGATGATCGGCTGAGTTTAGCCTCAACCAGGATTTCAAACTCTCACTCCCTTCCGCTTGCCAGTTGAGCGCTATAACTACAGCAGTGGCCGGCTGGTTTTTTAATCTCTTGCAGATGCCGGGAATGTAAACCCAGGATCTTGATGATGCTGCCGTTGTGCTCTGATGCGGTCATTACCTCTGCGAGCCGCCTGGCACTCTGTGATGGCTCTTTCAGCAGCTGAGCGTAAACAAATTTCCCAGCTTTCAATAAATATTTCACCGCACGGCAACAGCAGCGCCGGGCTAACCCCCCGCGCATTAGCGTCATCTTCATAATCCTCGGCTGCCGCGTTCGGTTCCCGGCTCGCTCGGCTTGGTCAGTGGTTGCGTAGCCACGCCGGTTCCCCAGCGATGTCCGCTCGAGTCCTTCAAGGCTCTGTCCTTTGACGGTTTCGTTCTCGCCGTCCGCTCCGTTCTCCTCGATGGCGAGAGAGCGACAGTGGCCTGGCTCCGTGCCACGAGGGGCGGTGGAGCCGCGTGGCTCTCGCTCGCTCGTTCGCTCGGGTTGCTCGTGGGGGTTATCTGCCGTGACCCCGGGAGGAGGCTTCACCCCGGGGTCAAGGTGACCTTGACAGTGCGCTGTTATGTATTCCTAACACGAAGGCTTTCGTGACCAATGTTATCCATAGTCTAGCTCTTTTTATGAGTTAGGTCACGTAAAAATGTATAGGTGTCATAAACCCGCCTCCATCCAACACAGCCAATCAGTAAAGGGTTGTCACGTGAACAAAAACGTCTTCATCCCAGCCTTGCCGTTTCAGATGCATTGTCTGGCTTATAATAATAATAATAGCATTTATATAGCGCCTTTCACCCGAGGGTCACAAAGCGCTGCACTAAGCTGCGGAGAGAACATGCAAACAACGACAGAGCACGGAAAATCAGCAACACATTTTTTTGGGTTTTTTTTTAAATAATCCGAGCTGTGGAGAGAACGGCATATCAACAACGGGGAGACAGAAAACTGAGAGTCAAGCGATAGCAACGAATTATAAGACAAAGGGCAAAAAAAACCAACAGGAAAACAATAATAATAATAATTCTACAACAAGCAAGGAGGGAACAAATGTCCCCGGGCAGACGCAGATCGGAAGAGAGAGAGCGAGAGAGCCAACATCTCGGCACGGCACCGATTATTACTCATGTATGGCTGATTCTAAGGCCAGAATTGGGAGACTGGTCCCCCTCGCATAGGAATGTGGAATTTCCAACACGAAAGCAGAACTGTCAAAGGAGATGTATAGCCCCGCAATGCCTGTTGAGGAAGATATTTAATTAGTTATTCAGGAACGGTTTGTGGAGCCTCAAGACCATTTTGACGGAGTCAAGTGAAGTTTATTGATCACATACGCATGAGATACATGGCAGTGAGATTTTTTTTTTATTCCCGTTCTCTCTCTCAACCCTGTGCGAAACAATGTGCAAAACAATTAGGTGCCATATAACATAATAATAATAATAGCATTTATAGAGCGCCTTTCACCCGAGGGTCACAAAGCCTGGCGAACTCCTTTATGAGCATCTAACAAGTGGAAGGAATCCGGAGTGCCCGTAAAATAACTCGCACATCGCGAAGTGGATAATGCCAAAACAAAGTCCGTACAGATAGGTGAATAACCAACGTTGCTGTGCCGTCATCTGCTGACCACATTGCGTCCGCTCCAAACTGGGACTACACATGTGACGGTGATCTGCGAGCGATCCCCCGCCCCGTCAGGGCGCGTCCATTTGTCACGTCGAAACGTCATGTGTTTACCAGCGCCTCTATCACAGCTCTCTCTCTCTCTCTCTGAAGCAATTCGACAATGGCAAATGGTCACGCGGATACATATCTAGTTGTCGATTGTCGCACTCCTGCATACGGAAGAGCCCCCCCCCCTCCTCCTTGGCGGTCTGTCTGTCTGCAGGCACTCCCTGCTCTCCCAGTCGCCCCTTTCTTGCCACGTACGTGTCACTGCGGGGTGGCGTGCTACTGCCGCTGCTTTCCCCTGGTCTACATACGGAGAACAGCAATAGGTTTTATCGGTTTTTCTTGTACAGCTAAAATGTTGAAATAGCCATCCTCCCTATTGCTTGTGGGTTACCGGAATTATTTACGATAATAATAATAATTCACATGTATAACACGCGCATATTCATTCAATGCCGAAGATATTCATTCGACGAGAGAACGACTCAGAGGCGTAGCGAGGAAAGCGCAGAGAGGCGGAGGAGGCAGCCAGGCGGTTTGCTGGCGCCATATTGCCACACACTGCTTCCTAAAAAGTCACCTTTTCACCGACTCACAACAAACCGACTCAGCCAGGCTCCGCGCCTCCGAATCAACGGGTGCAACGCGCCCGGAGAATATGTGCGCGTTATAAAAAAAATATTATTGTTATATATTAGGATGTTATCGGTCAATTCATTAATTAGTTTTTTTTTTAAGTTGTGGGAGGAAACCGGAGAGCCCGGAGGAAACCCACGCAGAACAGGGGGAGAACACACAAACTCTACACAGGCGCCCAAGGCGGGAATCGAACCGCCTCGGGCAAGACCATTCTTTCGGTGAAGCGCGGATGTTACCACTGCACAGACACACTGCCGCCCCGATAAAAAATGTTTTTGCCGTTTTAATATGTAACCAATTTTTACTGTGGAAGCGTCATCTTAAAATCAAATTACCTCCTTCAAGTGGCTTGTAATGTTCAACCTTTTGAGAAGCAAATAGTTGAATGTCGTCTTACAAGCACAGTTTGCTCAGATCGGTTGCATTTACAGCCGTTTTTTTGTGTGTAAAGGGAACATTGTGGTGATGGCGATTGAGACCGATTCTGATGCAGCTGTGAAACTTTTTACATGAAGGGGTGTTGGAGGCAGTCCGTGACCCCAGCAACTATTTGGACTGGCGTCCTATCCTGAGTGACCCTGCGTTGCACCCTGTGTCTGCAGGGGTAGGATCCGGATCACCACAACCCTGTACAGGATTAAGCAGTTTCTGACTGGATGGATTGATTACCAAGGTTATTGAAATTACTTTAAATATTCAATATCGTTTTTTTCGTATCTTTAATGAATCTTAAAAAGTTGCCATTTGTAGAATCGTTGCTACAGTTTTGTAGACTGGCACAAAGTAAAAAAAAAATATGGTTGCTGATTTTCCGTTCTCTGTTGTTGGCATAGGGCGGCACGGTGGCGTAGTGGGTAGCGCTTCCGCCTCACAGCAAGAAGGTCCCGGGTTCGACTCTCGGCTCGGGGTGCCTTTCTGTGTGGAGTTTGCATGTTCTCCCTGTGTCCGCGTGGGTTTTCGCCGGGCACTCCGGTTTCCTCCCACCGTCCAAAGACATGCTGCCAGGTTAATTGGCGTACTGACTAAATTTCCCCAGGCGCCCTGCGATGGACTGGCGTCCCATCCTTGGTGTTCCCCTGCCTTGCGCCCTGTGTCTGCCGGGATAGGCTCCGGCTCACCGCGACCCTGTATTGGATTAAGCGGTTTCTGAAAATGGATGGATGGATGTTGTTGGCATGTCGTTCTCTCCACAGCCTTGTGCAGCGCTTTGTGACCCTCGGGTAAAAGGCGCTCTATAAATGCTATTTTTATTATTATTTCCGGCGTTTGAAACAAGTTCGGCACCATCGTGATGTTCAGTCTAGCAGTGGAAATGCTGTAACAAAGCGTTTTTTGTTATTCACTCAAATAATGTAGCAGCATTTACGATAGATGCTCTCAGCCTCCGAGCTCAAAAATAAGGGGGCGGCGCCGTTCCCAGTTGTTTTTCTCGCGTTATGCGAGCCAGCTGGACGACGCGATATTCGCATTCACATCTTCTTCTCCTGTTTCTCATCCTCATTGTGCCTTAGCCTACAAAGGCTGCAGTGCCTAGAGATAGCTTTGTAGTCGAACATTGCAATGCGAAGTGCTTCATACTAGTGTTCAGCGTTGGACCGAATGTGGTGATTTTGATTTTGAAAAAATAACAACGTGTGGGCTGGAGCAGCCGCCCGTTATAATCGCGTGGGATGCAGTTCGTCTCATGATTTCCCGTTGTGCCACGTCCAAAATCAATTGGCTTGGAATGGCAATCTGGGAGAGTTGATGTGCTAAACATTGCGTGGCTACGCCGGAGAGTTTCACAAATCCAGGCCACTGCATCACCGCATTTATGGCTGCGGACCTAATTATTTTATAGTACGCCATCCTTTAGCTGACATGGAAATGAATCCATAATCCACATTTAAGTGCATAGTCACGTCGAAGTGTCATCCTATGCAAATGAGCAGTGGGGTGCTGCTCTTCCCTTTTGGCACCTCGAGATGTCGCTGGAAATTCCACATTCCCTCGGCAGGGGCCGACTCAACAGGATGCCCACTATTGCGTTTTCACGAAGCGGCACACTTATTGTTGTTTTAACCACACACTAATGAATTACATTTGTTATACTTATATAGCGCCTTTCACCCAGAGGTCGCAAGGCACTGCAAGAAACCGCAAAGAGGTCAGGGGGAGGCAGCCTCTTTGTCAGCCGGCGCCAATCCACCAGACACACTGCGTCCGATTAATTATGATGCGGTCAATTCATTCGTGAGTTTTCTTTGAGTTGTGGGAGGAAACCGAAGAACCCGTAGGAGGCCAACGCAGAACAGGGTGAGAACACACAAGCTTCGCACAGAAAGACACACGTGGCGGGAATCGAACCGCCTTGGGCAGGACCTTCGTTCTGTGAAGCGCGGATGTTCGCACTGCGCCACTGTGCCGCCCCCAAGTGACCTCTGGCTCGGATTTGAACTCGTGACCTTCCGTTTTTGAGTGGAACAGCATAGGTCTGGCGCTGCCTGTGAGTTATCCCCCACCATAGCAATGGCAACAGAGATGCGTGCCTGCCCTTGTTCCCCGAAGCAGTGGGAACTCAATGTATAGGGACACGGTCTTATTGAAACATCTTGTTTTCGCAACTTAGAACACATGCTTGAAAGACTTGTGATTTTTTTTTTGCTGAGAACAAGGAGTACATGCTTGTGTAATTATTAAAAGTAGGCTGTTTGTCATCTTAATTATTAATTTTCGTTTAATCGTTGCCTAATCCCATCTTTCTGCAATTTCCTCAATTTACATTTGAATCGCGTCTCTTGATGTTTGTAGGAGTGTAGAAATGTAGCCATGCGATGAAACAATTTTAGGCTTTAGTGGGCATTATGACCAGAGCATTAAAATAAAATAAAATCATTGCCGCTATAAAACCTGAGTCTAATTTACCAACAATTAGTGAGTGTGCTCAACGCAACGCACTCTCTAGCATGTATATTATAAAACAACATCCATTATTCTATCATCATAATAATAATTTTAAATTTATAACGCGCTCATATTCATTCACTGTCGAAGGTACTCATTTGACGAGAGAAGGACTCAGAGGCGCGAGGAAAGCGCAGAGAGGCGGAGGAGGCAACCAGGCGGTGTTGCCGGCGCCATATTGCCACACACTGCTTCCTATATATTATGATGTTATCTGCCAAATAATGAATGAGTGTTTTTTTTAAGTTGTGGGAGGAACCCGGAGGAAACCCACGCCGAACAGGGGGAGAACACACAAACTCCACACAGAAAGGCACCCGAGCCGAGATTCGAACCCAGGGACCTTCTTGCCGTGAGGCGCAGATGTTACCACTGCGCCACCCTGCCGGCCTAGCGGGAAGCTGTATCGCTTGTGAACCAAGGCGCGTGCAGCGAGTTACAGAGGAACATCGATGTAAGTTTTCACGGCTCGATGTATGAGAATTGCTCTCAAGAGCTGCTCTTTCTGGATAGCCGTGATGATGCTTCAACGTGGGAAGCGGAACGTCGCGAATGCGAGGCGGAGAACGCTCGACACGGCTATCCCGAAATGAACAGCTCTGAAGAGCAACCATCATGGATCGAGCTGTGAAAACCTACATTGGTACATCATCAAGAGTGTATTATTTAAAGATACAACCGGTTTAAAACGTTGATTATCCAGGTTGGCCCAGATTGTCTGGTTGCCCCCCCCAATGGTGAGGGTATTGGAGCAGAATTGTATTTAACGGATGCCCTTCCTGACACCAACCTCCTAGAACCTTCCCCCAGACCTTTTCAGCAAGGGAGGCCCAGCAGGAGTGCTGAACTCCAGGTGACATAGCACTGGGTTTATGGGAACATGCAAACCCCTCCATCAAGATAAGGTTACGATCCATGGGGGGTGGAATACATTATTTACGATTTATGCAAATGTTGCATTGTTTCACTCGCGCTAATGGCATGAATGCTGCATTACAAAATGAGACAATACATTTGGAGCTGTGCGAAAATTAGCATGACTGATAAGCTGTTCTTTCGGGATAGCCGTGTTGAGCACTGCCCCCTTCTCTCTTTCGCAATGTTCCAAATAAACATCACTCACTAAGCTGCGATACGTGCATCACAATAGCGTGCACTACAGATATTAAAAACAACTTTCAGCTCAACCATTAGCCTGATGATGCAATCCAACGTCGGAGGCGAAACGTCGTGAAGGATTAAGGAGGAACCCTCGACGCTGCTATCAAAAAGAGCCGCGCTCATACAGAAAGCCACGAAAGCGGACATCATTTCAATGGGGACTGAATTCATCAGGTGCCTGCCTTTCAAAACACCCTGGCGTCATTCCGCAAGAGTGTACGATTGCACTGCAGCGACAAAGCTTCTATGGCAGGTGTGAGTCTCGTGTTGTTGAATGGTTTGTTCATTTCTTATCTTTGAAACAAACCGCGGCTTACAACACCAGCAGCAGCGTGATTGGCTAAGGCGATGTGAATTGGCCGCGTTGTTTGTGATGGCGTTTTTGGGCTTCACTGCTGTAGCGTAACGGTTGGCGTACTGGGCTACGAACCCAGCGACCCGAGTACGATTCCCGCCCGCGGCCAACACCGGTGACTGTTTTCTGAACCGGTCCTGGGGCCTCCCCTAGATCGACTCGGCCTCAAATGAGTTCCTGGTGCGGTGTGTAACCGCTGCCGCTAGGGAGATACAGGCTGCCGGGTGTGGTGCTGGTGGTCCACCCTCTCGTGTGCCGTACTGGCCTTTACAGGTGCTCGCTAACAGCACTTGACCCTACAGCCTGTATGGGGGGGGGAAATCTTTGTTGTTTTGGGATTGACTGCCAGTGCTACAGCTTGATCCGTATTCCATACGTTAGCAGAGATGAAAACGTTAGCGACTGCCAAAAACCCTCGAACAAAGCCGATCGCGCGCAAAGCGTCATCTCCCGGCCAAAGTAACCGATGATGACGATGCCCTTCCTCGTTGGAGTCCAAGATTCTTCCATCCATCCATCTGTCAGAATCAGCTTAATCCTGTACAGGGTCGCG
The DNA here is from genome assembly GCA_036362915.1 of Geotria australis. Lineage (NCBI taxonomy): Eukaryota > Metazoa > Chordata > Hyperoartia > Petromyzontiformes > Geotriidae > Geotria > Geotria australis. The sequence goes on along the minus strand of JAZEWU010000007.1, from coordinate 417,193 downwards.
TTGAGCCGAAGCCTATCGCAGCAAACATGGTGTGCAAGGCAGGGCTATACCCCTGGATGGGATGCCAGTCCATCACAGGGCATCGGGGGCAATTTAGTCCTCAGACCAATTAACCTATGCAGCAGCATGTTTTTGGAATGTGGTAGGAAACCAGAGTGCCCGTGTAGAACATGCAAACCCCACACAGAAAGGCCCCCCGAACCAGGATTCTAACCTACGATCTTCTTGCTGTGAGGCAGCAGTACTAATCACCACGCCACCGTGATTCTTCCAGCGGTGTCAATTATTCATTCCCATAACCAGAGACCGTTCTCATTGTATCTGCACCAACGTTGACTTTGCACGAAAAGGATTCTCATGTTGATCGACCCTAACGGGATAATGGGTTGAGAATATTTAAGCAATTCATAACTAAATAATAAAACACGCGTCTCATATGTAACGCCATAAAAAAATCCCTTTTTACAAAAGACAATCAATGTGGCCTATTATGAAACACCTGCTCTATCATAAAACATTGATCGGTGCTTGTCTAACACAGGATTGTGCTTCTCATGTATGCCGCACTTTCCATTGCAGTGCGAAGCATATCTGTCAATCGCGCACCGTACACTGGCAAACTGCAGGCAGTCCTGCACTACAGGCGCAAATGTGTGTTCTTGTGTTATAGGGGTGTCTAGGTGCCCCAGGATATTGCTGCTAGAGGAGATTGCTGCAGGCTGTAGCTGTTACATGGCCAAAACACCAAAGTAGGTCACGGAATGGCAAATGCTGTGTAATGTCCTCTATTGATGTTAAAAACACATATGAGTGGAGCGAATGATATGCATTAGTGACACTACCCATGGGAAAAAAATATGCATTTATTTCCAGTGCAGTAAAATGTGTATTTGTACAAAAGAATTGCTTTCACATGGACCTGTGTTAACAAACAAAGCCTTTCATATTAGTGTATGACTGCTGATAATGTTTTTAATCAAATCACTGCATTGGTCAAAATTAAGCTCGGTCAATCAGTAATTCTTATGAGGTCTCTGTAAATCTTGTATGGCAAACACGTTGCTAAGTTGCCTTTGCAGATTTGTTTTGTGATATCTCCGTTTGTGCATGATTCTTCTCTGGGCACATCTATTGTCCCAGTTGGTTATAAGTCAGTATCTCTTTAAAATACTTTTCTAGGATTTTCGTCCTCGCATCTTCACGCCCGCAATACGACTCCCAACGGAATTAGGGAGGCATCCCAATGTGTAACTCTCCTCCAAGAGCCTTATGGCTTGGTGATATTTTGTGGGTAAAGAAAATTAGGTCACTTATTATTTTACCAGCTTGGAGCGCATTGAAACCTGATGTCTCTTGCAAGGGAGCCCGTTCTAAATTACCAGGATAAATGAGCAAAGAAGCAGAACAAATGCAGGAGTGCATTTAATTTATTACACAGCGTCAATTAAGGCCAACCAAACGTAAACATGGAAGAGATAAAATGCAAATGTATATAGACCTCAAGCTAAGATACCAACTACAAAAGCCTCTATAAGCAATGTGCGCGGGTTGCACAAAATATAAATGAAAAGTAGTGGCGTGAGTGCTGCACCTGCTCTTTGCATGAGAAGACATGGCTGAAATTAGTGGATGTGATGGATTCCATCACTCACAAGGATTTCTGGCAAGTGGTGCAGTTTGTGACACTCAATGTAATACAATCCCAATCAGGAGCCCCCTTTAGCCCAGCATCTGTTGAGGGTCATTAAGATGTCTTCAATTCTGTGGGAGTTTTGAGAGACTGGGCCCCGACCTGGTCAAATTCCTCTAACATTGTTCGTAGTTTGTGTGAGCAGACAAGGGGCTCATCGTGACGGATGTTTCTTGCACTGGAGACCTCTGTTCACGTGTTTATTACCGAATGCTCGGTGTGAAAGACATAATTCACAATCAACAATCACAAAGCACGCATCATGTATTTAAACACAGAAAATATTAATACGTGCGTTAACAAAAAAACGTAAGACGTGCATTGGCCAACTCAAATTGGCCAAGATTCATAAATTATTTTTGCGTTCGGCCACGAAATGGGCAAATTTGTGTCGTAATACCCTCCACCCTGCGATATAGCTAAACAGATTAAACTCTCACGCAATGTACGAGCATCTAACGTATTACGACCGTTTCAGTTCATCGGTGTGAGTCAAAGAACAGTTCACGCAATCAAATTTAGCCAAATAATATCTAGGAAAGCCACTTCATGGAATGTATCCTGAATTCCCAGAACTGACCCCGGCCATTTGTCCCAGCCTAACCCTGCACCACATGAGGTTGTTGTTGTTGTTGCTGCGGCCGCGTTGGTTTGCGGCTGTGTCATTCTAAACGTTGCTGCTGCTGCGTCACACATTCGAGGCGCGCACAGCTGCGTGGCCGGCGGTGCGCCGGCGCATTAGCATGCTGCGAGCGCAGAGACTCGGGCCCCAGTATTGATGGGCTTGCTCTTCACCCTTCCATCTCATTGATTGCATCCAATTAAGGGAAATTACTCTTTAATACTTTCTGGTATGATGTTAGCATGGGACTGAAGGTTATTTTTCCTCGTTGTAGATGGAATGGACGAGCTTGTTTCCGGATGTTTTAGTTGATTTTATTTCGCGGGGGTTTTATCGCCCCTTTTATGCATATGCGCGCGTTTCGGTCGCCAAACGGCGCACGTGCGTTGCGTTAATTTTTGTCTCCGCGCCATTCACGTCGCCATTCGCGTCTGCCTGCGTGTTGTTTGCCTTTGCCGCTGCATTTCAGGACACTTGAATGAATACCCTTTGTTTATCACCCCAGCATAATCGTGCACACAACGTCGATGGCCATTTAGCCGCAAAGATTTTTGAGTGGGTGCTGTTCATTGCAGTAGGACACGACACCATGCCCTATCGTCTGTATCTGCTCAGTGCCGATTGTGACAGCCTGGACTAAGTACTTGTTTAAGTTGGTCAAAATGAGATGCAGGCCAGCGTCACATACCTATTCGTACATGCTATGAGTGGTTTACAATGTAGGCTGAGTGGTAAAGAGCTTGATTCTTCTTCTTTGCGATTCTTCGAAGCACGATGGTCAGCCTCTGGACATCGTTGTCTTTCAGCTCGGCCCACGAAGTGTTTGATTAAACTTATAAGACCCATACGCACAGACACATTTAACCAGTTTAACGCTATTAATGCCACTCTTAAGGGCAGTATAGCACACAAGGGTGGTGTTGCCAGAACCTCTCTGAACTGCCATTATCTTACCAGTGCTAATGTTTACACCACTCTAGACACTCATTTTAGGCTGGGTTTACCTAAAGGAGGCATATTCCACATTGATATACCAAATGTTGATATTGTACATTGCTGAACATCTGAACATCGAACCTTAGTTACTGTGATCCTCGCATATTGAACGAAACCCTGTCCTAACCGCAGATGCATATCCTCACAGTGGAAGGTTTGTTGACACAGCCTATCAATGACAAGGCAGTAGTAAGTGAACAGATGAGCGCCACAGTCTGTCCAGATGTTAAACGCGTGGACTTGCGTTTGCTGTCGTGTCATAATGTTTTCGAGCAGATGTTCTTGCTTGGACCTCGGGTGCATCAAAGGTGGTGTTGTATGAACACGTTGCTCCTTACGAGCCCATGAGCAGCACCGCAGTCCAGCAGTCTCTCGCTGTAATTGGCGAGCCGATCTGTTCCACGTCTTCCAATCTCGCCAGCCCAAGTGCTTGCACTCGGCCATTAAAGTCCCCCAATAAGATGACTTTTTCCCAAGGGGCGACTTTAGCAAACACGCGTGACGTGTCATCGAAGGCATCTGACACATCAACCTTGCCTGTGTCTCTTTACCTATGGTGGGGGATTACGCAACTGTTACCATGTGTTCCTTCCAAGCTGTGTTTTTGTTGTTCGGCCCCACACAGATGACTATGCAGCTCTCATGATGATAGGAGTTAACCGGTCCTCCTGTGGTGCACACACAAGGAACATGCACAGATAAACAAAGACAAAGGTTCCCCATATAGCCTTCGCAGTCTAAGGGGTAAAATGCTGTTTGCGAGCACCTATGAAGGCCGATATGGCATGTGAGGGGGTGGGTGGCCAGGATTATGCCCAGCCACCTTTGTCTACCTCGTGGCGATATTTACACACAGCATCAGGTACTCATTTGAGGCTGAGTCGACACAGGGGAAGCCCACGATCGTTTTAGAAAATCGTCGTGAGCGGGAATCGATCTCGGGTTGTCGGGTTCATACACAGCGTGCTTTCTGCTGACCTATCACTCCCCGCACAGGCACACGGAGATACACACGTAGACAAATGTAGCCTCACAATCGAATGTGCGCATTTGTCTACTTAAGTAAAGCGTTTCCACTCCTGTGCGCGTTTGTTCACGTGTCGTCGTGTGCCTGGGATCAAGCCGTGCTTAAGCGTGCATTCGTGTGTGCGTGTGTGTAATCACCCAGGCTGTACGAAGACAAAGACCGGGAGGAGTTTGAAGGCTCCTTGCGGGAGCTCTTCAAATCCATCAACAGCATGATGCGCATCACCCAGGACTCCACGCTGCTCGTGCAGGTGATGCCCTTTTGCTAATCGCAGCCTTCCTTTGGATGACAGCTCGGTTCGATATCCGTCGATGTTTGTACGCAGCATCAAGGGATGCTGTGAAAGAACGTGTCGCTCGCAATCACAAGGTCACGAGATCAACTCCCAATGGAATTAACTTTTCCCGTTACCATAATCTGGTCTCTAAGTTAAATACTACTTGATGGGTAGCTTTTTGCCAGAATCCTAATGATGTAAAATATACGAGGTTCTTACCCTTTCTGGCAACGAAAATGGTGTTTAGATCTTAAAACGCCAAATGGACACTTTATAAAAAGTGTCCACTTGGCGTTTGCAAGCAGCCACACATGCTTGTGGCAAAAACATGCAAACAGAATGCTTTGATACTAAATGCATTGTCCTTGAAACTGATTGAAACACACCAGAGATTGGCCCACGCCAAAGATAGCTATCTCTGGTCTGGGTCAATCAGTTTTCATTTGTTTACATGAAATACTACTTTGTCTTAAGTCAACAGTTGATGTCGTCTATGGAGACTGCCCCTTGATGTCGAATTTTCACCCTGTGCACACGACTGCCAGTGAACATCTGCACTGTGCCCCCATGGCTCAGTTGAGCAGAGAGATGTTTTGATGTGAAGATTATCCCAAGAGTTTTGTGTGGGTTACTTCCCAGCATACATTCGTGCAATCTCGCAAAGCGTGGCACGCGATTCCCCGAGGTTCCAGTGCCACTGAAAGGCAGCGCCAAGCCTCCCCGCTGCCGGCAATTGGGAGCCAAACGTGTCTGCTCACAGTTTACGGTTTTTAATTTTCACGTAGAGAATAAACGATCAAATCATCGGCAGGAGGGTGCACACAAAAGCGTTCGCTGGAGCGTCAGTGAGACTGTTGCCTCGGTCAACAAGAGATTGTCTCTCCACTGAGGAACGTGCGATTGTTTGGCGCTGCAGAGGTGCGAAAAGCTTGGTGGATGCTGGTAATTGCTGGCCACGTAATTACTCCCTGTCGCACCTGTTACTCCCCAGTGGAGGAATTATAATCAGCATTGAAATAATGAAAAGCCAAAGGTCAAAGTGTCTTTCTGTTCACAC
>JAZEWU010000007.1:387574-408266 GCA_036362915.1 Geotria australis | reverse complement strand
TCTTTCAGCTCCTTGGCGTCGAAGTGTTTGGTATAGTTCGCAGGTAATACCAGGTATTACTTGACAGGGATCGCGACGTGAACGCCTCTACCTTGATCGATTGAGAGGTTGGCACTGAGCTTTTGAAAGGTTAAGAAAATTGTTCTGCTGAGGCACCTGTTAACGGGATGAGCCGTTTTGAACTGGAACCATTTTGCTCACCATACATTCATAAGTAAGGATTATTGCTGGCAGAGTGCTCGTCTACGTAAGTACGTGCGGAGATTCCTCACCGACGGCGTTTACATTTTAAACCGTGACGTTTTGAGACGGCGTGTCAGTCATACTGTGCAAATAAAAATGAGGAGGTTTTGAAATATGGCACCGTTGCAGTTGATATGACACAAAGGCATCGACACTGGATGTCTCCGAGAAAACGGGTGCGGGATATTAATACTTTATGCATTAAGCATTTGACACGAGACAGCTTTGACTGGCAGGAAGGGCCAGCAGTAAAGAATGAACAAGTCATGATACGCAGCTGTGATCACAAACACACACACTTGCGTTTCCCGCCCAAGTGAACTCGGGGTAGTGCTCATCTCCTCTGGAAGCCATGAGCAAGCAGTGGAAATTCCATATCCCTCTCGTGGCGACCAGACTGGTCCACAACACAGCCACTGTCATCTTCCATTAACGCACGACTTGCTTCATTGATCCCGAGAGTACGATCACTAAAATCATTTAGAACTCGAAGCTTCCGTCAGGCACTAACCGTAGCGCCACTCCGATTGATCAGCTTCAAAGTACCGACTGAAAGTAACGAGGCGTTAGTTTTACCCGCTGGCAGTAAACAAAAAAATCAACTGGTTTCTGCGGTTTGCATCCTGACGTTCCCTCCAGACGGGTTCGTCACTAGCGGCGCTACCGGGCCTTCCTTGTACTTGTTGCCATAAAGCAAGATTAAGGCTCTTTGTCACGTACATATCGGCTTCCCCGCTGTGGCGTTGTGAACTGCAAAATTCATTTTGGAGGTTTTCTGTCACACCATTGTCATTGGTTGGGGGCTGCAATGCCGCTAAACTGGGCCATGCCTTAGCAGCCTTCCAGGAGAGGAGACAAGCTTCAAATGTACACTTGTATTTGTTCGGAATGAGCGCGGAATTTCGGATCAAATGGGTTGGAACGCCAGTGCTCTGTACACTGCGGAAAACTGCGCTTGCTCCCTTGCGGACCATGTGGTCACCTCTGATTTTCGCTTGTTTTAAGATCCTCCAGCGGGCATTCTGCCAGGTTTCAAAGTTTATTTTTACACCCTGGTCCCGGAAAGTTCTCATCTGATTAAGTTTCCAATTTCGTGTTGAATGCTTCACTCTCCTCGAATATAGAGGAGCGGAGACGGAAACGTACAATGCGAGGAAATTTGTTTCATTTTGGGTGGCCATATTGCCTTCCAGTTGCTGCCCCATAGAACACAATATCAATGGAGGATTGCCAAGTTCTAAGTTCCCGATATCCGCTCTCCTATTGGCTGCACCAAGGTGCATTCCCGAAGCGTGCGGCATTAATGCGAGCATGAAGTTGGCTTTGGTAAATGCTGCGCCCTCAAGCAGCATGATTACACTGATTATGCAGCCGTCACTGCCCAGGAATTTGTCTCAAGCTAGCACACTCTAATTTGCTCCCTGGAGACGGAATTATTCCTAGTCACGGTAATAACAGGTATTGCAATCGTTTGAACGTTTGTTCTCGAAGGCGAGGCAAATGAAAAGCGTAAAAAAGTGATGCGAGTTGTCAAAATGAATATTAAGCTCTGTTGCTGCTTTTATAATTCGCAAAAAAAAAATTGACGGGGACATGAAATATAATAAACACTGCAGGCTTTTGATCGTGTGAATATAAGTGGTTTCCTTGAATATTTGTAAACACTGTGTACGTATGAATAATGGAAGTAGATACTTTATATACCCATTTTTCAATTCTGCATGGTGTACTTTCATTGAAGGAAATTAGAATTCCCATGTATTGGTGGTTTTGTTGGTGGAAGAAAAATGCAGCGACTCGATCCAATAAAAATGCAAAATGTTTAATCACAGTGCATGTCACATTTCAAGTTGCATACGCATTAGAATGGCGTGTGTGTGTGGCGCGTAAAACTAATATCGCGTGTGTTTTTGTCACGATTCCAGAGCGACTTTCAGATTTTTATTTGATATTTTTACATGTCGTAATAATAATATCTACGTGGGTGAGCGTAACCTTAAGAAAATAATTTGACATTCCTTATCCGCGTGGGTTTTCGCCGGGCACTCCGGTTTCCTCCCACCGTCCAAAGACATGCTGCCAGGTTAATTGGCGTACTGACTAAATTTCCCCAGGCGCCCTGCGATGGACTGGCGTCCCATCCTCGGTGTCCCCCAGATTTGCGCCCTGTGTCTGCCGGGATAGGCTCGGGCTCACCGCGACCCTGTACAGGATTAAGCGGTTTCTGAGAATGGATGGATGATCTACTTCTACCATAGAAAAGAGATCTCTCATCGGATGCTTACCCACTTATACAAGTCACAGCGCCACGTGGTCGGATCTTTGCCTTGCACTTGCAAAGTATTAGATATGAGTTTTGGTTAATCCCATTTTCAAACTTAATTGACTCCAATTTGCTGAGTAAACACATCTCCACGGGCTTCGGTTGATTGTTTACCGAGGGCACTTTGAGCAGGTGTGCACACACGGCGATGGGTAAAGCGTTAATTAACTCCGTACGTTATTGCCACGTCTTTTGCCAAGGACAACTCCGCTGGCCTCCTGACTAAGCAGACCTGAAGCGCCGGCAGCAATCGCGATCTCGTTCGTCCCGCAAGCTTCGTAGAATCTGCGCACGCGGCCGTTAATTTTCCCCTTCCGGCTTTCGCACTTTAGAGGAAATACAAGTAATTGCTTAGGTGGGAGCCTAAGCCTGCCTTCCGAATGAAATAAACAATTCGTTATGAAATAAATGAACATCAACGCACTCCCAAGTTCTGCTTCCTCTCCTCCCGTAGGACCGACTGCCCCCTCCAACCGACGGCGGGACACTGCTGTGCGTGTGCATATTTACATGTCATTAATAAAACATCACTCTGGAGTTGGGGCTGTCAGGGCAGTAATGGAAGCCAACAGCGCTTTTCATTGAACAGCAATATCATGGGTGATGGACTGGGGGAGGTTTAGCGTACAGCGCTGCATGCTGATCGTACACTTATCCACAGTGAGACACTGATGCCTGTTGCCTGCTAAGGGTTATGCCTCCTGAAGTTGAACACCGCAGCACTCCTTTACGCTATATACGTGCACATATACGTTTTTTACTAGTGCCATAACTTGAAGTCGAATGGCGGTTCGTCCGCCCAAGCCCTGCACCCCTGGATACCCCCCACTCTCACGTGGTGCGATCTCCTGGCAGTACATTGCTCGCATTATTGTTTCCGTTTTAACAGCAGGCATAAGGCCGTCCGATTAGTCCATCTCTTTTCTAGCCCGTTTAGCCCCCCCCTCTGTCCGGCCAGACATGAGCTGCTTGTACATTCGGTGGTTGGGCTTGTGAAGTACGTGACCCAGCCAACGCAGTCTTTGTTCCCCAATATTGATGTCCATAAACTGTCCCATCTCTTATGCATGGCTGAGTTGACTTAAGGGAGGGCCAGGACAGGTACGGGTGCTGTTCATCGGGGTGGGATCTAAGCCACCTCAATGGGAACGTAGTGCAGTGTACTCACTACCATGTCACTGGTGGTTTACGTGCACGTGTTCTCCCCAAAGACAAAAGTGCTCTCACCTGGATATATTGAGAAATAGAGAATGTTTCGAAATGCTGTTAGCGAGCACCTGTTAAGGTCTGAGCGGGTCTTAAAGTGGTGGTGTCTTCTTACCACACCAGGTAACCCGGGACCAGTCCGGATATCGCCCGCCACCGACGTTATCCATCGCCATGCCGGTGGCCAATCACGCCACTGCCGCTGCCGCTCCCCGCAATTTGTACACACGCAACGCGCGCATTTGGCAGTGTTGTTCAGCCTTGCCAGCGGAATGGAATGAATCGTTGCGTAAAAAAAAAAGTGCGGAAAAGCAATTTTACTCTGATGCTGTTTAACTTTGCGAGATCCGTCAAACGTGAGACTTTACGGTGTGAAGCAACCAGCGGTGTGCTGCGAGGGGACGGGAGGATTGGCAACGGGGTTTATCCACTCGTGCCACGTGTGCGCGGATTCTCGCGTTGTCTACACACGTGTGTGTGGGCTGCGTTCGTGTAGTTTGCCGTTCACTGAAAATCCGATGGAAATAATCACGGTAATAATAACAACAACAATAATAATAATAATAATCTTAATCCATCTTCATTTCCTCAGCAGCAGTTTTCTTCTCTTCGTTGTCAGGGTCAGTTATTTACAGTTAGGTACGTTGGCGGAGTACCCGCCATACGGGCAATCGTGTTGCAAGCGTGTAACACGTTTTTCGGACGTCTCTTGCTGATTGTGCAGTGAGTAGCGCCGCTGCCTCCCAGGTTCGTTTCCCAGCTCAGGTGCCACCTTTCTGCATGGCGTTTTGCATGTTCTCTCCGTGTCCGTGTGGGTTTTCGGCAGGTGCTCCGGTTTCGTCCCAAAGTCTCATAATAATTTGCTGGGGATAATTGGCCTGACTATATTGCCTTTGTTCCTGTGCTGGACTGGCCTCCTATATTGGGCATAACCCTGCCTTGCGCCCTATGTCTGCTGGGATGGGCTCAGGTTCCCCCCGCAACCCTGTACAGGATTAAGCAGCTCCAGAGAATGATGACGCGTATTGATAAAAGTATTGCCATCTCCCCGCCTGTGTTTGTTGCTCGTCAAATTGGGAGTCTCACGGATTACACCATCCAGCACCCCTGGCCCTGCACACACCGCGGGATTGCCGGCTCACGGCACCAGCCCCGGCTCCGTATGTTGCCTGCTGAGCGAGCACATGCTTTTGCTGATCGTTGTCATCAAGTCGGAGTGTGTCCCCGCTCGATTGTTCAGCGGTGCGCTTCCCATCGCCCGTCGGTGGCTCCAAACCGGTGGTGGGAATCCTAACACGTCTGTGTTGGGGGGGCCGGCCTATCCGTGGTGCAATTGCCGTTGACCTCCCACAAAGTGGTAGTCAATTTATTGACCCCCATGGGAATGATTGTCTGAATTGTCCCTTGACTGGGATTTGAACTCGCCGCTCTAACCACTAGATGCCCCCCCTCGCCCGCGCCCCACCCGCTTGTGCGTTTGTTGTGCCGCAACACCTAACCCGCTGTGTCATGTGTCCCGCGCGTGTCTCACAGGGAGCGGCCATGAAGTATCTGCCTCTGATCGTACGCGACGTCCACGTAGTGTTTCACCTGACGGAGCTCAGGTGAGGTGCTTCAAGCGATCGGCGTCGTTTACTTCAAATCCCGTAGAGACGACACAATCCGTGGTGCTTATCTGGCGCGTGAATCCCGTCGAGTGACATTTGGTAAATGGTGCCGACCTGCCGATGTGGGTGGCTTCTGGGCGGGGTACGGCGGGCGGGACGGAGGTATCGGCGTGTAGTTGACCTTTGACGTTTCAATCAACCAGCCGCTCAACCGAATCGCGAACCTCCCAACAAGCGGCGAGCGCGCCACCGCTCGGCCACGGCAGCCGCCCCGTTTGGGCGCGCGCTGCCAGTTAATTCGGGACTTTTGTGAGCCGCCGGTTAAAGCGTCCTGCGCTGGTGTCGGAGGATGGTGACGGTCGCCGGGAGCCAGGCGCCGGGAGCCCAGCGCGAGTCACGCCCTGGCGGCTCCGAGCAATTAATGGCGCCGAATGGTGTGTCGGATAATTCGCGTTCATTATCTATTAATGGATCGGTTCATTGGCCATTCAAGTCAATTCCAGAGCGGGTGCGCCCGATCAATTGTAATGCGATTCAGATAAAGACGGGCTACTAACGTGGAAAGTGCCTATTGAGCAGTGAAGAGAGTGCATTATCTGGCAGGTTATCGAGTGGTTGCTCTAATGCCACAGTTCACGGGTTACCAACCAAAATTGCTCGTCGCCTGTGCAGGCATGCACGCGTACACGCGTGCACGTGTGAATGTTGTTGTTGCCATTTTAAATTCCAGGTATCTGGGTTGATCCGGGTTGGCCGGTTGCCCACCAAATGTGGGAGTATGGGAGCAGACGTTTATGGCTGGATACCGCTCCTGACCTTCTCTAGTCGGAGGGTCTCTGGATTGCTATTTATCTGGAACCTCCCCGCAGACCCGTTCACCGAGGAGCCCCTTGCAGGAGTGCTGGACTCTAAACCTTTTCATCAAGATAGATAGATAGATGTTTATTATTGCAGCAGAAAAATACCCAACGAGCTTGTAGGCTCTTTACCGGATTCCTGCGACACAACAAACATGTGAATTGCTGACAATATTATACATAGGTGCGTATTATAGTCGAGCTTTTACGCTAAGTGCACAGCATGTCAGTGACTCAAGTTCGACTCCTGGTCACGTTATAACCCCAAACTTTGAGTTTGATCATAATACTAAACGTTATCAGCCTATCTATAATATGCACCCATAATTTAAAATTTGGTCATGTAAAAAACTATATTCCAATGCCGACGTCTCTAGGCCAACAGCCGTAAATCGCGGCACGATAGGAAACCGCAAACTGATCAAAGGCCCCGACAATCGCCGTCGCGTGTTACGCTGGAAATGTTTGAAGATGACGACGACAGCAAGTTAAACGGATTTGATGATTAAGTTACGGTGACTTTTGCATTTTAACCACTGGCAATTAGTTTGAAATAAAAAATATATATATGAAATAAAAGTTACACCTATGTGTAATACGCACCCGAATTTTAAGATGAGTTGCTGGTGAATACAAGTGCGTATTATGGTCGAGATTTTTTGGTACCACCGTGCCATCTCTGCCCTGTGTACACACTCTTTCACACATTCCACATCCGCATAGACCTGTGCAGATATTGCATACACCCAAGTCACATGGCTTGCCTAACCAATTCTACAGCACTAGACATGGTGGTGTTGGGGGGGAGATAATGCGGTTATATTTAGACTTTGCACTTGGATACTGCCTTGAGATGGAATATGTCTTTTTGTGTTTGTTCCGTTTGCCTTACGTCATTGCTGTATTTCATTTTGTTCGATTTGCGTTTTTCGTTGTGGTGACCCCGGGTTGCTTGTGTTCGCATGACTCATCCCGGGCTCACGAGTTCTCAACTGCTCCAACAGAATGAACCTGAATATGAAAGCGTGTCCATCATGTCAATTGACAAGTACACGGCAAACAGGACAAAGATCCTCTTGATAGCTTTTAACAGACCGATGGGGCTATTAGTGAGTAGCACCTATGAAGGCTGACAGGCCACTTGACGGGGTGGGTGGCCAATACAATGCACGGCCACCTTAGTCTCCACACTGCTGATGTTTACACACCGCACCAGTTACTAATTTCAGCCTAGTAGAGGCCGAAGACCGCTTCAGATATTTGCCGCTATTATTAGTCCCGAGCGAGAATCGAGCTCGGGTCGCCGTGTTCGGAGCGCAGCCCGATATCAGCTCTTCTCGCGCTCCCCAAACACACCCGCACACATTCATACAAATGATTGAATTATGTAAGCAACTCGTACGGCATGCACTTATACAATGAATATGGCTCATAGTGAGACAGAAATTGTTACAACAATGCGTAAAGTTATCCCAAGCCACAATACAACCGCAATCATTCGGGGAGTTGTTGGCAGCAATCTGCATACATTTTCAAGGGTGCGGTATAAACCACACAATGGACAGCTGAACAGTTCCTTATAAGACTTTTGTTTGTATTCTCATAGGAGAGAAGAGCAGCATAACAGCCTGACAGCTCTGGCGACACTATCTGTTGTCCTTGTTATTGCCGTTTTTGAAGTTTTCAAATGCTTTTCTGCCGTGTGTTCTTTGTGTGTTCCTCATGAGATATAAGTCCGTAGAATGGATTTATTTTTTTCCGGCATTGCTGCCGCTTCAGGCCTTCTCCTGCCACTGATCTGAAGATGGTTCCGTTCAGCTGGCATTGCGGTCACGAGTCCTTGGCTCACGACGGGAAGGTCGCAAGTCCAAATTACGATTGGCCTTAGTGTGTCATCCTTTTGAGTGTCTAAAATGAGTGGCATTTTGTAAGACGCACAGCAGTGATGATCATTTGGGAATACTCATCCTCGCCTTGGGAAAGTGGAATTTGCACCACTGGTTCGGATCCATCGGTGACGTTAGCGTTTTTATACCCGTTTAGGGGTCGATTAATTAGAGACGGAGCACTTGGTGGAGTCTTCAGACGCTTTCACGAGGATCCTGTTTTGATATTGTTTGACCAGTTAACGAACCTTGACGCACGCGGGTGGCAGGGTGGCGCAGTGGTAACATCTGCGCCTCACAGAAAGAAAGTCCTGCCCGAGGCAGTGCTGGTCCCGCCTCGGGCGACTTTCTCTGTGGCGTTTGTGTCTTCTTCGTGGGTTTCTTCTGGGTTCTCCGGTTTCCTCCCACAATAAAAAAACCCCACACCAATTAATTAATTGACCAATAACATCATAATAAAGAGGCAGCAGTGTCTGGCTGGTTGGCGCCGGCTGACCGCCTGGCTGACTCTCCCCCCCCCTCTGTGCACTTTCCTCGTGCCTCCATATTTGTGTCTCGGCATACCCAGAAGACGTCCACACTTTTGGGGCGATAGCGATCAGAAATCTGCACGGACTGACGAGCAGCCCACTCTGTACCGTTATTTTCAGCGACCCAGGAGACCAGCATTGGCAATCCTAAGCGCATAGTTACCTCTCTGGGACTGTGCTGCCTCCAAAACGCTGTCTGGCTGATACGAGGGGCGTTTCTCCTTTCAGTCGAACCAAACCGAGATGCACTTTGGTTGATTTAAATTTTTTTTGGTTATTTATAATCTTGTATATATTTAATTTTTTGTCAGGAACTCGCATGTTTTTGTTGTGTCGCTGGAGTCCCGTAAAGAGCTTGCAAGCTCACCGGGTATTTTTTCTGCTGTAATAATAATAATAAACATCCAACTTCTTCTTTGCCATTCTTCGAAGCACGATGGTCAGCCTCTGGACATCGTTGTCTTTCAGCTCGGCCTCGAAGTGTTTGGTAGAATTTGCAGGCAATACCAAGTACCACCTGACAGGGATCGCGACGTGAACGCTTCTACCTTGACCCCCAAGGTAGACAGGCAACATCCAACTTAAGCTATCGGACGTTTATAATATTCACCCGTAATTGGGCCATCTCTCTCACTCTGCAGCCACCTGTTCCAGGAGTTCATCAGGAACATCCCGCAAGACCGGCTGACCAAGCAGAAGCTGTGCTGCATGACTGAGATGGTGTACAGAGACCTGTTCTTGCACAAAGGTAGGACACGCGAGTGTGCGTGGAGCCACGTGTTTTTCACGCTGTTTGTGGAGTCGATGGTTTATTTTACCTATTGGTGGTTCCCACTTTGATCCCCCCCCCCAGATGAATCTGTGGATGTAGGACTCGACTCGCACCACGAGGGTAATGAGTTTCAATCCTGGTCAGGGATGGCCGTCGCATAATCCTGATGGGTGTTGGCAGAATGAGTGACACTCTGATGAGTGAAAAGCGGTTGTTGTTTGGATTAACTAGCCCTTACATTATAATCATGGAACGTTACATTGCTGACTCATGGCCTGTTACATTGCTGACTCATGACCTGTAATGACAATGAATGGTATATCACAGTTTTTTTTCGAATTCCGGTTGTACCACCTCTGCTAGACAGACGTAAGTATTGTCCTGTAGCTAAAGAAAACACGACATGGCTGATAATACCTAAATAAATAGAAGATGCAGTTTATGGAAAATGTTGCTTCCAGCTTACTGCCTGGCTGCCTCTGGTAGATTATTGTGTTGATTTATTGATGAAGGTTTTCACGGCTCGATGTATTAGAATTGCTTTCGCCAGCTACTCTTTCGGGATAGCAGGCGTTGAGGAACGCTCAAGACGGCTATCCCAAAAGAGCAGCTCTTGAGAGCAATTTTCATCATCATTATTATTATCATATGCAGAGACCAGCCTCTGCCCCCATAAACAAATATGGAATTTCCACTGCCGGCTTAGTGCCTGTGCGAGTCGGTGAGAGTCGTGTGCTGTGTGTGCGGCCTTGCCCTGTGGCCGGGCCCTGTGGCCGGGCCCTGTGGCGGTGACCGTGGCGGTGACGTTGCCGTGCCGCCCGCCCGCCCGCGAGCAGAGTGCCGCGACGTCCTGCTGCCCATGATGACGGAGCAGCTCAAGTCCTACCTGGAGAAGATGGAGGAGCTGGAGCCCTGTGTGCAGCTGCTCAGCAACATCCTGGAGGTTCTGCACGTCAAGAACGTGGTGAGTGCCTCCTCCTGCGGGTGGGGGTTTACGCGCCGCGCGATCGCCTGGGTGAGCGATGTGTGTGGATAACCGCAGTGACTTGCCGGTGTGTTTCGTCCCTGCCTTCCTCCTCATTAGTTACAGCAGCGGCGTTGTTAATAGGCGTTTACCGACGCATTGATTCGTCAGTTTGAATCAATTCTTACGCTCACACTGCGCACGAGGTTTTGCGCGCCTCATCCATCCATCCATCCATGTTCTGATGAGGGTCGCGGTGGCGGCACTCCAAGGAGAGTGGACCAGACATCCCTTTCCTCAGCAACAGATTCCAGCTCTTCCTGGGGGATTCCCAGGCGTTCCCAGGCCAGCCCAAGGATATAATTATTTCTCTTTTTGCGTGTATAATTGGTTCACGTGACCTCAGAATCCACTTGGTGTGCTACGTTTGGCGTAATGTCACAGTGAGAGTAGAGTCCTGAATCAAATCGTGACCTCGAATCGTGACGATTTATCAGGTCGCGAGGGTGTCGGATTGTTAGATTCTTACTTGTTTTAGCGTCATCATCATCATCACGGTCTCTTTCTCCCTTATTACCTTCATCCTCATCAGTTCCGCAAGTGGTAGCAGCAGCAGCAACAACAGCAGTATCGCATGTTTGCTGTGTCGCAGAATTCCCGTAAAGAGCTTGCAAGCTCACTGGGTATTTTTCTGCTGTAATAATAAACATCTATCTATCTATCTTGATGAAAAGGTCTAGAGTCCAGCACTCCTGCAAGGGGCTCTTCGGTGGACAGGTCTGCGGGAAGGTTCTAGATAAATAACAATCCAGAGACCCTCCGACTAGAGAAGGTCAGGAGCGGTCTCCAGCCATAAACGTCTGCTCCTATACTCCCACATTTGGTGGGCAACTGGTCAACCCGGATCAACCTAGATACCGGGCATTTAAAATGGCAACAACAACATTCACATGTGCATGCGTGTATATGTGCATGTCTGCACAGCATTGAGGGGGAAAAGCCCTTTTGACCCATCATCTCAACTGATGGGCCGCGACCCATCATCGGGGCGCGAGCCCCACCTAGTGGTCTGTGGAGACCAGACCCAAGTGAGGTGCACAAGGTTGAGAACCGCTGATGGAGACAATGCAAATATACACTCCAAAGTTAAATACAGAGGCATGGGGCCAGGGTAAAAAAGAGATATCAAACAAATAAAAAAACCGTTCAAAACTTAATAAAAACAATGGACGAAACGACACGCTTCCGATAACGCCGAGCGCCGCCGCTCGTCTCCGAGTCGCGACGCTAAAACGACGCGGAGCGCCGTCTCCTCCTCGCTGCCGCGCGAGATAATAGCCACGCGGCGTACGCGCGCCGTGCGGTCGATGTAAACGTCGGCGTCGAGACGCCCGGGGTTACGGCGAGCGGGAGAAGCGACGCGTGTCTGGCGAGGCCGCGCGCGTCGCAGGGGCTCGTCTGTGTGTCGGCCACGCTGGCCTCCCCCCGTCGATACGCTCGCCTCCGTCGCCCGCCCCCGCCCCCTCGCCCCCTCGCGCCCGCCCCCCTCTCCTTATAAAGCCCGCCGGGAGCCCATTAACCACGTCCCATAAACCCCGCGGGGCGACGCGGCGAGGGCCGGGAGGAAGCGGCCCGCGGCCGTTAACCCGGCCGAGTATTTGACGTCTTGTCGGCGGCTAATTGCATCGGTCGGTAATCCGGTTTGCGGGCGGTGCTCCGTTAAAAAAAAACCGTCTGTACATAGGAACCGACGGAATCTGTGCAGTGTCAAAATTAATATGTTTTTGGATAAAATGAGTAAATTCTTGGGCGGCAGGGTGGCGCAAGAAAGTCCCGGGTTCGAATCTCCGCTCGGGCGCCCTTCTGTGTGGAGTTTGTGTGTTCTCCCCCTGTTCTGCGTGGGTTTCCTCCGGGTTCTCTGGATTCTTCCTACAAGTGAAAAAACACTCATTAATTATTTGGCCGATAACATCATAATATATAGGAAGCAGTGTGTGGGAATATGGCGCCGGCAAAACCGCCTAGCTGCCTCCTCCGCCTCTCTGCGCTTTCCTCGTGCCTCCGAGTCGTTCTCTCGTCTCGTCAATGAATGCCTTCGACATTGAATGAATATGTGCGCGTTATAAATGTAAAATTATTATTATTAATTATTATTCTTTAGTTGGATTTCAAAAAATAATTCATGCTAGGGAGAGACTAGCCTCTGGCCATGGAAATGTGGAATTTCCACTGTCCGGCTCACGGTCACCATTCGGGGCTAGTGTTTGAGCACGCTGCGACGATTAATTATGATTGCGGTAGCGTGCCACTGTATAAATCATCGGTGATTGGCCTTAGGAAAACTGACTCTTGCAATAGGAATGTAGTAACTATGGAACTCAGGCTGGAAGCCAACGTAGTTAGGGTCTGGCACACGCCACACCTTTGAAAGTCATGTGTTTGGTTTGGGCACTTGCTCGGGGTGATGTCCTAACGGGCGTGTGCAGCATCAGAAACGGTTCTGGCATTGTCAGAAATGTCTCCGTGGCACTTGCCGGTCACAGATTTTAATTGTGTTAGCAGCGCCTGCGCGATGCGGGGCAAGGCAAAGTCGAGTCAGAGCATCGCTCCGCTCAAACGGGCAAAGGGCGCGGCTTTCGTCTTCATAAGCACCCAGAGGTCGGTCGCTTAAGGGAGACCGATCTCTGGGATAAGTCAGAGCACGCCTTACTCTTAAAGCCTTCATGTTACATTTACAGACCTCAGTTTACTTTGCTGCCCTGTTTGTACATTTTGTCCTAACTAGCTAGGCCTCTGAGGAAACCAAAAATCAACCTCCGAGCTGTGGGTGGTCGCTCGTTCTCCTTCACTACTCTCCCCGTGTAACTCTCCTCTTGGCTCTCCCCACAGCCGATCCTCTGGGTGCTCTGGAAGCAAGACCTTCCTCCTATTCTATGGCACAGACGAGTTACCTCATAATCACCTCATAATAACACTTTGTTTAATGTTTCCCACCCGTACACTTTTTCAACCAAATCGGAACTCCTCCTCACTCCTGCACTTTTTCCCGGTCACCTTATAAATAACGTCTGGAACGTTTAGCCGTGATATGTAAATTTTTAAACAACATCCGCAGGAGTCTGGCAGAAGGAAGGAATCAACGGTGAGCGCACAGTCCACGTTCCCATGGCAAGCGACCAATCTCCCCATCAGAAAGGCTACGTTGGATCGTCCGCAAAGTGTTACTCGGTTTTACCTGTGCCAGGGAGACGATGGGAGTAAGTCAGCCCCTCCAAAGGAGTTTGGAATTTACAGATTCCGATTGCGAGCCGAGGGCTCTAATCGCCGCGCTACTGAGCACTGTGCGAGTGCAGGGCTATTATAATATGCTTTGTGTGTTTGCTGTGCGGAGGGCAGTGTGGGGGCGGCTGGGGGGGGGGATATTGTTGTATCAGCATCCTACGCTCCCCGCTGCATGGCCGAGCGCACATCCATTTCCAAGCAAATTGTCAAAACGCACCCTCCACCTGTGTTCAAATGCGAAACCACTGGAGCCACGCCAAGCGTAACCATTTTTCCAAAACTCAATTTTTCCCCCGCCCTCTCTCGCAGGCTATTGAGATTTCATTGTTTCGCAATTCTTTTCAAAGCGGCTGCCATCGCTGTAAATTTAACCCTTTTGCAGCTCTCGTTTACAAAAAATTACGTTAAAGATTCCTTATTTAATTTTGACAGTATTGTTTTTTAGTCTGAAATAACGAAAGTCATTTTCGATTTTGCTAGATGCCGTATTATGCAAACGTCTTAATTTATTTTTTATTAGTGCTATTCGGCAATCGGGAAGCTGGACTTTATGTAGCCAAATGAGCACTCGTTATCATCGCTGCAAGCTCCTCTACAAGGAAGAGCTCTGATTGATAAAGGCTTTACTGACCTGTGTGGCATCCTGTTGTAAATAAGTGATCTGTATAGACTTCTCCTGTCAATGACTTTGGCGCAACAATAACTTTATGTTAAGGGTTACTGCAATCAAATTCAATTCAATGTGCTGAATCCTCATGCGCGAGTGAGTGTTGGGTGCCAATCAGCTCCACTCGGAGCTCCGAGACACTGGTAGAAACTCACGTTTGATTTCTGGGGAGTTGGTCTCTTCAGGGCAAATACCGTACCACACTGTGGTACTCGTATTATCAACCTCTATGGGGTTGATGAGCTGTCGGCCCATGCAATGCTAGTAGAACGATCTGCCACAGCGCCACGGTGATGTAGGTCTTTATAAAAGTGGTCTGTTTGATAGATAGCGCTCTGAAAATATCGTTCTTCATTGTAATAGATCTCCGTTGATTGAGTGGCGCTTGAGGCAGGCACATCGCATTGCGCTCTTTTCTAGATTTCCATGCTGCCTCTCGTTTTCTAGCTAGATGAGAGCGGCAACCGTTGTGGCCTCGCTATGATGTGCACTTCAAAAACACTCGTCACTGTCCACTTCCCATATTTACGGCTGTCGGTGCCCTGATCGATAATAAGTTGTTGCCCCTCTCGTGAACTCTGCGCTGCCAAGAGAGATTAGCTGCAAAGCGTACGGCGCGATATTTACTCGTGCGAGGTCGCCAGCTATTCTCTGTGGATACCTGCTCACTCGCAAGCCCTGTTTGCTCGGGTGGCAGTGCGTTTGAGAGTGCTAGGCTCACCGGTGCATCGGTTCAAATCCCCTCTCGAGTCGGCCGCGACCTCTGCCGTGACGATACAGCGAGCGCCCGTCTGTGTAGGAAGTCAGCAGTGGCTCTCCTGCCGATGGACTTGGGCTCCACCATAGGAATTTGGAATTTCCACTGATGGGGATTGGCAGTGCCCTACATTCAGTCGGGCAGGGAGGCAGGTTGATTTTAGAATGTTGTTGCCGCCGGTTTAAACGGCCAGTATTCAGGTTGACCATCGGGTTGGCCGGTTGGCCTCCCGATGGTGGGTGGTATTGGAGCAGAATTTTACGCCAACCCCCTTTTAGTCGGAGGGTTTTCGGATCATTAGTTGTCTGAAACCTTCCCACGGACTAGTTCACCAAGGGAGATCCGAGAAGGAATGCTGGACTCCAGGTGATATTAAGCCCTGGGGTTCATTGGAACTCGCAAACCCCTCCACCAACAAAAGGTTACGATCCACGAGTGGCTCGACTTTTCAATACAGGCAGTCGCCCGGGTTACGAACGCCCGACTTACGAACGCTCGTACTTACGTACCGACCTCCGTAAAGCATCTTTAAAAAAAATTGAGTTACATACAATGGTTCGGGCGGACTACTTTGCGCGACGCTTAAAATACTGCGCGTTTACTATTGTTACTGTGTTATTATAATAAAGATGTTTTAGGTAAAATATATATTATATACTAAGACAAACATTTGACTAATTGACTCTAGATGTGAACCGTACGTAACTGTTCCGACTTGCATACAAATTCGACTTACAGACCGACTTAAATACGGAACTCGTTTGTAACCCGGGACTGCCTGTATACGGATTTTACTGCAGAACTGTTGACACTGGTCTGTACACGTAACCTTGTGTCCCAACATATCATACATACGCCTTGCGGTGCAACTATGCCCGGGTAGTTACACGCATGGGTAAAGGATTGGTAAACAGTGATGATTTATTGTTCTATTAAACATGGCAATACAAGCGGGAATGGTGTCGGACTGGACGTTTGCCATGGGATTCTGGAAAAGCGCCAGTGCCACATAATTAGCGAGAGTAAGTCCACTAATTGAGTCGTCCGTGTAAACTTGTATTTGAATGCGGCTGGTGGCAGGTAGTTAATCACGCGCGCAGAGGCTACAGTTTCCGCCCGTGCTCCCACGCGCGTTCGCAGATTCCGCAGCACTTTAATGTTTACGTCGCTTGTTTGCGACGCTTTACGATCAACCGGGCGAGGTAACGAGCAAACAGGCGAAGTTCAGGAGCTCTTCCAACTTTCAGGCCTCCGTCTACGTGTTACAACACGTTGCGGGCGTGCGCTTAGAAGAGCCGGAGCTCGAGGAGACGGAGTGAAATGTTTGGGTTCGGTGGGGCGAACTGCCGCTGGCTCAGAGAAGCATATTAAAGCACATTTATGACTTCACAGGTTTGTGGAATATACCAGCGGTACTTCAGACAACCTCACCCACCCAGAGGGTTCTGTGAAATCGATGAATATGCCCGAGGCACAGAGACATTTCAGTTATTTAATTTTTAGGATTCAGGTGAGCAGGCCCAAGCATTCGGGAAACTCACATTGTGCATCCTTAGTGTGCCTAGACTTAGTGGACTTGCCGCAGTTTGTAGTTATCTGGAGGAAATGCTCTGTGTATATTTTAAAAAATAGTTTAGCT
Source organism: Geotria australis (assembly GCA_036362915.1). Taxonomy (NCBI): domain Eukaryota; kingdom Metazoa; phylum Chordata; class Hyperoartia; order Petromyzontiformes; family Geotriidae; genus Geotria; species Geotria australis. The sequence continues at coordinate 391,533 of JAZEWU010000007.1, read as the reverse complement.
TTTAAATTATACAATAGCGAAATTAGAAAGTCTCTTTAATTTCCTTTTCGCCTTTAAGCAGTTGGGCAGCCATTCAGTCTTTGTCCATGTGGGCAGCGAAAACTTCCACAACCTTTTTAGTTTTCTGTCGGGTGATGTCAATCACTCTTGGCGTCCTTGAATAAGTGATGGGAATTATTCATTCATTGGTGGAGGCTGTAGTAATAATTTGATTGAGGAAAGCCCCGTGTAGTCTGGAGACTTGTTGGTGGTGGGGCTGCTCAGACGGATACGGCCGACGCACTTATTACTCCATAGATACAAACGCCATCATCCCATTTTCTCGAACATATATTTCTTCTGTGCTTTTTTCATGTTCATCTCTGTAAATCACTTGCCATCTAGTCCCAATGAAACATAAAAAAAGGTTTTAGATGTTCATTCAACGCAGCCCTGGCATAATGTACGCTTAGGTTAAACATTAGAAAAGCAGAAGTGTCTGTCAGTTTCCGTCCACGTACGGGTCTAGCTCGCGTACACACAAGCATCACTTGTGACAGAGATGCCGCATCACGTGACACGTTAGGGCCCAATATCATGAGGGAACATTCCAATGAACCCCATACTCTAGCACTCCTGCTAAGGTTTCTCTTGGTGAACAGGTCTGCAGTCTAGCACTTCTGATAGGGTCTCCCTTGGTGAACAGGTCTGGGAGGAGGTGCCACGCAATATAGTGATCCGAAGACCCTCCGACTAAAAGGCGTTACCATCCGGACGGGCATCTGACTGTAAAATGTTGCTCCAACAACCCCACCATTGGGGGCAATTGGCAAACCTGGGTGCACCTGAATATTGGCCGTTTAAACCGGCAACAACAACAACATTGTTCCGTGCACTCCCCGCGCGTTGCCACCGTCTGCCACTGTGCACATGGATTGCATCTGCTCGCGCAGGGTACAGGTGGCTCTCGCTCTTGGGGAACAGATTGGGCAGAAAGATAGAATGCTCTTGGTGAACGTGTCAGGACAACCAATGCCCGGTTGCAGAGGCACAATTACGTTTAAATTGCAAGTGAAGTTTCGAGGTTGCAGACCCGTAGCGTGCCGCAAAGGATCCTAGGAAGACCAATGTTTTGGGAGGCGGATATGGAGCTTGCTTAGAATGTGTCTCTGTTAGAATTTTGTTGATCTCTTTTTTACATTTCTTTAAATGAAAAGACATCCATAACCAGTGCGTGCTGCTCTGTTCTCACTCGATACTTGAGGGACCAGTCTTGCATTAGCATGGCTAATTTATTCTACACTAGCAAGCCATCCATTTGTTCCTTAATTTGCTGTTCCGTTGTTTGCCAGACTCTTCAATTCATTTGATAATTTGTTGCATTTTTAAAAAGAATCCTGTACATCTGCTTTCTTTCAGTCTGCCGCTTCCCCGTATAACAGACCTCTGTGTTTTTAACGTGCGAGTTATCATCATCATTGTCAGAAACCGCTTAATCCTGCACAGGGTTGCGGTGAGCCGGAGCCTATCCCGGCAGACACAGGGTTGTGATGAGCTGGAGCCAGACACAGGCTCACGAGTTTTTTGCAACAGGGTCCTGCCAAGTTTTCCCAGTAGGCGTGTGCAATCCCAGTTGAGTAAGTTGCATTTATTTTTCTCAGCTCGCAGATTTTTGTCAAATATAAGTTACATCGGTTTTTAGCTTTGGGAAGAAGCCGGAGAACCCGGAGGAAACCCATGCAAATCAGGGTGAGAAAATATAAAGTCTACACATAAAGACACCTGAGCCGGGAATGGAACCCAGGCCCTTCTTGCTGCGAGGCACCAGTGTTACCGCTGTATCACAAGTGTTACCATTTTGCCACCCAAATGGGCAATTTTATATCTGACATTTGAGCAACATTATAATTAAGCTGTGAACTCCTCTTGCAAGTAACGCTTGGAGAGTCTGTAATGTCTTTATTGAGATGTAAATGCCATTGCCAAAATCAAGTGAAAGTGTCTTCATATTAAAGCAAGTGTTGGGCAGTGCTCATTGCTGGACCCGAACCAGTGTTAGACATTCCACAATTCCCATGGCAGGGGTCAGTGTCTTTGCGGAATATGCACTCATGATGATTGATAATAGAAACGAGCTGCCTTAGTGGCTCCCAACAGGAATTATTATTATTATTAGTTGGCTGCAGATTGAATGTAATGTTCGACCCCAATGCATTTTTTGCATAAAATATTCAAAAAGTGCTCAAATTGAAATCTGTCTTAAGGTACAGTAAGGCTTTTGCCAGGTAATGCTGTGAAAGAATACCAACATAAAATTAACTTGAAGGCTTTCATGACCAATGTTATCCATAGTGAAGCTCTGTTTGAGTTTAGGTCACGTGAAAAGGTATGTAAGTGTTGTGCACCCGTCGATATGTTGGAGAAGCGAGCGCGCACACACAGCACTTACGTTCAAAGATATTACCGACGTTTCGCTGGAAGTTCCACCCAGCGTCATCAGGTTTTTCAACCCATATCGACGGGTGCACAACACTTACGTACCTTTTCACGTGACCTAAACTCATAAACAGAGCTTCCCTAGCAATATAAAGGTTGTGAATTTGATTTCTGAAAAAGGTTTATCTTAGGTCATCATCACGAGCACACCTTTGTGGGAAGTAGACCAGTGTTTCTGCTCTATAAATATGGTCCCCTGCCGACGATACGACAAACTCACATCACTGGTTTGGGACCAGAATCGCACATGAGCTGTCCCTTATGCTTATTGAGCAGAGAGGCTTCGAATTATTACTGGATTGTTATCAATAACGTTCTTTTCCAAATAGGGCTGCCATCAAACTAAAACCCAACCATAACCGCATTGTTAAGGGTAGTCTCTTGGCCAGCATGGTGCCCTCCGGTATTACACAATCTCTTAAACTCCCTTCAAGTTTGATTTGCATTTTTTTTCCAGTTCATTTATTGCATTTGGGCGAAATTGGAAAAAGGGGCGAAAACAAATAACCACGTAAGTGCTTGCATTTTGGGCTCGCGCAGCAATGCACGGCGCTGCAATCAGCGCGCCCCGTAATGAAACAATAAAAGTGAGTTGCTCTCCCAGGAGTGTGATCTGCGTGTAATAGCGCTGGGTTACTGGGTGTACGTGCGCCCCAAAACCATAGCCCTGTCCTCGCACAGGCTGCAGCCCTAAGTACCACAGTGAAAGAAGCACAAAGAAGTGAATTCGGAGCCTGGTTAAGAGCCCAAGGCTGGGTTAATGATCGCGATGAGTTCCGAGGGACGAGGGTTAAGAGGAAGGTTGACCGGTTACCAGTGCTGCACGTCAAGCTGTAATTGAATTTGCCTGATGAAGGAGCATCGACTCTACTCTGAGGTTCTCCAGGAGCACAGAAATCCGGGAGAACCTCAGAGTAGACTCGCTGCTCCTTCGAATTGAGAGAAGCCAGTTGAGGTGGTTTGTGCATCTGGTAAGGATGCCCCCTGGAAGGCTCCCCCGGGAAGTCTACTAGGTAAAGCCCACTGGGCGGAGACCTAGAGGCAGAGCGAGGACACGCTGGAGGGATTATAATAATAATAATAGCATTTTAATATAGTGCCTTTCACCCGAGGGTCACAAAGCGCTGCACAAGGGCCGCGAAGAGAACGGCATGTCAACAACGACAGAAAAAAACCAACCAATAAAAACCAAAGGAACAAAAAATAAATGATTAAGGCTGCTTCAAATATACTAAAACGTTTGTGAAACTGGTAATCTTAAGAGCGGCAAAAATCTGCCAGCGTCCCCTAAGATGGTCGTCACTTCCTTAAATATATCCTTCGGCTGGCCTGGGAACGCCTGGGAATCCCCCATAAAAAGCTGGAATCTGTTACTGAGGAAATGGATCTTCTTCTTCTTAGCGATTCTTCGAAGCAGTGCGATGGTCAAATTACAGTTTCCCATTTTCTTACACAGCCCCTTGCATTTTCATTGAACTCCGCAA
>JAZEWU010000007.1:356457-379131 GCA_036362915.1 Geotria australis | reverse complement strand
CATGCGTCGCAATAGCTGGCTCGGTGTGCCAGTGCCAGCAGCATAATTTCGTGACGGCTTTATCTGAGTCGCCTCCCACTGTTGAACATTTCCTGTAACGCTGAGTTTGAGCACGTTGAAAGGGGAAGAAAAAAATCACGTCCAAAAAAAACCAGCTGCCACAATTTTTAATTAAACTTGAATGCCACGACTGTTCTTTTGTTACCGTCATTGTTGTGTAGCGGCAGCTACAGCCTGTTTATTTGAAAATTAAATTTCAGAAGTGTGTGTACGCAGGCTTGTCTGGCCCCGTGATTAATTGCGGGCGCCCGTGATTGATGGTAACGTTGGGAGAGCGTGTAACAGAGGCAGCGTAATTAGCGCCGCGCTCCCCCCCCGTCTGCCCCTCGCGCCCTTTCGCTTGGCACCGCGCATGCTGTGCGTTATTTTTTTTTATTTATTCCTCGCGCGCCCGAGAGCCGAGCGTTCCGTGCGTTCCGAGCGTGCGGCACCCGTTGCGCGCTGTTGTGATCACACGCTTGCTTTGGCGCACACAGAGAATTACCTTAATGCTGGCTTAGTGACGTTTATCAACATTTTTTTTTTAAATAACAACGGTAATCCTCACACATTAACATACGTCTCAATTATGCAAATGCAGTTCAGGGCAGGAGCGGATATGGTGGCGTGTTGTTAGTAGTGCTGCCGCCTCACAGTAAGAAGACCCCGGGTTCGACTCCCGGGTCAGGTGCCGCCTTTCTGTGTGTAGCTTGCGTGGGTTTTTAACCAGGTACTTCGTTTTTCTCCCGCAGTCGAAAGACATGGTGCCTTAGTTAATTGGCCTGACTAAATTGCCCCCGGTGCCCTGTGATGGACTGGCGTTCTATCGGTGGTGTAGCCTTACCTTGTGCCCTGTGTCTGCTGGGATAGGCAGTGGCTCACCCTGGCCTCCTACATGATTAAGCACATACTGAGAATGAATGAATCATTGGAAAACAAAATGTATGTTGTGGTGTTCCAGTCCATGTATATGCCAACACCGTGGTCTGAGAGAAACGGCATTTCGATCCTCTATATGTCCTGTACATATGGCAACATTGACAATAAAGTTGAATTGAAACCCGGTGAAAGACGGCGTCTCCCTGCGGGAACTAATGTCGGGCGGAGCTCACCTCCACTAGGGAGCCTAAACAAGGGGTGGAAACTTCACCATTTTTCTGGAGTGAGCCAGGGTGTTTTTGGAAAGTTAGTGTCCCCCCCGTTTCACCGAGTGTTTATTTTTGCTGGCCTTCCCGAGAGCGTGGTAGAATTTCAACAGTCGTTTTATGGCACAGTCTCTCCTCAGGACAATAGCTCGTCCGAGGCAGTATTCACCTTGTCGACTCCCTGTGGGGAATGGTTGGGCTAAGTGAATCTTGATCTTGCGACCTGTCTTCGATTGCGAGCTGAGCGCGGTAAGCAGAGCACCCGCGGGGCTGGATTTAGATGCAATTCCTACGGTTGTCACTGATAATGACATCAAAGGTTAAAGTAAAATATTATAGTATCCCCCCCCCTGTTTAATCAAGCATTTGGGCGTTAATCATGCCCCTTGACGACCCTGAGGCATTAACAGGAATGTTATATCACTTTGGCAACGTCCGATGTGTTGCTCTGTATTACGTTTGACGTTTTGCTTCACTTGTTCGGAGCTAATTCGGCAACTGCGTTGGTTCATGAAGAATCTCCGAGGGCATCAAGCAGCGTGTGGTGCAATGGTAACGTCCGCACCTCGCAGAAAGAAAGGTCTGCCCCAGGCAGTTCGATTCCCACCTTCAGCGTCTTTCTGTGTGGATTCTCCTATTGTTCCGCATGAGTTTCCTCCGGGTTCTTCGGTTTACTCCCATGACTAAAAAACACTCATGAATTGCCCGATAATATGATATTATTTAGGACACAATGTCTGGCAAATGTTGGCTCCCTCGAACTATGTGGCTGCCTTCCCCCTCCCTGCCTCTCTGCGATTTCCTTGCATCTCTGAGACGTTGTCCCTTCGAAGGAACACCCCTCGACATTCAACAAATTCTGTGCACGTTATAAACTGTAAACTACATTTTTATTTAATCTAATAAACGCCGGACATTGTGCCGGAGAGCCCCACACGGTACAACCGGAAAGCACATCTGAGAGCGATAGAGCAGCACACCCGGGAAAACCTACGCCGAAACATCCACTCTCGTCGTAGGACAACCGCCGCTGACTTCCCCAAAATCGAGAAACATTTCTCAATCCCGCTGACTTGCGATGGGCCGGTGTCGGCGTGACACTGCTCGCGGGAGACACTGTGGGGGAAACCCGTGTTTTATGAGGCTGGCCAGACGGCTGTAGAGCAACAGCAGCAGCAGCACCGTGCAGCCCAGGCCGCGTGTCCCACGGGGAACCGGCGGATGGTGACTGCAATTGAAAGCCAGGTGTCCTCAAGGACAACGGCCAGACCGGCGCAATAACCGGCAACGGAATAGATCCGGTGGGTTTTTTTGTTTCATTTTTCGTGCGCTAAACCCATCGCAGTTTGTCGGGTGTCGCAGACCACACCACGAGCCATCAGACGCATTATAAAGGTGGCAACGAAGCTCAGAGGGGCTCACGCGGGTTAACCAAAAGGGCGATGAATCGACGCGCGCAAGAAAGTTTCTCGCCTAAGGTTTGCCAATGCAAATATGTTCAATGCTTAAAGAATCGTGCCTTCGTCCCTGGTGTGTGCCGTCAGTTTTCCCGGATGTCCCTCGTGACCTTGTCTGTGAGCGGGAACCCAACCTTATCTTCACCTACGGTCGGTAACCTAAAGCAAATATCTACGGATTGATCGTGTGCGCGCTGGGTTTTCCCGCGAGGACCTGCACATACTTACATCGTTGCAGCATAAACGCCGTCCGATGACAGTGTAACGTGTCTCCTCGCTGAAACAGCGGGCGTCTACATCGCGTTGTGACCCTCGGGTGAAAGGCGCTATCTAAAATTATATCCATCCATCCATCCATTTTCTAAACCGCTTGTCCTGGTGAGGGTCGCGGTGACAGCAGTCCAAGGATTATATTATTATTATTATTACATCGGGGGCCCTGAGACAGCGGTGAACGTTCCGGATCCCCATGCTCGTTATGCACATAGGTCCAGCTTCGTATCTCAGCCGGCGGTCGACTCAGCCCATCATCCTCGTGGCGGTTATTAAAATGGGTACTACACGCTATTTTCTAGAGCTGCTCTTTTGGGATAGCAGCTCTAAAACATGGCTCCGTTGACTACGCAGGACAAACCACTGTTTAAAGCTCTGGAGCATTTCACGTCGATCGAGCCGTGAAAATCCTACATCAGCACGGCATATAATGTGTTTATTTTATCTGCAGCTGACCAAAGGGTATTTCACATTAGGTGTGAATGCAACTTGTTGCTATTGTGCATTGCTTTAATTGTGGTGTAACGTGCCAACTGCATGGCCATGTTAAAGTAAATTAAGTATAATGCGCTTTCACCACACTTTGAAATGAGGCCCAGCTCTGAGTGATACACGCAAGTGAGTTCATAAGCATGCCACGAATCTGGTCTTAAAGCAAAGAACCAAGTCCCTAAATGAATCACGTTAAAAGCCAGCGTAATAAATTTTGGCCTGAAGGCAGTCATTTACCGCGGAGTGACGCGTGAACGTCAAGGCCTGATTAGTGGGCGCTGGCCCGAATACGGAGCCTAAATTGCCAGGTGGTAGATTAATTTGAAAAAAATTATCGATGCACATTCGGTAATGGGCATAATGGAGCGTTTCGTCCAAAGCCACGCATTACACTGCGCCGTGAGCTGGCAGATTCGGCTCCACGAGGGTTCACTTAACGAGACACATCGGCCAGAGATAATAAATCGCGAGGTTCTGCTGCCACGCGTCCATAACCTGACGAGTTGGCCACTTCCTGAGCTCTGCTCCTGGCCTCAGTGCAGCGCATCGCGGCCCCCTTTGAACGAATCGATCGGACCTCACGTTTTATTTCACGCTCATTCATATCATGACGTTTCGGGTCATTCAGGTTCTTCAACTCTTTCGCGGATAAAGGGCCGCGTAAACGTGGTCGTGTTCTGGACGTTCCTTCATTGAGCAATTTAGTTTCAGCCAGTATATGATGGCTTACTTAAAGGAAAAACCTCATACATACAAATCGTGTTTCAATACCGCAATCAGCATCGCGCCACGAGATGAGGAAATGAATACATTTCCATTCTTAACTCTCGGTATCGCAAGCGATGTTACAGAATTACCCACTGAGTTACTTCAATCAGATTTTTATTCATGCTCGGTGTTGCACACGTGACCTTGAAAATATCCATCTGGCGAGCATATTTTTAGTCTCGCCATATGAATGAAAAAAGCAAACGAATGTAATTTCATAGGGTGCTTTTGTGCATTCATCAGCGATGGGGCCGACACGTGGTTTAGACACAAGTGGAGGTTTTCTGAGGATGCCTACAACGTGGGAGGCGAAACGTCGTGAAGGAGAGATAGGGAGTGCTCAACACGGTTAAGTCGAAAGAACAGCTTTGAGAAGCCACCGTCGAATTATAAAATCGGTGACATTTGAGGTGATGCAGCTCGTTCATCGTGTGTAACCAGAGACGCCAAAGCCACACATTACATTGCACCGTGAGCTGGCAGATATTAATACATGGGGATCACCTCGCAAGATATATCTTTATGAACAAGGGCCATTTGGCCCAAAACGTCACCGATTATTTACGTGTTACCTTCAAGGCCACAGCGTTGTTGACGAGCACGTTGCGTTTTCTGTGGATGGCGCCGGAGCACCTCTAACCGGAGCAGCGTCGCCAAGTAAATGTTTACGGCATGCAGAATGCCTCCGTAAATTTGCTATTTCCGGAAAAGTATCGTCAGCGCATTCCAAATCCGGCTTAGCAGCAGGCTCCACCGAATGGGGCACCGCAAACCCGATTTCTGTCCCTGTGATTATGCGAGCGCCTCGCAGGTCGCCTAACATTGTTGGCATCCGGAGGGGGTCCCGTGACTGAACCCCGAGGTGTTCTTTGAGACCAAGGTCAATGAGAACCCGAGAAAGCAACGAGTAACTGTTTTTATCCATCTATCCATCCATCCATTTTCTTAACCGCTTGTCCTGGTGAGGGTTCGCGGTGGCAGCCGTACAAGGAGAGTGGATCAGACATACCTTTCCTCAGCAACAGATTCCAGCTCTACCTAGGGGGATTCCCAGGCCAGCGGAAGGCTATAATCCCTCCAACGTGTCCTGGGTCGGCCTGTAGGTCTCAGTCCAGTGAGCCGTGCCTGGTAGACTTCCCGGGGGAGCATTCCATGGGGCATCCTTACCAGATGCTCGAACTGTTTTTTAAAAAGTGTTAAATGAGGCCCCTTGGTTAAATGCAGCTGTTAGTCTAAGCCAGTGTTCTTTATTGCAAGGCCCGCGATCGACTGGCGTCCCCTGGGTGGTCTAAAGTGCGGCCCCTGACGTGCGGCGCCTGACAGTACACAAATGTGGAAACACCTCCGTCGCAATCCACCATAAATGCTGTCAAATAATACGCAACGGTTTCAACCGAGCGTTCCAACGCGAAGTATAAAAGTAACATAATTGCATCAGTAGGTGGCAGTGTAGAAACAATTATTATTTTCATTCGCCATCGTTGCAGCCGGTAGCGTAGGTTAATTGGCCTCGGGACTAAATTACCCACAGTGCCCTGTGTTCGACTGGCGTCCCATTATGGGTATAGTCCTACCTTGCGGCTTGTGTATGCCGGGATAGGCTCCGGCTCACCGCAACCCTGTACAGGTTGAAGCGGTTTCTGACTGATGACGATGATGAATTATCAGACAAAGATCCTGCCGTATCGCCTTAGCACACTGTAGCGTCAAGGGGTCAAGGGGTCAAGGTAGAAGCGTTCACGTCGCGATCCTTGTCAGGTAATACTTGGTATTGCCTGCGAATTCTACCAAACACTTCGAGGCCGAGGAGCTGAAAGACAACGATGTCCAGAGGCTGACCATCGTGCTTCCAAGAATCGCATAGAAGAAGACTGTAGCGTCAAGTGCCATTAGTGAGTAGCACCTATAAAGGTCAGCACGGCACACGGGGGCTGTATGTTGTTAACACCACGGCTGGCCGCCTTTTTCTCCCCAGTGGAGATGTTTTTACATACCACACCGAGTACTCATTTGAGGCTGAGTAGGCCTAGGGGAGGCCCAGGACCGGTTCAGAAAATCGTCACTTGTGTTGGCCGTGAATTGAACTCGGACAGCCAGGTTCGTAGCGCGGCGCGCTAACCACTACGCTACCGCTCCCCTCAATAAAGGACGCATACCCATGCAGTGGCTTTTGGAATCCACAACTCACATGGGACTGTTTCAATGTCGGTTTTCAGAGCTCGATGCGTGAGAATTTCCCTCTAAAGAGCTTCTCTTCCTTGACAGCTTGCGTCGAGCGTTCCTCCCCTCTCACGAGTCAAGGCTGTCCCGAACGAGCAGCTCTCCGGAGCGATTCTCACGTGGTCCTCCCCTCGGTCAGCTCGACCTGCAACGAGTAGGGCCGACGTCCACAAAGGGGCGACAAACGCGGACAGGCGTGATGTGGACCGCGCTCCCCGTCCTGCGTGACGTACCGCACCTAATCGGTGCTGACAGTGGCGGCTTGCTCGGTTAAACCGTTTGTTCGATGACATTTATCGGTGTCTTTATCATTCCGCGTTTTCGCCCGCGTTTCAGTGCGCTTCAATCCGCCCCCTTTAAAGGTCTGAAAGCTTATTTGGACCGGGGAGATTTTTTGCGAATGCATAGCTCCGCGGGTTGCTGGGATTCTATCACGAATGCACCGAGCGATCGATGTGATCAAATAACATGAGCAGCGCCGCACCCGGCGTCGCGTTGTGTTCGCGAAGCCCGAATCGATAGGAGCTGCCGGTTGTCGGCGGATGCGTGCACGGGGAGCGGGCTTGCTTTATTGGCATTAAATGAGAAAAGTTCAGGCCTTGTCTTTGTTTCACGAGGAAAAGTTTCCTTTGCGGGAAAACGACTCGGCATTAACATCTCAACCTTTTTTTTTCTGAATGCACCGTTATAATTAAGTGTTTGAAGTTTCGCCTGTTTGCAAGGTCAGGTGTAAGTGAATTTGAGTTTGTCTAAGTTTAGCGAGTTCGCAGCAAACTCCCCTTGCCTTTCTCTCCCCCCTCAACTCTCTTCCCGCTTTTCTAATCCCGGATTTGGTTTGGGTTATTACAAAAGTTTTCCATCAGTTAAAGGGTAACCACGTTGCAGAAACTGGTAGATAATACCTGCCTTTATTCCGCACATACAGCCATGTGTATACATTACGTGTGGCATGATGGTTCGCGCAGGGGGCTCTCGCTTCAGAGCTCGTAGTTCCGTTTAGTCTCCCAGCGAGGCATGATTGAAACAATGGGGCATGTTAAACGTGCTCGCCTCTATCTACGCAAAGCGGGTACAAGGGGCACACCACAGTTGCTCTGCTGGCAGGTTTTATGTGGTGGGGTAAAGTGTGGGTACGCCCACCGCTACTAATACGTCGGGTCAGCAAGGAAGAGTATAACATATATAATAATTATAATAATTTACATTTATAACGCGCACATATTCATTCAATGTCGAAGATAATCATTCGACGAGAGGAGGACGCAGAGGCGCGAGGAAAGCGCAGAGAGGCGGGAGGAGGCAGCCAGGCGGTTTGCCGGCGCCATATTATCACTCACTGCTTCATATATATTATGATGTTATCGGCCAAATAATTAACGTGTATTTTTTTTGGTAAGTTGTGGGATGAAACCGGAGATCCCGGAGGAAACCCACGCAGAATAGGGGGAGAATACACAAATTCCACACAGAAAGGTGCCCAAGGCTGACCCGACGTATTAGTAGCGGTGGGCGTACCCACACTTTACCCCACCACATAAAACCTGCCAGCAGAGCAACTGTGGTGTGCCCCTTGTACCGGCTTTGCGTAGATAGAGGCGAGCACGTTTAACATGCCCCATTGTTTCAATCATGCTGCGGACAAGACCATTCTTTCTGTGAGGTGCCGATGTTACCACTGCATAGACACCCTGCCGCCCAGATATCCGCTAGAGCTTCCTCTGGCGGAGGCTGTGCCGCCAGGAGCACCGAGCGAGGCCCTGATTGGGCCGGCGCAGGCGTAGGAGCGGTGAGACGGCTGCGACTGGCCAATACGTCGTACGCAACATTCGGTTTGGACGGTCCAAATAATCACCTCATTCGAGACACAAACATCGCACATCCTGCGTTTGGCATTACTCAAGGACACTGGCGGAACTGTCAACTGGGTCAAAACATGAATCAACAGGCCACTGCACACACCTCCTTCATAAATGGAAAATGAAAGACTCGGGTCACAATGCGACTGTGGCCATGCAGCCCAAATCATGGAGTGCATAGTAAACCACCGTAGTCTGCGCTCCTTACGCAGCGGAATAGCAAACCACACAAACCCTGTCCTGAAGCGCTCTCGTGAGTAGCAGACCTCGACATTGGCATATAGCTCCTCAACGTATTGTCACACGCAAGGGTAGAATACAATGAAAAGTACAAATCCCTTGTTACGATAACAAACAGCACAATACAATGGCACATTTTGGCACCTGAAGGCACAGCGAGAGAAATCAAGAAATAAAATAACCGCGTAAAGCGCCTGGCTGCGAGAAGTGCCGCTTCGAATGTTGATGTTTGTTGTGTCGTTGTGTACGTAATCGTAGTGCCACGCCACGTTGGTTGGGAGCGTCTCCCCCCCCCCAGAGATATTTGTTGTGGCTAACCGACCACAGACCCGCTTCGTCTGTTTGATGGCTGATGCAGCGTTTATTCTGACACATAATCCAGAACATTCTGTTCTGTCTCGCTGACAGCCGCTATACAGAAGAGTGATGCAGCTTCTTTTTTTTTATATAGCTCGTTTTTGTTTTTATTGTTATAAGGTTTTGTACTTTATCCCACCTGGCCCGACACAGTAAACAATCTACATGGAAACCCAAATCTATCCAAAGTAAAACATTCTGCACGGTGCGAACGTGTGTGACTGTTGAGGGACTGCAGGTTGTACCGATTGAATTGGCAATTGCTGAGCCAACCGGTTTTGTTCCCTGCTTTCAGTTAAATGACAACCAGACTCATTGTATAATAAAGCCTTTTTGGGTTGGAGTCATGTAAAAAATCAGTTGTAAACCCACCTCCACCCGACACAGCCAGTTAGTAAAGTTTGTCACCCGAACAAAATGTGCCAATTCGTTTACCACTTCAGCACACGGATATGTTGGAGAGTGAACCCACAACATTTCGAATGGAATACGGAGTTTCTCTGATAATTGCAATCGGCTTCAATCAGGCACCTCAAATAAAGGTTTGATATTATGGATCGCGTTGGTCATGAAAGCTTTCATGTTTAACGGACTCATTGTAACGGACTCATTGTGTTTCTTTGTAACTCTGGCGTTTGTTTTTGTTATCTGCCATGCTCTTGTTGTTTTTTGTATGTTTTTGTGCGGCCTACTCCTGGCGCAGTTCGTGTAAGTCCTGCCTTGCCTAGATTCGCCTCGTGTTGTTGCCCAGGTGTGGTAGTTGTGTTTTTGTTGTTGTGGGTGGCTGCATTTTTTGTATTTGCTGTTGCATGTGTCTGTGTGTGTGCTTGTGCTTCATTGTTGATTGCTTGATTTGGATTGGCGTTGTTTCCCCCTCGTGTCTGTCTCTCTGTCTTCCTGTCTCTGTGTCCCTATGTCTTCCTCCCTGTCTCCCTCCGTGTTTCACGACCTTTCAGTATATTCGAAGCAGCCTTAATCTTTTTTTGTTCCGTTGGCTTTTATTTGTTTTCATTGTTGACATGCCGTTCTCTTCGCGGCCCTTGTGCAGCGCTTTGTGACCCTCGGGTGAAAGGCGCTATATAAAACGCAATTATTATTATGTATGCAGGACTTATTCAATTGAGTCCCGGGGCTTTTTGGGTTTTTTTTTCTGCTCTGGAGCAAGAAAGGAGAGTGTAAATGGTTAAAACTCAATTTTGTTTGTGTGTCTGCCGGGACAGGCTCTGGCTCACCGCAACCCTGTACAGGATTAAGTGGTTTCTGACAATGAATGAAGGAACAGTGGTCAATTTATTTATGGAGAGACCGGCTCACACTTTGCAAATATGGAATTTCTATCACAGCCTCCTGTCCTCTGAACAGAGATGAGCTGGGCACTTAGACTTTACAAACGAGGGATCGTCCAGCATGCCGCTGCACATTAGCCTGTGTTAGCGAGCGGTACCGCAAGGTCTTTCATAGCAGGCGGCATTTAATACCCCGGCGAAGTTCAGAGCTGAACCTCCCAGACCTTGCAAGCTGCCTCTTAAGTGTCAAGTGTGCTAACCACCAGACAGTGTTTGCTTTCCTGAGTCCTTGCTGATGCCATTCCCAATCACACGTTGCCGGCCCTGGGGGTGGCACGGTGGCACGGTGAGTAGCGCTGCCGTCTCACAGGAACAAGGACCCGGGTTTGAATCCCGGCCCGGGTGTCTTTCTGTGTGTGGTTTGCATGTTCTCCCCGTGTCCGCGTGGGTTTTCTCCGGGTACTCCGGTTTCCTTCCACAGTCCAAAGACGTGCTGCTGCATCGGTTAATTGGCCTGCAGACTAAATCATAATAATTCTTCTTCTTTGCGATTCTTCGAAGCGCGATGGTTAAATTACAGTTTCCCATTTTCTTACACAGCCCCTTGCATTTTCATTGAACTCCGCAAGGTATTTTGAGCTGCAGAGGTTGGGTAGTAGAGCACAGACAAGGCAGTGCTCCATAGTATGGTCTGCTTCTCCACATTCACAGGTGGTTGGGCCGGTCTTGTAGCCCCATCTGACCAAAGCATCTTTTGATCGTCCCGTTCTAGTTCTCAGGCGGTTGAGTGTCTTCCACTGAATCCATGGTGCATTTGAGCCAGGACGGAAGTCTTCAGCAGGTGGGATTCCCATGCCAGTTGCAGGATGGTCACTCTCAAGCTTTTCCGTCCAGAGCTGGAGTCTGGTTTCATAATAATAATCTTACATTTATAACACGCACATATTCATTAGTGTCGAAGATATTTATTCGACGAGAGAAGGACTCAGGTGCGAGGAAAACGCAGAAAGGCGGAGAAGGCAGAGAGGCGGTTTGCCGGCGCCATATTGCCACACACTGCTTCCTATATATTATGATATCTGCCAACGCAGAACAGCGGGAGAACACACAAACTCCACACAGAAAGGCGCTCAAGACGGGAATCGAACCGCCTCGGATAAGGCCATTCTTTCTGTGAGGCGCGGATGTTACCACTGCCCCCCCCCCCCGCGCCCTGTGATAGACTAGCGTCCCATCCTGGGTATAGCCCTGCCTTGCGCCCTGTGTCTGCCGAGATAGGCTCCGGCTCACTGGGACCCTGTACACGATTAAGCGGTTTCTGACGACGGACGGATGGATGGACGTCGCTGTCCTCCCTGCTGCCGCTATTGCTGGGAACAGGGAGCCTGATATTAGGAATACTGATTGCGACCCAAAGCGACGCTGCTGTCGTCGTGTAACGGCGGATACAATGCGGACAAATCTCCAGCTGTCGGCTGGCGCGCTCTCGTTAACAGCCTCGCCACGAAAGGTCGCGTGTAATAATGGGCTAATTTCTTGTTCACCAAATCTCAGATTAGAATTTCAACGAGTCATCTGTAGTTATTGCAGTGTTCACAATGGGGTCATTTCCCATCGCCCCCCCCCCCCCCGCCCGCCTCTGCCGTTGCTATTGAGAGCGGGGTTGATTGAGTTCTGTTTAGTGGCCTTGTGAACGGAGAGGTAATTACACCGTGCAGGCTTGAGATGGCAATGGATCCAAAAACACTGTATTGGTCCTCGCTGTAGCCGAAGGCGTGGCGTTGCGCACGTTACACCGGCCAAATTTGTGTAGAGTTAAAGCAAGTGAAATGCAACTCGTCACTTCATCCTGAAACCGGCCCCGCACCGCACCTCGGTTAACTCGGCCTTCTAAAGGGTGGATGGATAGTTTTAAGACGGCCAAAACAGAATTCTAATTCCGATAAATTTATCAGAGACTTGCTCCCACGCAAGGGTCAATAGGTCATCATTACCAAATCTTGCGATTGCGTCGTTCTTTTTTCCCGTATCCATCAAGCGTTGCGCAGTCGACACCCGACCACAATGGTTGTAGCTTATTCTCCTGACCTTAGGTCTCCCCCTCGATATCTGACCTTTGGGATGTGCATTTCCCAACTCTGTATTAGCAGCTGAGCCCATCGCACTCCATCCATCACACACGTGCCTCCCCTCACCACCTCGTCTCCCTCATCACACTCAGTGCTTGTAATAATAATAATTTTACATTTATAACGCGCACATATTCATTTATTGTCGAAGGGACTTATTCGACGAGAGACCGACTCAGAGGCGCGAGGAAAGCGCCGAGAGGTGGAGGAGGCAGCCAGGCGGTTTTGCCGGCGCCATATTGCCAAACACTGCTTCCTATATATTATGATGTTATCGGCCAAATAATGAATGGCTTTTTTTAAGTTGTGGGAGGAGACCGGAGAACCCGGAGGAAACCCACGCAGAACAGGGGGAGTACACACAAACTCCACACAGAAAGGCGCCCGAGCCGAAATTCGAACCCGGGGCCTTCTTGCTGTGAGTCGCAGATGTTACCACTGCGCCACCCTGCTGCCCACCTCATCTCTCTCATCACACTCGGTGCTTCTCTCCTTCACCACCTCGTCTCCCTCATCAGACCCAGTTCTTCTCTGCCTCACCACCGCGCGCCTGACGGGGCTTATTTCAGAGCTTCTCTGTTAAAGTTCAGCTTTGTTATTAAAGGCCACATGAAAGCGGTGTTGTTCTGCTTCAGCTCTCATCCGGCTAAGTTACGTAAGAATAAAATAAATATTATCACGTTAGGACATTGGGCTCTTCTTTTCTCAAGTGGCAGGCTTTTCTTCCTCGCACCGTGACTTCATTTCACTGAAGTGGCGTTTGCTGTTTCAGACGAGAGGCCCTACAGACTTCGAGTGCTTTATTCAAGGGAGACCTGGGGTGCGTACAAATTAGGGAGGAAATGAGCTGCAGAACAATACAACGTACAGTGTAATGCAGCACAAAACACTTGGAAAAAAATAACGCATAGGTGCATCGTGTCATCTAGCTTGGTGTAAAAACCAAGCGCGTGATGTATTAACACAATTTACATAAAACATGAAGCTCAGACACTTAAAAGGCTTTAAGTGTCTGTCGTGGCCTTTGAAACGAATTTCAGCTGGTTTTCCCAATATTACAGGCAAGAGCCAAGCGTAAACTTTTTGCTTATATGTACAGTAGCTGCTGTTAACCTCTGTAGCACTTGCGTTAATTGTCATCAGTGAGATGCGTATCATTTCATATTTTAATAAACATAGCTGATTCCAAAAATAAGTACTGATCAAAATCTCTGCGGTCACACGCCGACTTCAAACGTTCAGTTTAAACGTTAGAGCGAGTTGACGGTGGTGCTGGGGGCACTGTCCGGTGTCAATACAGATCTTGAAATTAAAATTGTGTTTCTGAGATATTACCAGTGGGTTTCTGCCACTTGCCAGTCCTTGGGTTTGTGTCATCTTTCATTGCCAGATGTGACACAGTTCACAGACAGTGTGTTGTGTGTGTGGGGGCAGTCGTATTTTAGTGTAGCGGTTAGCGTGCTGCATACTATCCTAATAACCTAAGATAGATTCCTTCTCGCAGCCAACTCTAGTGACTATTTTATTAACCGGTTGTGGGCCTGCCCTAGGTCAACTCGGCCTCAATTGAGGACCTGGTGTGATGTGTAAACATCACGGGCTAGGGAGGCAAAGGCGGCCCGGCGTGGTCCTGGCCACACCACCCCCTCGTGTGCAATGCCGGCTCTTCACAAGTGCTCGCTTAACAGCACTTACCCCAACAGTCTGTTAACGGTTGTACGGTGTGCGATCTTTGTGTTTGTCTGCGGACAGGGCCCGACAGAGATGCACATCCAGCTCATCATGGAGTCGCTGCTGAGGACCGTGAACAGAACCGTCATCGCCATGGACCACAACTCCCTCCTCATGGTGATTGCCGCGTCCCTCCTCCTCCTCCTCCTCCCCCTCCCTCCCTGCGGTGGCCGGGTTCCTTTTCTTTCTTTTCTGTCGTTCGGTGAAACATCTTACGCGATGGTGACTTGTGCTTTCCTGCTAATTTAGGGTACGGCAACACGATGCTCGTGGGACCGGGAGCACGTTTGTTCCCGTGAGATGAATGTGCTTAGAAAGTGAGTGTGTGTGCACCAGTCATCCGCAAGTCCAATGCCGATGACTGGCACACACTGGTACCAGCGGTGTGAAGATGGACCTCTGTGGAGGAGGTTCGTGAAGAGGGCGGAGGAGCAACGCTCACAACGAGTTGAGCACCGGGTGGGCTAAAACTCATCGATTTGGGATGGTAGGGAGCACAGGTGGTGCCCCAGCCAGTCGTCGCAGTCAGTCAGCCAATGGCACCTGGGTCTGTCCCATGACCTCCTGTCAGTGAGCCTTTGGCACTCTGGGTGGCCTCGAGCTGCACCTGGCCTGGCACGGGCGCCGTAGTGACTTCACCGCCACTTAGTGACGAACGGCGGTTGTTGTTCTGCCAGTCATCATAGTTCGTGTGTCCGTATCGTCTGGGTCTTCTCGTGACCACCCTCCGGCGGGTCTTCACCTCGCGGCATGGGGCCTCCCAAGTGCAATCGGCACAAGCGCCGCGGTGTTGTAACGTTAAGCATTCGGGTCATTGGACATCAACACGGAACGTGATTTGGGATGGCTCTCAAGAGCTGCTCTTTCGGATAGCCATGTCGAGCGTTCCTCAACACGGCTATCCCGAAAGAGCAAGTCTTGAGAGCAATTCTCATAGGTTGTCGTGAAAACCTGCATCAGAACATAATATTGAGCTTTATGAAGGTTGTACAGCCGAGAACGAATTTGAAATAGATTTTTTGGTGTTGCTTTTGCTTAGAACCCTTTTCCGTGTACAAGAAATACCGACAAATAAACCACGAAAGAATTACGTGACAGGTCTTGAAAAAACACAGGGCGTAGTGCATAGGACATATTGTGCACATTAGTGGAATGGGGATGTGTAGAGTGAGTGTTTCATCAACGGCTTTCAGTAATGTACGTTTGTTCTTTCATGGCTGTGTGTGCATACGTGAATGTGTAGAATAACTGTGCATGGGCCACGAGTGTACTTTTAATGTTGCTGCTCAGATAAGGTGATGCTTGTCTTACACAAAAACGCAAATCCCCTGTATACCGTTAACCGACTTGTGGGGCGGGTGCTGTTGGCGAGCACCTATGAAGGCCGGCACGGCACACGACGGAGTGGGTGGCCTGCAAAACGCCCGGTTGGCTTGGTCTCCCGAGTGACGAGGTTGACACGTCGCACCAGGTCCTCATTTGATGCTCAGTCGACCTAAGGAAGGCCCAGCACCAGTTTAGATCATTGTCATTGGTCACGGCCTTCAGTGGGATTCGAACCTGGTTCACCGGGTTCATAGCGCAACGTGTTGACCACTTATCTATCGCTCCCCACACAAAAACTAAGATCTCCCATATAGTCTTAACAGACTGTAGGGTCAAGTGCTGTTGGCGAGCACCTATGAATCCAGCGTGGCACACGCTCACTCACAAACGTGCACATGCATGGATGTGTAATGTGGGCTGCCGCTTGCCAGCTCAGTAACTTGTAGTTAACTCATCAAATATCTTGTCACCTCCAATCTAACCTTACTATATTCAACCTTTAAAAAAACTCTGTTAGTCTTGTTGTTTGAGTTCTTACTTTCCTGGATCTCGTCCTGATAATGTTTAGCGGAGCTTTGTACTAAACGACGTGCGTCTAATTGCTAAATTTGGTTGTCAAAATTGTTCTGCGCTTGTGACAATTTAAATACTGACTACGTGTCGGGTGCAGGAGAGGGGGTCTTACGGTAGACATCCGGTGTGGTCATTAACGCGACCTCACCCAAACATCTATTATGAATCATAATCTTACTTTAGCTCTCTCACAGTTCATTATTCCTCTTAAAATTCCACAGCCCATCGATTTTCAAAACGAAGCGTTGGCAGAGGTAAACGCCGCCGTGGAGAGTTGCCTCGCAGACGGAGTTAATAAAGGTGCAGCGGGTACGGTACGTCTCGGAAAGTTGCTCCCGCCGCGCGTAAAAAAATATTGAACGATTGAACGAGCATTTTCGGTAAGCACCGACGCTCGGGGATCACCAGCCCAGGTGCATGCACACCCAGGTCTCCAGGCAGGGCACCAGGACAGCTTTGACAGCGGCTTGTATCTCCTTCATTGAGCAGCTGACGGACAGCGCTCGTTATGTATGTCGCTCCCCCCTCCCCACTCCCCGTGTGCATGTGTGTATGTGATTGTGCGTCTGTCTTTGCACATCTGTGTGTCCGTGTGCGGTGGCTCAGTGGTTAGCGCGCTGGGCTACAAACCTGGCTATGACCCGAGTTTGAATCGCGCTCACGGCCGACACCAGTGACGATCTTCTGAACCGGTCCTGGGCCTCCCCTAGGTCGACTCAGCCTCAAATGAGTACCTGGTGCAGTGTGTAAACATTGCCACTAGGGAGACAAAGGTGGCCGGGCGTGGTGCTGGTCACCCACCCCTCGTGTGCAATGCTGGCCTTTATAGGTGCTCGCTAACAGCACTTGCGCCAACGCCCTGTTACGTCCATATGGGGGATATTTGTACTTGTGTGTGCGCGCGCATCCGCATACACTTGCGTGTGTATGTAAGTGTGTGTTTGTGCGTGCGTGTGTGTACGTGTGTCTGCTCGCTGATGGGCACGCAGACACGTGCCAGGTTTCCCTGGCGTGATAACAGACAAATTATTTTAGCTGATGTAGCAACGCCCGTCAGCTAAGGCGATATTGAAACATAAGTGACCTTGTCTTTCTGCGCACTCGTTCATTTCGGTTTTTTTGACACCGCAGGAGGTTTTCTTCGTGTTTTTTTTTTGCTTACGAACAAACGCCAGGAATGGATTCCTTGCACTGACTTGGCTGACTATTTATTTGGCTTGCCCACTGTTTTTTTAAGTGACCATCCAGCTGTGAACAGGTTTTTGTGATCATATTAATGGTATTTCTAATTGCATGTTACTCTGCCTTCAGAATCAGTTGTATCGCACCTCATCGAACCCTGAATTTCTTTGGCTTCAACTCGAACCCGAGTTTTACGCGTGTCCACAGCCAATTAGACCCGCACAGAGACCTGCACACCCATAAAGAGACCCGCACACGTGTACAGGGACCTAAACCTCCACAAAGAGACCCATTTCTTGCCCGGTACCTCGCGGAGTTAGGAACTCTCAGTCTCCGTGAATCGTCCGCAGCTGTCTCCGGGCAATGATTGGCCCTGAGTGCCGTCTTGTGCTAACTTGAGCAGATGGGAGACGCCGAGATTTTATTTTAAACTCTAAGTTCGCTAAACTTGTTTAACTCTCAACCCCTAAAGCATTGCTAGTCGGTTTGCGTATATTATGTGTGGGGAGCAGTAGTGTAACTTCCCACACACAGAAACTCTCACAGAGCCCCACAGACTAACAACTACCTGACGGTCCCGCGACCTTTCATGAAATGTATCCAGCGGGCTGTTGCTGGGGGGCGGGGGGGTCTTTGTCTCAGTTCAGTGTGTGCGGGCACACGCGTGTGTAACTCGTGTGTGCGGGCACACGCGTGTGTAACTCGTGTGTGCGTCGGTCCGATTCACGTTGTGATTGCATGTGGCAGGTAGGCCACCTGGGCCCTGAGCACACCTGCTGCCCCGTCCGTGCAGCCGTTAACGAGTAGAAGCGGTAGCGTCTTGAGCGAGCCGGGCTCGGTGCTCACCGCGACCCTGTACAGGCGTTCAGCTGGGTTGTTTGTATATACAACGTTTAACAGAATGTTGTACGTAAAGCACAATCTATTTATCTCGGAGCAAGTGTTTCTATGTATGTACATCCGCAGATGGATATTGAGATAGATAGATAGATGTTTATTATTACAGCATAAAAATACCCAGTCAGCTTGCAAGCTCTTTACGGGACTCCTGCGACACAACAAACATGCGAGTTGCTGACAGTGATTAAAGAATATACAACATATTTAAGCACAATTTTACGTGCACAACACCAAGAATTGCACGTCCTATTCCAGCTTTATTTCCCATTAATTTATTACGCTTTCAAAACTTGAGAGAGCCGGCAATACTCCATAAAGGACATCAGGAAGAAATCCAGGTCAAAGAAGTCAGCAGAGAACTTCATCAACGAGAGATGTCGGAAGAACATGCAACACGCTCGGAACAAGATGGCCCGTAGGGCGGGTACTCCGTCCGTATGTATAGTCACTCCCCTTCCTTGTCTACAACTTTTTTGTTATCGGTAAACCCTGATTATTCACGTGTTCCGCGTGAACGGCGATTCTCTCCGTTACCCGCGACACCCACAACCTGGCACAGCCTGCCACATCTATTACGCCTAACACAGGCCCCCACAACCTTCAAAAAACTTTAAAAAAGTGACCTTTTCACCGACTCAAAATAAACCGACTGAGCCAGGCTCTGCGCCTCTGAATCAACGGGCGCAATGCGCCCGGAGAATATTCGCGCGTTACAAATATATATTGTTATTAGATGGAAGCTCACCGCTGGAGATTCACAAACGTACAGGCTACAAGTTGTGCAGACGGGTCCCTGCCATACAAATGTGGAATTGTCACCACGAGGCCTCGTCTGCCCGTTAGGAGGCCGATATCCCCCAGTGCGCTCGGGTTGGATAAGAAATAGCCGTATCGTCGCCTGTGCCATCGTCGGATTGTTGGGGACAGCGCGCGTAGCTCCTGCCGCACAGTGTTAATTTTTTCTGGCAGCGTCTTATCTCATCCTGTGCGGGGGTGCGAGGGGAAACGAGATTGAGAATCAGAAATAGCCTTAGATTCTGGCGCCAAGGTTTCATTTGTTTTATCTCCCCCCCCACTTTCTTCCTTGTTTCTCCTTTCCTCATCAGTAACCAATGCTAATCAAAGTCCCTCGGCTAATTTGCACATGAATAAATGGCTCATTTGCACATAAATAGGGTGCAGGGTCCACGAGGTAGGCTGGTTCATGGAACTGAACAGGGAGTTCCCTCAAACCCGGGACTAAGAGCACTTCCCCCCTTCCCCCTCAGGAGCCGTCTTTAGTGGTGGGAAAGCAAAGGTAGCGGCGCAGTCCTCTGGAAAAGGTTAACCACAGGGCCTTGCCGCCGAATTGCTCTCATTTCGCTGCGCAAGCCTCACGCGGGGCCGAGTCTCTTGCGTCCGTCTTTGTTGATTTATGAATTTGCGCGCACGTGTGTCTGCGTGGGGAGCGGTGGTTTAGCGGTTAGCGCACTGCGCGACGAACCCGGGCGACCCGCGTTCCCGTTCCTGCTAAAGTTCCGACAGTTGTAAATATTTGAACCGGTCGTGGGCCTCAACTCGGTCGAGTCATCCTCGTTACAAGCACCCGGTGCGGCGTGTGAACATCGCCGCTAGAGAGACAAAGGCGGTGGTGCGTGGTGTTGGCCACCCTTCGGTGTTGGCGTTAGCACGCTGTGATACTATAGGAGGTCAGGTGGCAACCGTCTAACAGTCGAGGTGGTTCCGGCGGAAAAGTTCACGGGAGAGGTGTGGTGCCGTTAGTGGGCGTGATGACCTCGTGACCTTTATTGATTTACTAATAATGCTATCCATCGTGGGCGGCACGGGAAGGCCCTGAATTCGAGTCCCGGCTCGGGTGCCTTTCTGTGTGGAGTTTGCGTGTTCTCCCCTTATCCACGAAGATTTTCGCCGGCTACTCTGGTTTCTTTCTCCAGTCCAAACCGGCCTGCTGACTAAATTGTGAGCCGTGCCCTGCGATGGACTGTCGTGCCATCCCGGGTATAGCCCTGTCCTGCGCCCTGTGTCTCCCAGGATAGCCTTTGAGATCACCACTTCCCTCTCGAGGATTTAGCGGGGGACCGAGAATGAACCGCAGAACTACACGGAGCGGACTTCTGCGGCGTCTTAAATGTGACCGCATCTGTCGGTGCTGTGCAGAAATAGCAACAAACGGTTTGTGGAGAGAAGTCTGGAACGTCTTGAGTTGAACTGGACGTCGGAGTCACCAGCACAGACGGTTGGAAGAAGGGGAGTCCCAGACCATAGGGGCAGCAGAGGAGAAAGATGTTACCAATGCGGCAGAGTGGCGCTGTGGCAACATCTGCGCCTCACAGAAAGAATGGTCTCGCCCGAGCTGGTTCGATCCCCGCCCTGGGCGACTTTCTGTGTGGAGTTTGTGTGTTCTCCCCCTGTTCTGCGTGGTTTTCCTCCGGGCTCTCCGGTTTCCTCCCGCAACTTAAAAAAGAGCTATTCATCAATTGACAGGAGGTGGGGGGTTGGTTCCCGCGCGCCGCGTGGCGAGCACGAGGCCTGCGCTCCCGCCGGCAGATGGGATATCGAGCCTCTTGCCGACGCGGCAAAGCAAATGTGCTGAGGAAAGCCACGGCTATCCAACAGTGAAGGGCGGCGTCGGTTGCAGTAGTTGTAAAGAAAAAAAAACTGTCAACTGGGGGCGGCGTTAACAATTAATATCGAATGCTGTCAATTAGCGTAATAGACGGCCGGCGACGCGGTGGCGGAGCGCAGATTTTGATCCGCTCAACCCACGGACGGGTGGGTGGCGCGGTGGCAGCACGTGCGCCTCACGGCAAAGAAGGTCCTGCGTTTGATTCCCTGTTCGGGCACCTTTCTACGTAAAGCTGTTATGTTCTCCCCCTATTGTGCACATATTTCCACTGGATTCTCCGGTGTCCTCCCATTGGTGAAAAAAACACACATTGTAGTCGCTATTGGCCAAACTTCACAATGCAATAAGAATATGTGCGAATGACACGTGGGATTACACAGAGCAACAAAGAGTCTTGAAACTCGGTGAGCCCGTCCTGAGTAAGCAAGCATAATAATAAATAAACCACGTATTTGTCTGGGGGTGTTAAAAAAAAAAGTATCGCTTTTTTGGAAAGTCAACATGGATTATTCTAGGGAGAAATTGGTCCCTGTCATGGGCATGTGGAATTCTCCCCCACTCTTCCCCCTCCCTTGCTCAGTACAGCTAATAGAGAGCAGTGCTGCCGCACTGTTTATTTTAGCGATTTGACTCTTGGCTGACATTCAACAGGACTGCCGATTGTGCAGCACAGCAGACATCATCATAAATATAGCGCTCATCAGCAGGCCACACTCAATCACGCATCCGCCAGTGTGGCTGTCAGGGTGGTAAGACCACGGCAAAACACACGCGTTATAGATTCCACTTCAGTAAAAATAAGTTGCTCTATTATAGCATCCATGCATTTAACTCAAAGTGCTGCTTTCGTGAATTGAAAATGAATTGCTTTATAAGAAAAAAGAACGTCAATATTTACATAATAACCCTGTGATGGACTGGCGTCCCATCATGGGCGTGGCCCTGCCTTGCGCCCTGTGTCTGCCGGGATGGGCTCCAGCTCGCCGCGACCCTGTGCGGGATTGAGCGGTTTCTGACGATGATGATGATAATACACTCAAAGTCAAAGGGTCTCCAATTTCAAATACACGTGGTGCTGTGCTCACGTCCACTGGTGGCCGGCCGCTGTGCCAGTGATAAACATTCCACATTCCTCTGGCTGAGGCCGTTCTGTCCACGGGACAACTGCCAGTTAACTTCCTGCAAAGTGTTTCAGACAAATTATCTTGATCAGTCGATTCCGGAATGGAATTCAACTCTGAACCTGCCGATTATAAATCAAGCGCTCTAGCAACGGTGCCGACAGGCCAGCTACTAAATACAACACGTATCCTGCTGAGCAGGTACGGCAGATGCTAACCATCATTTACATTTGCAGTCGGATCTTGTTTGAGACACGGGGTTACATTGCTTTAGACACGGGATCGAGTCACAGTAAAATACGCCTCATGTTAGAAATAGCGGAGACACCGCTATTGATAATTACGCCGTCATAATCGGAAGAGTGAATAACGCACCTTAGTTGAAATGACTTACAATCCTTGGGGTAGTTCTATTCTTCAGGCAATATCATTGTGTTGCATTCCAGCGGTGTTTGTGCCAATGGATTGAGGTGGTGAACACTCATTAACCCCTCTGGGAGGACACAGGGCACCTGTCACTCTGATTAGTGCCTTGATGGTTGCTGATGGGCATGTAATGATTAATAAACTCATGCGTTGAAGTTGATTGTTACGCTCAAGATGCGTCCATTGAATTTTTCATATACAGTGACTTATTTATTTTTGACTAATGTGCAGCCTGTCTGGTTGTTTGTTGTGACCCCTGTATGTTTATAGCTCACAGCCACTGTGGGTTTGTCATGCCTCACAAAGGATAAAAAAAACTGATTATTGAATTATAACCGTATAACTGAATAGGAGTAATTTAACGAATTGCAGCCGGCGGCACAACGGGAACGTCTGCGTTTATAGTTGTTTACATAATCTCGTGAAACCATAATAATAGCATTTATATAGCGCCTTTCACCCGAGGGGCACAAAGCGCTGCACAAAGCTGCAGAGAGAACGACATGTCAACAACGACAGAGCACGGA
>JAZEWU010000007.1:267881-292652 GCA_036362915.1 Geotria australis | reverse complement strand
CACCCACCCCCTCGTGTGCCGTGTCGACCTTCATAGGTGCTCGCTAACGGCACTTGTCCCTACAGTCTGTTCAGGCTATATAGGGGATCTTTGTTATCGTAGGTCTTAATGCCGACAGCTGTGGCAAGTCCTTTGTGAAGATGGATAATGTCAACTCAAGCCGGGACCACTGCTTAATAATGCAGAGAGTTCCCCACATTAAGCTTTATCAAGCTCGCCTTTGTATTGGCTGCATGCATGCACGCCTACACACCAAAGCCACAGATCCCCCGTGCAGCCTACACATCATGATGGGACAAGGGCTGTTAGCGAGCACCTACGAAGGCCGGTACGGAGCACGAGGGGGTGGTGTGGCGAGAACCACACCCGGCCGTCTCCCCAGTGGCGATGTTCACACATGGTGCCGGATGGCAAAGTGGTAACATCCGCGCCTTACAGAAAGAATGGTCTTGCCCGAGGCGGTTCGATTCCCACCTTGGGCGCATTTCTGTGTGGAGTTTGTGTGTTCTTCCCCTGTTCTGCGTGGGTTTCCTCCGGGTTCTCCGGTTTCCTCCCACAACTTAAAAAAAAATGCACGTTAGTTATTTGGCCGATAACATCTTAATATATAAGAAGCAGTGTGTGGCAATATGGCGCCGGCAAACCGCCTGGCTGCCTCTTCCGCCTCTCTGCGCTTTCCTCGCGCCTCTGAGTCCTTCTCTCGTCGAATGAATATCTTCGACATTGAATGAATATGTGCGTGTTATAAATGTAAATTATTCTTTATTATTATTATTATATTCAATTGAGGCCGACGTGATTTGGGAGATACACGGGACCGGTTCAAATATCTGCCGCTGTTATTGGCCACGTGTGGGAATCGAACGTGCGTTGCCAGATTCGCGGAACAGTGCTCTAACGTCCGCACTACCTCTCCACCAAACGCACACACACACAAACTGATGCACTACACACACGTAACGCGCAATTTCCCTTCCATGAAATCTTTGCAGTCATTGCTATGTAAACACGCATAGTTGAATTCTGCGGTAGATGACCTCGGTAAACAAACATCAACAACTCTCGTGATTATGTTTTGCCACCGGCATCCTGCGGAGAACTTTCAAATTTCCACACTTCGAGCTCCGACATACGGGAACGCGATAGCCTGCCGTTGCTAGTTACATCACAGAAGTTAGTTACATTCCAACATAGCATTGGCTGCAGTGTTATTGATCAATCGTAGAAGAAGAAAAAACCCAACCTGGCAGGGGTTGCAGGGATGTGTGACCTTTAACGTGGTGCAAACCGGCCCGGTTTTTTTTTTCCTTTGTTAAGCGTATTTATTTAGCTTTAATTTGTTGTACATTTGTCATTTTTGATCTGTTTATTTTCTCTTTGGTTGGTGGTTTGTTTCTGTATAACTTTGGTTTTTGTTTTTGTTGTCTGCCATGCACTTGTTGCTTTTTTTTCGTCTGTTTTGCGCGGCCTACTCCTGGCCCAGTTTGTGTAAGTCCTGCCTTGCCTAAACTCGCCTTGTAGTGTCGCGTGTGGAAGTTGTGTTTTTGTTGTTGCGGGTGGCTGCGTTTTTTTTCTTTGCTGTTGCGTGTTTCTGTGTGTGTTCTTGTGCTTCAATGTTGATTGTTTAATTTGGATTGGCGTTGTTTCCCCCTCGTGTCTGTCTCTCTGTCTTACTGTCTCTGTGTCCCTATGTCTCTCCCCGTCGCTCACCCTGTCTCCCTCCGTGTTTGTCTTTAAGGAAGTGACGACCATCTTAGGGGACGCTGGCAGATTTTTTGCCGCTCTTAAGATTGCCAGTTTCACGACCTTTCAGTATATTCTAAGCAGCCTTAATCATTTATTTTTTGTTGCTTTGGTTTTTTATTGGTGTTTTTTTTTTCCTTGTTGACATGTCGTCCTCTTCGCAGCCCTTGTGCAGCGCTTTGTGACCCTCGGGTGAAAGGCGCTATATAAAATGATATTATTATTATGGCTGGCCACCGGGGCCACTCGACTGATTTCACGTCACTCGGCATTATTACGTCCGAGTCGGATCTGTGGGACCTCGCAATACGTACGCTCAAATTGAAATGCTTTATCACGTCCTGTGAAAAAGTGTGTGTGTGAATTAAATCACACGTTTCACGTCAGAAGGAAATTAATGTTGTGATTTTTGGTGTATTTCGTGTGTGTCATGTAAATATTGTGTGTGTGTGTTTTTTTTGCGCAGTCAGATTTACGTATTGGTCTCGACAGCGGGCGGCACCGTGACCGGTGTGTTAACGGCACTGTGCTCCGAGCGCTCGGCTCGCGGTCCCCACGGCGGTTGTGAGCTAACACAGTCCTGACGGTGTCTGTTGCGTCGC
The DNA here is from genome assembly GCA_036362915.1 of Geotria australis. Lineage (NCBI taxonomy): Eukaryota > Metazoa > Chordata > Hyperoartia > Petromyzontiformes > Geotriidae > Geotria > Geotria australis. Next base: position 290,307 of record JAZEWU010000007.1, on the reverse strand, counting down.
AGGAGTCCCGTAAAGAGCTTGCAAAGCTCACAGGGTATTTTTCTGCTGTAATAATAAACATCTATCTATCTCAATATCCATCTGCGGATGTACATACATAGAAACACTTGCTCCGAGATAAATAGATTGACGGTGGTTGTGAGCTCACGTTCCCACAGAGGTTGTTGGTCAGTGAAATGTGAACTACTCTTTTGCGATGATAACTGAACTGTGGTCCTCATACACAGACACTTGGTGTTTTCTATAGGAATAGGGAGTTAAAATACCATTTTGGAGTTATAATTCAGGTTCGGCACGGTGGCACGAAGGTGCGGAGAGCAGCGCTGCCGCCTCGCAGTTAGAAGCCCCGGGTTCGATTCCCGGCTCGGGTGCCCCCTTTCAGTATGGAGTGTGCGTGTTCTCTCCCTGTGTCCACGTGGGTTTTTGCTGGGTTCTCCAGTTTAATCCTACTGTCCAAAGATTCACTGCTGCCTAGCTTAATTGTCTTTCTGACGAAATTTCCCCCAGTGCCCCGCAATCGACTGGCAAGATTCATCATCTCAGGGCACTCAGGGCGCAAGATACAACATCTCAGGGTACCAGGGGCAATTTAGTCAGGGCAGTTAACCTCGACAGCATATATTTTGGACTATGGGAGGAAACCGGAGTACCTGGCGAAAATCCACGTGGACCCAGGGAGAACATGCAAACTGCACACATAAAGGCACCCGAGCCGGGAATCAAATCTGGAACCTTCTTGCTGTGAGGCGGCAGCCGCTACTCACCGCGCCACTTTGCCGCCCTAAAGCTTGACCAGAGGGTATGGACAGGAGGCCTTGGCATTCCCACCAATGGACCAGGGCCGCCCAGGGAGGTTAGCATTACCCAACGGTCATTCTGAGTGTGGGGAGAGACTGGCTGTGTTTTGTATTTCACACTAGGTGGGGCGACCCGGTGTTGCCCGGGTAAATTAAATCATAACTGGGGATAGTAATAGAGGCGCCGCTTATCCAAAGTGCGTATTGTAATGGAGGCGGCGCTTAGCGTAACTGGGTATTGTGGTAGCGGGCCGCTTATTCGAACTGGGGATTGCAATAGCTGCAGGCCTTATCCTAATTGGGTAATGTAATGGTGGGGCGGCTCATGGTACCGTGAGGTCATGGTCTGAAGCACAGAAAGCGGTCCCGGTGGCCAGGGAAGGCCCGTGGTCACGCGCTATGGCGCAGAAGAGTCCTCTGGGACCGAGTGGCGTCGTTCTGCGAAGGTCCCGCGCGATTTGGTTGCGATTTGGCGGAGTCTATCGCGAGCAAATAATCAAGCACAAAAGGTCTTACGATTTAATATATATAGATTAAGCAGGATTTCGTAAACTTTCCTGAAATTCTATTAATCCTAATGTCTCGAATAATAATAATAATTATTATAATAAAAACATTTTATATAGCGCCTTTCACCAGAGGGTCACAAAGCGCTGCACTTCGAACAATGGGAAAACACATCTCTCACCGCAACATATTAGCCTGCTTAGTTTTGCTGTTTAGAATTTGCATGCGCAGCGCTTGAAAATGATTAGTTTACAACGTGAGCATGCCTGTGGGTATATATTTTTTATCACTCTGGGATAAAAAAACCGTCTCATCAAAAACTCCTTCAAATATTTCATTTGAATTGCTGCTTAAAAACCGTACAGGAAGCCGGGAATGGAATTAAGAGACGTTATTATTTTCTGCTAAATCCGCATTACTTTAGATCATATCATCTTAAGCCTTAACAAAGGTGCGTGCGAACGCTCGGAGGTCGCGCGCGCGTTCCGTGACCGTGCGTGCGCGCGTGTGTCGCCGCCTTGAGCAGAGAGAGTTGCCGTTTGCGGCAAAATTGAACCTTTTCGCGCCAACCACCGAGGCGTCGTGTTTGCGGCGGTGAAATCTGGGCAGGTTCCTTCCGCCGTCGTGCGATACAGCAACCCCCTTTGACGTGTCGCGCATTTCAAGTTTATCGAGAGTGCGGTGGCTCAGTGGTTAGCGCGCTGGGCTACAAACCTAACGACCCAAGTTCGAATCCCGCTCACGGCCAACACCAGTGACGATTTTCTAAACCGGTCCTGGGCCTCCTCTCGGTCGACTCAGCCTCAAGTGAGTACCTAGTGCAGTGTGTAAACATTGCCACTAGGGAGACAAAGGCGGCCGGGCGCGGCGCTGGTCACCCACCTCCTCGTGTGCCGTGTCGACCTTCATAGGTGCTCGCTAACACCACTTCACCGTACAGTCTGTTAAGGCTATACGGGGGATCTTTTTTGTTTGTTTGTGCACATTCTACCGAGCGAACGGCTCTACGCAAGACCCTGAGACTCGTGTTGTAGACTCCAGGGGTGAGTGCTGTTCGCAAGCACTCGGTAAGCCCGACGTAGAAATGTCCCCACTTCGCCAGGTACATATTGGGGTAATGTTGCTTTGCCTTCCAAATACGTTTTAACGTAGTTTTTCACGGCTGGACATATGAGAATTGTTGTTAAGAGACGTCCTTTTTGGGAAAGCAGTGTCGAGTCTTCCTGCTGTCTCATTCATTCATTCATCGTCAGAAACCGCTTAATCCTGTTCAGGGTTGCGGTGAGCTGGATCTATCCCGGCAGAAACATGGCGTAAGGCAGGGCTATACCCATGAAGGGGCGCCAGTCCATCACAGGGCACCGGGGGGCAATTTAAGCCGCATACCAATTAACCTATGCAGCAGTATGTCTTTGAACTGTGGGAGTCAAGGTAGAAGCGTTCACGTCGCGATCCCTGTCAGGTAATACTTGGTATTGCCTGCGAATTCTACCAAACACTTCGAGGCCGAGCTGAAAGACAACGATGTCCAGAGGCTGACCATCGTGCTTCGAAGAATCGCAAAGAAGAAGAACTGTGGGAGGAAACCGGAGTGCCGGCGAAAACCCACGCGGACACGGGGAGAACATGCAAACGTTCCTGCTATCGCCTTCGTGGCATTTCACTCCCAACACAGCCTGATGATGCCTCCAACGTGGGAGGTGAAACGTCACGAAGCAGAGAGGAGGAACGCTCAACATGGCTATCCCAAAAGTGTAGCGCGTTAGAGCATTTGCCAATACCTGTGATTGTCGTAGGGGGTCATGTGAGAATCACTACCTCACAAGCTTGGCCACCACTCTCTCTGCAGTGTGGTTGTTCTCAGTCTGCAGTACACAGCCCCTCAAGGCCAGGTTTAATAATAATCATAATAATTTACATCTGTAAGCATATTTCACCCAGCGGTCATAAGGCGCCATACACAGCTACAGCGACGAACAAAGAAACAAAACAAACGGCGGAAAAGGTGAAAAGCCCATCTCAAGTTGATGCACCAAATAAACTTAGAATGAACTAAACACCCCCGCTAAAAATAGTCCATTTACTTAACGATGGAAGGTCCGGGACAAGTCCGTATATCTGAGCCGCTGACTTTGCGTCCCACGGCAGGAAATCAAACTCAGGTTGTTGAGATCATAACACAACGTGCTCGCTCCTGCTGCACCACTTTCCCACCCACGTGCTTTTTGCGCACTCGGCCTTGCGCACGGTAATCTCGCGCCCGCTGGCCACTTGGCGACATCGCTCGGGTGCTTCAGCGCCGAGCAACACCGATCGCGCCGCGAGCGGAGCGGTCGAGCGGCAACATCTGCCTCTCGTGAAAAATAATATCGAGAGAGCGCACGCACCCACACGTTCGTCTCATCCGGAGCGCGGTACGCACTTCAAAAACACCGGGCTGCACTCCGGTCTCGGCGAGCTAGCGGCACTCGTGTTTCTGCGAATACGGCGGAGATGTTTGCGCGATCGCCGTGAATGTTGCGTGACAACCCCGTCGTCTGGTTTAGCGAATTGATCACCACCGCGCTGTGTGGTGGGACGTCAACAACGATGTCCAGAAGCTAACCATCGTGCTTCGAAGAATCGCAAAGAAGAAGAAGGGGTTAATAATAATAATGTTACATTTATAACGCGCACATATTCATTCAATGTCGAAGATATTCATTCGACGAGCGAACGACTCTGAGGCGCGAGGGAAGCCCAGACAGGCGGAGCAGGCAGCCAGGCGGTTTGCCGGCACTATATTGCCACACCCTGCTACCTATATATTATGATGTTATCGGCCAACTAATTCATGAGTGGTTTTTTTTGAGTTGTGGGAGGAAACCGGAGAACCCGGAGGAAACCCACGCAGACCAGGGGAGAACACACAAACTCCACACAGAAAGGCTTGTGTAGGTAACCTGGCTCCTTCGGTTTGTGATCTGCGAAGCGGGACATGGCCTACGGTGTCTCCGCGCCAACACACCCACGTGGCACAAAGTTCCCTTCGGGCCCCGCAAGCTTGTGTAACTCAGATCAGCGTTGCAAGGTCTGGGGAGATCAAACCCGAATAAATAAAGGCTTTAACTCGCCTTCAACCAACCCGATTAAGCGAGGCGTTGACGAAGTTGAAAAAGCATGTTGCTGCAGCTAGATTTCCCTGAACAATTCTCTCTGCATCTAAAGGTTAAATATATAATTTAGCGAATCGCTTCCTGAACACAGCCGCTTCTTCCTTCCTCACCAGTGTTGCGAGATCAGAGGGTTTCATCTGTAGATTTAAGGGAATTATTCAGTGAACTATAATTTAACTTTAATTTACGATTTTGGTTTTTGTAACAAAGTGCAAGTACATTTATCAACCGAGCCATCTTTTCCGGGGCCGGCTGATGTAATAGGAAGTTGGGGCTGGGGCCGGGTGGAACGCACGAGACAAATAATTATCCGTCTTTTACAAGCTCCTACGCCCCCGCACATGTTGCTATTTCACGCCTGCGCTCCGCGTGCGTGCGCCGCCTTACCCCCTCCGCGTGGCGTCCGCGCGCTCCAGCTGCCGTATCACCTCGAGCAGCAGCTTGATGGTGTCCTGGCTGGCGCGCAGCACCTCCTCCATCGCCGCCAGCCGCTCCCGCAGCGCGTTCACCTCGTTCTGCGACGCCTGCGACTCTCCGCCGCCGCTGCCTCCTCCGCCGCTACTGCCTCCGCCGCCGGTGCCGCTCGTGCCTTCCGCCGTCGCCGTCCTCGGCTCGTCCTTGCGTTCGTTCTCCCGGCCGCCCGCGTCGCCCTTGGCGGCGGCCGCGGCGGCCGCGTCGCCGCCTCCGCTCGTTTTTTCTCCGCGCCGCTCGTCGTTTCGGGGCAGCGTTTCGGCGTCGCCGGCCGCGCCGCCTCGCTCCTCCGTCTCGGGCGAGGCGGCGCGCTCGAGCGGCGGCTCGCCCGGCCGGCCCGCGAGGTCCGTCTCCTCGGCCGCGGGCCCGTTCCGCGACGGGAGGTCGGGCGCGGTGCCGCGAGGCTCGGGGACGCCAGGGCCGCGCGGAGAGCCGGGACCCCCTCCCACGGACTCGTCCCGTCTCCGAAGCTCGTCGACGGAGGACGCCGGCGGAGAGGCGGCCGCCGCGGGGGTTTCTGGGCCTCCGCGCTCGCCGCCCGGAGGTTGCGCGTCGCTCGTGCGGCCGTTCGCGCTCGTCGGCGGCGTCGAGGTCGACCGGTCCGCCGGCTTCACGCAGCCGTCGCGGCAAGGGGACGCGCGCATAGCGAGCGGCGACGTTTGGCGCTCGCCGTTGGTTTGCGCGTCGCCGCCGAGCTCTCGAGTCGGTTCCGTCGCGGTCGCGGCGGTCGGCGGCCACCGCTTCCGATCGCCCCGCGCGGCGTCTGCCGGCCGGTGACCCTCGCCGTTACCGTACGCGGCGCCAGGCACGCTCGCGCCCGCGCGCGGCTCCCCGTTCGCGTCCTCCGGCGCCCGGAGCGGACTGCCCGGCCGCCAGCTGCCGCAGTACCCGCCCCGGGTGCTCCCCGGGCAGCACGCGTCGGGCAGCGCCGCCGCCGTCGCCGCCGCCGCCGCCGCCGCTTGCGTCTGCGTCGCCGAGCTGCGCAGCGTGCGCTCTCCGAGTCGCGAGTGGAGCGGCCGGAAGAAGCGGCGCGACGTGGGCACCTTGCTGACGAGCGTTCGCTTGGGTTCGGCGTCCGGCCCGGGCCGGGCGTCGGGCTGCGTCGCGTGACCCGCGGCCTCCCCGTCCTTCCTCGCCGCCGTTCCGCCGACGCACTCGTCCGCGTCGTCGCACAGGTCCTTGAAGCGCACCTGGAAGGCCTTGAGCTGGCGCCGGCGCCGCCGCTTTTCCACGTCCTCTCTGCCGTCGAGCTTGAGGAGCGCCGGCCTGACGGGCCGTGCGCACGGCGCGGCAAGCGGGGGCCGGCATTCCGCCGGGCGATCGGCCGGAGCGGCCCACCGCTCCGTCGGGGCGCCGTCGGTCGGAGGCCGCGGCTGCTGCCCTCCCGCGACGCTCCTCCACGGCGGGGCGCGGCCGTCGTAACCGCCGAGCTCGGAGAGCCGCGCGGCGAGCGGGTTGCACGGCGGCGCGCGGGGCGAGCGCGCCGACGGCGGGCCGTTCGCCTCCGCGTCGCCCGGTCGCCCGTCGGCCCGCGCCAGGCCCTGCAGCATGACGTCGGCCCGCTGCAGCACGTGCATGGCCGTGGAGAGGATCTCCACGTTGTTGTTGTTGTTGTTCTTGCGGCCGGCGGCGGCGGCGGCGGCGGCGGAGAGGCCCGCCTCCGACAACCAGTCCTCGAGCTTGAAGCCGCCGTCGGTCGTCGCTTTCTCGCGCGGGGCGTCCGGGAGGCGGTCGGGGTCGGCCGACGCCCGGCCCGGGTCGCGTGGCCGGCACATCGGATCGGCGTCGTCGGCGCGGCCGGCGGCCGGCGGGATTTGGCCGAGCTTCGTGCCGCCTGCCGCGAGCGCGGGTCGCAGCGTCTCCATCTGTTCCGTCGTCACGCGGAGCGGCGCCGCCCGGCCTCGCGACCGCGCATCTCGATCGGCGCGAAGAGACGGGCCGCGCCAGCTTCCGTTCGTCCGCGGTGATCACCGGCTGCCGGATGCACGTCGCTCCTCTGTCTGTACCGTGTGTCGTTGTCTCTCGTCTAATCTGCAATTCGTCATCGTCTCTGGCTCGGCCGTACCCCCTGCTCCGGCCGCATTAGTGAGCGGCACTCGCGAGACACCTGAGATGGATGTGTCGCGTCACGGATTCGGTAAACCGCTATCAAGAAATTTGTCGAGCGCTCGTTTGCCCGCTGTTAACCTTATTGTTTTTAAACTAAAACAACTGCATTTTACGGTGGCCTTAATTACGACGCCTCCCAAATTTGTCGGGTTGACACGTCACGGTGCAGTGGCGTTAATCGCTTAACACGTTAAACATGCCTTCTAAGTGGACCGAATTGGAAATCAAAAGTAACTTACTTTTCAGCTCCACGTAAGGCCTTATAACTTATGATTTCAAGTGCTTATAAGTGTATTCGAGGTAAAGGGGCCGCGTAAATATATTTTACGTGTGTGGGTGTTTGAAATGGCCACCCCTGTCAGCGAGCCTTCGACACTCTGCATGGCCTCAAGGTGCACCTGGCCTGGCACAGGCGCCGTGGTCACGTCACCGCTTCTTAGTGGCGAACGGCGGTCGTTGTCGTTGTGTTGGTCACTGCCATCGGACTGCAGTCTTCCCCGCAGCTGGTTCAGTGCTGCAAACAGAGATGGACTCCGTCTCTTGAGACTTGTGTTTATGTCTCTACTTATTATAGTTGTCCTGTGGGATGACTGGCCCTTTCCATAAGAGTGCGGAATTTCCACCGTTGGCTTATTGCGCCACACTCATTCAGCAATAGTAAGGCTCTTAAAAAATCCAACTTTATTTTCTTGCAATGACAATAATTGTACGCGCGTGTGCAATGATTGTTCCTGCGATAGCGTTAGTGTGCTCGCATTTCCTCGCGCGTTTAAATCGCGGGGGGGGAGGGGGAGAATCTCTTTCCCGCCGTCTCGCCGGCTCATGCAGCATCAACGGACCGCGTCCCGGCGTCTGCGAGCGCGTCCCGGCGGAGTGTCGCCGGCGATCACGCGGGGGATCCCGAGCAAATTACCGCCGACGCACGGCTGACTCGGCACATTGGCAAGCTCTGAAGGCGCTGGCAAAGTTCTGCGCTGTGACTTCTGCGCTGCGACTCGGCGTTACCCCTGCCACCTCCGTCACGCACCCCCGGTCGTTACTGCTCGCCCCAGCGCCCTCCCCCCGGAGAGGCTCCACCGATCGATCAGGCTGCCTCGCCGCTGATACCCTGGCGGTGGTGTCGATCGTAGCGGCCAGCAACGTTTTGTGATTTTTTTTCCCCGCTGAGCGAGAGTGGATTGGGCCGCGTCTGGCCGGCCGGCTGTTGTGCCACTGGCTGAGACCGTTCTTTCGCAGTGTTGCCAGTTTCTCCGCCAGCACTGCTGTACTGTCATCGAATCAGCAGTGGTTTTTGATTTCTGTTACGTTCCGTCATTATTATTCTTGTTGGTCTTCGGTGCAGTTTAGTCACTTTAAAAAGCACCTTTTGGCCACCGCTTTCCGCCTGCGTTTGTCGTTCGGTTGTGTGTATCGTTCCGTATCACCGGGTTTTCAGGATTACAAGTATCCGACGTGAGTGGGCCGTGCGCCTTCTCCGTGCGATTCACGATTAATTACCCAGCACCCGTTGCGTTGCGCCTAATCCACTCCATGCATTAGGGCACATCGCCACACGCCGCCCTGTACGCTTGCTGTGGTTCACGCACCCGGTTAGAGGTCATAAACCCATGGTTCCGAGCAACTAACATATTGACTTTCTCAATTTTACACTTCGACGTGTACTTTCAATCGTTGACATCATTGTTATTATTTCCCTGCTGGCTGCCTCCTCCGCCTGTCTGCGCTTTCCTAGCGCCTCCGAGTCGTCCTCTCGTCGAATGAATACCTTTGACATTGAATGAATATGTGCGCGTTATAAATGTAAAATTATTATTATTATTAGTTGCCGGTGGATCTATTTTCAGTCAGTTTAAACTCCTGCATGCCTTAGAGGACGGTTGACCGAGCCAGCTTCTTTAATGGAGCTCCGCTTCCCCGCTGGTTTATCGGCGGACGATCGGCGTTTGACACGAGCCGCTCGGTCTCATGGGGGGATTTGGCGCAGACGCTCCTCGACCAACGATTCTGGCAGTTTTTCAACGTTGAGAGTCATGTGTCCTTGTAGCCCCCCCCCAGTTCGGCCAAAGAGTTATCGCTTGCCTCCTGAAGGTAGCTGCGTGTTCTTCAACTTTGCCTTTCCATAGTTTCGGTCACAGTATAAACGCACGTAGATTTACGGTCGCGGCGACCGCCGCGTAACTTTTGCACTTCCCCGCTCTCTTCCTCGTTACCGTTCGTTTCGCACCGGGTGTGCGGAACGTTACGGTTTTCGGTGCTAATCCACCGCGGTGTCCGGTGAAGTCGCCGCCAGCAGCGGTCGTGCTCCCGCGCGCGTCACACACGGCTCCTGCGTGCGCGGAGCCGCGCTCACACTCCACAGCGCACAGCCGCACACACACAACACGCACAACACACACACAGCACCGCACGTGAACACGGCGCCGCTCGGCAATTCAAAACCCGTTATTACAGTTGTTGGCAGAGAGCTTTTATTTCTCTCCTTTTTTTCTATTACGGCATTCAGTTGAAATATGGGTTACCGCATTTCTCATTTTCCGTTTAACCCCGAACTATTATTCAGCTGGAAGTTTTGGGGGGGAGTTGGAAACGCGCGGGCCGCTACGCCAGAAGGTCGAGCTCTTTAAGCGTTGGAGCGGCGCCGCTGTGGCCAGGGAGAGTGCGGTGACGCTGCTGGAAATCGCTCAGTTTGTATTATTCAATCTAGAAGGAAGAGTTGTGCTATGTAGGTTTTTTTAACAGTTGTCCAAGATAATGGGGTAAGCAAGTTACAACATTTCAGGACACCAGGGCAACTTAAACCAGGCCAATTAACCGAGGCGGCATGCGTTTGGACGAAATCCAGAGTAACGGGCAAAAACCCGCGTGGACACGGGGGGAGTAACATGCAAACTGCACGCGGAAAGGCATCCGAGCCGAGAATCGAACCCAGGGGCCTCCTTGCCGTGAGGCGGCAGCGCCACTCACTCGCTACGCTAGCGTGCCGCCCGTCAAACCGGAACGCGGGCAATACTGCTCCCCCGCCAGATCATCCAGTCGGCAGCGACACAATCTCCCTCTCCCCGCGGAGATTTTGGCAAAAAACTCGCGTTGGCCGTCGTTTGCGTTGCGCCCGCGTGCCGGGCGCCAGTGCCGATCTCCCATGCGCGTCGGCGGCTCCGACCAAACGCTCGAACCCTTATTGGTTTTTTGCGCCTTGGGTTTCTATGGATTTTTCCCTTCCAGCCGGCCGGCCCAGGCGCACCCCACCCTGATTACAGAGCAAGTTAGATTTATGGGGCAGTCGCAGCTTTGCAGATTTAATCCCACTGCTCGTGTTCCTCGCGTAACCGCCCCCCCCCCTCTCATACATATTCACGGCAGAATGCACGCGGCTCCTCCCTATGCAGGGGAATTAGAATTGGCCGCTCTCGAAGTTAAACAGATGCAAAAGTAGTCGCTGGTCGCGCGGTCGTGGCCGGGCATCGCCGTGCCCCGCGATCGCTCCTCGCCGCGTCGCTAATTGCTCGATTGTCTTTGAGCCGCCGCACCGGGCGGCGAGACGTCGCCGCGTTAGTCTGCCGCCGGCGCGGCTCGCTTTCGCGACGCGTAACTTCCACGTTTAGTTTCGGTGCCTTTTATTTTCTAACCTAATCCTGCGTATCTTTTAACGCCGTCGTACGCGTCGCAACGCGGACAAGACACGCGTCTCGTTATCGACGCGTGCTGCGCGCGCGTTTAAACCGCGACGTTAACGTCGCCGCATCGCTCGCCCGCTTGTTTCCGCGCGCTATCGCGTCGGTTCGTTAACAAAAACGATTGCGGGCGATGCTCTCCGATGCTTAAAAGATAAAAACAATAACAGGTGCCACCTTACCTGAGCTGGCGGCGTTAGCGGGCGACCGCCGTTTAAGTAACCGGCTCGTCGATGCCTCGCTAGTAATCCGACGATCCTTTATTCATCTCCGGCGAGGCTCCGACGGCGCAGACCGATGCGTTACCCCGAACCCCCGCGGTTCGCGTAGTCCGTCTCGCGGTCCCTGGTCTGCGCACCGACGGTTTGTCCGCGGACACGCGACCGCCGCCGGTCCAGCGGCAGGAGACGAGGTGCGCGCGTCCGCCACTTTGTACCGCGCGCGCGCGAGCGAGTGTGTTGCTACGCCCGCGCGCTCTCTCTCCCTCACCCGCTCGCTCTGCCCGCTCTCGCTCTCTCTCGCGCGCTCAGCTCGTGTGCGCCTCTTCTCCCCCCGCCTCTCTCTCTCTCTCGCTGCCCCCTCCCAGGAGGGAATCCTGCTTTTTAGCATCGCGCTCTTAATCGCGCGAGCGGAGGCACGCGCGTTAGCTTCTGACACCGTCGACAGTGTCGAACGCCCGGCGCTTTCAGATTTTGTTGCGCCTTGATTTTTGCGAGGAAAGAAAATGAAAGGCCTAAATGAACGTTGAGCGGTGCTCGTAGTAATAATTTACATTTTTAAAGCGCCGTACGAACACAAATAAATAAAGCGTACGCAGCACGCGGCCTGATAAACTTATTTCTGGCCCTGAGCCAGCTGTATAAATTCCATATTTCTATGACAGGCCGGTAATTTCACATCACAACCACCGCTTATTTCTGCCAAAGCCGGTCCTCATTTAGCCAACTCTAGAGGGATGGTGATGATGACGGCAGGCCGAGTTGACCTTCAACTAGGACTTAAACTCTCAACACTCCCGTTTGAGAGTCGAGCGATCTCTCGCGGGAACTCCCAGGCAGGTAATTTGCAGCAAACGAATGGAAATTCTAAATCGGACATTGACTCTGGTAAAAACTCAGCCGATGCATGCGGCTTTGCCAAGCAAACATCTTTAATGCAAAGCTGCAGTTTTTAGTTTGCTCGCCTCCTCCTCCTCTTCTTCTTCTTCTTGGCATCGCCGCTCGTGGTTTCTCTTCCAGCGGACGGCACCGCCACCGCCGCTGCCACCACTGCGCTCGCTGATTTATTAATTCTCATTGAGCACGTTAATGCGCACTGTACACAGCGTCAGGGCTCGTTCCACCGCCGCGCTCTCGCAGGCGCAGATCGGGAGACGAGACAAATTCTCCGGCCCGCGACACCCCTGCGACACCCCTGCGACACCCCCGCACCGCCCGTGCTCAAGCACACGTCCGTCAATCGCGACGACGCTCGCACCACCCATCCATCCATCCAACCATTTATCCATCCATTTTCTAAACCGCTTGTCCTGGTGAGGGTCGCGGTGGCAGCAGTCCGAGGAGAGTGGACCAGACATCCCTTTCCTCAGCAACACATTCCAGCTCTTCCTGGGGGATTCCCAGGCGTTCCCAGGCCAGCCGAAGGATATAATCCCTCCAGCGTGTCCTGGGTCGGCCTCGAGGTCTCCGCCCAGTGGGCCGTGCCTGGTAGACTTCCCGGGGGATCCTTCCAGGGGGCATCCTTACCAGATGCCCGAACCACCTCAACTGGCTCCTCTCAATCCCAAGGAGCAGCGACTCTACTCTGAGGTTGTCCCGGATTTCTGATGCTCGCACCAATTACCCTAATCGAGCGATGTAATAATACGTTGGTTTACTTTAACGTCTCCTCAGCACCGGTAGCAATCGGCGACACGTTTCTTTCCTTTAACTTATCTCGACTCATCGAAGGTATCCGGGTTCTGTTCTGGAACAGAATACAGGCAGTACCCGGGTTACGAACGAGTTCCGTTTTTTAAGTATCTCTGTAAGTCGAATTTGTATGTAATTCGAAACAGTTACGTACGGTTCACATCCAGCGTCAATTAGTTGAATATTTGTCTTAATTTATAGTATATGTTTTTACCTAAAACATCTTAAATATAATAATACAGTTATAATAATAAAACGCTGAGAACGCGCAGTGTTTTGAGCGTCGCGCAAAGTAGTCCGCCCGTTCGTTAGTACGAACCATTGTATGTAACTCGATTTTTTTAAATGATAGGCTTTGCGGAGGTCTGTACGTAAGTACGGGCGTTTGTAAGTCGGGCTTCAGTCTACCATTGATTGTTTTGTCTTTAAATACTGGAGATGCGTCGATCTCTAGTGGTGGAATAAGGTACGAGTAGTAACGCCTATTCGTGTAGCCTGCTGTCTTTGTGTGGATTACGTAACGTTGTGTAGATGGTTAAACCTAACGGGCAGCGGGATTCATACCAGGCCGTTGTTTGCTGTCCCGTAGTTGTCCCGGACACCGGACATTCTGTGGTGAATTACCAACGTGTGCCGTTCGCTCTAACGTGAACACTCACCTGCACCGTCACTCACAAACGTTGGTCATTGTGATACATTTATCACTGAAAAACCCCAGTTTAGAAATGTTAGCGGGATCAAATTGATAACAATACGAAATGTACTGATGTAGGTTTTCACGGCTCGACGTATGAGATTTGCTCAGAATAACCTGAGGATGCCTGCAACGTGGGAGACGAAATGTCGTCAAGAAGAGAGAGAGGGAACGCTCGACATTCTTATGCCAAAAGACCAGCTTTCTAAAGCAATTCACATTGTGGGAAGTCAACAAAGCGGTCTTTCTTATGGAGCGACTATCCCCTAACACTAGATAGATGTTTATTATTACCATAAAAAAAATACCCAGTCAGCTTGCAAGCTCTTTACGGGATTCCTGCGACACAACAAACACGCAAAGGAATTTGCGCAGATCTCTCAGGGTTCACCACATATACTGGTAGCGCCTCAGAAAATTATTTGTTTATTTTTTATATCACAATTCCACATTCCTTCGTGAGTAACCAGGGCAACCACCAGTGATGTCTTACATATTGCTTTAACCGCACGAGGCGGTGCTCGTTTTACCAAGCCGCTGTCGGGTTAGCAGTGAGCCCGGTGAACTCTTGACTGTAGATTTAACTCATGACCTCACGGTTGGAGGCCCCGCAGCTATACCAACCTGCAAACCGTCTACACGCTGACGTGAGTGAAGCGCCGTGCGCACAGCCCAATTGAATTCTGGAAAAAGATCACAAAAATTCACTCGGTGCAATTCCAATATTGGCCATGTGGCGGTGCGGGCTCTCGGGTAAAACCACATCCGAGCGTCTTCGGAATTGCCCAGCAGCAGCAGCTTTTCCGCCGCGGTGTATTGTTTCAGCATTCATTCCGTGCGAACCAATTATGGTCACGTGTTGGCGTTGTCAGTGGGATATCCTTCCGAGCTAAGCACGTACTTAAACAGGCAAGGAAAGAGCCGTTGTTATTTATTAACTAGAATCCCTTTATAATCAATTCAGTCACATGGTGTTGTACTTAGAGCACTTGACTCACAATTTAGTTCGAATCCTGGCCGCGGGTTGACTCGGTCCATCATCCTCCCAGCGTCGATAAAATCAGTACCTTTTTAACAATGTTATTCTTATAGTAAAATCGTTCATCTGATTGGCATGACAGCCCCGTTGCTTGACATGACAATGCGTCGGGCCCGTCGTGGGACGGCTGCATTAAAAATGCTGGAAAGGAGGCATCGGAGAAGCGTGGCTTGCTTTTCCGTGCCACTGCCTTCGGTAACGGCGAGCAATTATCATTACTTAACAAAGCACGCATTCATTTGTAATATCAGGGGTGGAATGGTCATTTCTTACCCTCACCGAAGCCGATCTAATCCACGGTGAAGAAGTTAAGTCGATCGGGCGATTCGGGGCTCGCCGTTCCACCCCGGCCACTCGCTCGCCGACGGGTCAGCGACCCCCGTGTCACTCCTGTATCGCTTCTGCCAGGTTCGCCGTCGTTCGCACGCACGTCACCGGTGTCGAGAGCTCGGTCTACCAGGCGGCTTGGTTGCGCTCGCTCGCATTGTGATCAGCCACCGCGCGGACTGTCCCTGCGTCCTCCCTTTAGAAATCTCCCCTCCCGTCGTCTCTGTTCCCTCTCACAACCTCGCTCACTTCGATTCCCGCCTTGGGCGCCTTTCTGTGTAGAGTTTGTGTGTTCTCGCCCCCTGTTCTGCGAGGGTTTCCTCCGGGTTCTCCGGTTTCCTCCCACAACTTAAAAAAAACACTCATTAATTAGTTGGATGATAACATCATAATATATAGGAAGCAGTGTGTGGGCAATATGGCGCCTGCAACACCGCCTGGCTGCCTCCTCCGCCTCTCTGCGCTTTCCTTGCTGCCTCTGAGTCGTTCCCTTGTCGAATGAATATCTTCGACATTGAATGAATATGTGCGCGTTATAAATGTAAAAGTATTGTTATTATTAATTACAATGTTCCATTCAATATTACGATCTATAACGCGCACGGCAGCCGTTCGACGTTGAAAGTGTTGGTTCAAAGAGAGAACGACTCGGCGTCATGAGGAAACCACAGAGAGGTGCACGGGAAGGCAGCCACGCAGTTAGCCGGTTGCCGACTTGAAGATCGGTATTCACTCTTATCCGTTAAACCTTCAGCACTACCGTATGTTGCTGGCCCGCTTGACATTTTACACATTCGTGCCTGTGCTTAGCAACCGTGGTAAGCAAAAATGAGGAAGTCTAATAGTTGGCATCCTATGACTAGACCTGACCCTCCCAGTTGCAACCTGGCGTTTACAACCTACCTCTCAAGGCTGCCGCTGGAGAGGAACGCTGCGTAGTTGTCCATTTGAGTGTGGAGACACTCTGACTTGACTCGTATTCATTCATTCGTTCATTGTCAGAAACATCTTAATCCTGTGCAGCGTTCAGTGAGCCGGAGCCTATCCCGGCAGACACAGGGCTCAAGGCAGGGCTATGCCCAGGACGGGACGGCCGTCCATCGCAGGGCACTGGGCGCCATTTAGTCAGCAGGTCAATTAACCTATGCAGCAGCATGTCTTTGGACTGTGGGAGGAACGCCGGAATGCCTGGCGAAAACCCACGTGTACACGAGGAGAACGTGCAAACTCCACACAGAAAGGCACCCGAGCCGGGAAGCGAACCCGCCAGCTTCTTGCTGTGAGGCGGCAGCGCTACTCACCGTGCTGCCCTTGACTACTAATCACAGTCATTTTTTTTTTAATTGAGATATTTGGGACCTGCCACTGACAACTCATGGCCTAACATCCCAGTGTGACCCTCCTGGAAATGACACTTGACTCCTCTCGGTGAGACTGTCACGGGTTAAACAGAAATATCCACTCTTATTATTATTATCATTGAGTATTGCATTCATCCATTCCCGATGTTGTCGGCAAATAATAAAAACGTCAATAATGATTGTACATAACAGATGACGTAAAAGCAGTGTTTACACGTGGGACACATTGCCCTGCCAGACGTGAGCAGGCATCCGGTGGGTGGCCGTAGGCTAATAAACAGTAACGATGGTCCTACATTTCTCAAAACAACGGGTCGTCATTTGCATTGCCCCAAGCCCTAACTCCACGCTCACACTGACGGTTGATTGGAGCGCCCGGAAAAGGCCTGTATTGACTCGGTAACCCCCTCGCTTGGTGGCCCTGTCTCGTTTGGGTTCGCTCGGCGCTTTTAAGTAATCGCATTTGTTTACCAAACTTCCGCCAGTGCGTTTATTAACGTCCACTCGTTTCCAGGTTAGCGGCCCCGCGGTTGCAGCGGTTAGTCCGGACGTTCGGGGTTTGCTGGTTTGTCTTTGGTGCGTCCGCGTGGGTTTTCGCCGGGTGCTCTGGTTTCCTCCCACAGTTCACAGACATACCGCTGCCAAGGGTTTATTGGCCTGCAGACTAAATTGCCCCCCCGGTGCCCTGTGATGGACTAGCGTCCCATTCTGGGTATAACCCTGGCTTGCAACCTGCGTCTGCCGGGATCGGCTTCAGCTCACCGCGCCCCTGTACAGGATTTAGCGGTTTCTGACAATGGATGCATGGATGTACTAGCTGTGACATTTTGGACCATAACCCATGCATAATCTCGTCTTGTGCAATCTCGGTCTTTCACAGTTCACCTCAAGGTAATGAGGTCGTCAGGACCACCGTGTTTACAGAGTCTGATAATCTTGCCTCCAGATTTCACCTCCTCGTTCTTTGCCAAGGCCAGCAACATGTTGCACATTTCAGACCCTGTTTTTGAAGGCCTCGGCTTGATATCCCCACCACTTTCTGCCTCTGGCTCGTCACCTTGGTTAGTGACCTTTCGATAGATCAATATTTATTATTGCAGCAGAAAATACCCGGTGAGCTTGGAAGCTCCGGAAGCAGGATTCCCGCATCACAACAACCATACATGCGTGTCCACGTTGATGCCTCTGTCGGTAATGTACTCTTTCCCAGCTGCCCTCTAATAGGTTGTGAAGTTTTACACAATTCCAGGTACCTCAGCGTCTTCTGCCTTAAAATTGACAATCATTCGCCAGGTATTCAAAGAAACGAACACCTCTTGTATGGTTTTCCTTGTGAGATTGCAGCTGTCTGACCCGTATGGTAACGTATTGCTCTTTCCTTCGGTTTAATATCAGCTCATTTTATATTCATCCCCTCTGTTTGCAATTTGTCACAGAGCCTTTAAAAGCCTCAACTGACTTCCTGTAAGATCGTGCCGCGTAAAATGGTAGATATTGCTTCAAAGTGAATCTTCTCATGTCTAGACACGACAGGGCTTAAAGCGTTAAGATTGTTTTACGATAGGCTACAGATTTTGTTTTTTTTATCGTGTAAAGTTTTAGTTTCCATTATTTTTATGAAACGGAGGTATGTTAAGTCATGTCCTGCATATTCTTCTCCTGATCAATACACGCTGGGAATATATAATTGACATGCACAGAGAGTTGAATAGTAGAGGGAACATTGCCAGTTAAAGAGTTGGATCTTATCAAATAG
Source organism: Geotria australis (assembly GCA_036362915.1). Taxonomy (NCBI): domain Eukaryota; kingdom Metazoa; phylum Chordata; class Hyperoartia; order Petromyzontiformes; family Geotriidae; genus Geotria; species Geotria australis. The sequence goes on along the minus strand of JAZEWU010000007.1, from coordinate 272,510 downwards.
ATGATGATAATAATAACCTAATGTCTATGGGAAAGCCCTCTCTCCCTGTCTAAAGACCGGCTACTGCATGTGCGAGGAAACCAGAGTACCTAGAAAAACCCATGCATTCTACAGGGTAACCCTTGAAACTCCACACAGATAGATTCAATACATTTCTGTACCGCCGTCTCCTAGCCACCTCACACCCATAGCCTACAACGTGCATTCTTCCTTGGAGATCTCCCATCCGAGCACTAACCATGCCCAAGCCTGTTTCTCTTTCGTGATGTGATTATATTTCATCATATGGGGCCCCTAGCATGTGTGTGTGTGTGTATTTACATGCGGGGGGAGATGGGATATTCGAGGTAATGTAAGCTAAGCAACTTAAAGGTTTGGAGCAGTACTTGGCACGTGACCATTACGGAATTAATCACGAAGAGGAATTATGACGATTGATAAGGCCCACGCGAATGGTGGGACACAGCCGGTTACTGAGCCGGGCATTGGAGTAAGTCACCAAAGACCACTCCGAAAGCCAGATGGTGGGACACCGTGACGGGACCTTGGAGCTCCGGCGTCCAGTAGAAGAGATAATAATAATAATACATATTTATTTATAACGCGCACATATTCATCCAGTTTCAAAGATATTCATTTGAAGAGAGGGTGACTTAGAGGCGTAGCGAGGAGACTGCAGAGAGGCGGAGGAGACAGCCAGGCGGTTTGCCGGCGCCAACATATTGCCACACACTGCGTCCTATATATTTAGATATTAACAGCCAATTAATTTATGAGTGCTTTTTTTTAACTTGTGGGAGGATACCGGAGAACCCGGAGGAAACCCACGCAGAACAGGGGGGAGAACACACAAAGTTCACACAGAAAGGCGCCCGAGGCGCGAATCAAACCACCTTTCCATCCTTTCTGTGAGGCGCGAACGTTACCACTGCGCCACCCTGCCGTCGGCGAGTCCTGGTTGCGTCAGCGGCCCTGGCCGTGGTCTTGCCCTCATCGTGATTGCCGCCACTCGCTCGTTGCGCTGGTGTCGTTCGTCCGTCCGTCTCGCCGTCGGCACGTGCCAAACGGGCCGGCCCCTGCTCCGCGCTCCGTCCCGCGACGCGGCGCGCTCGCTCGCCCCAGCGTGCAGCCTGCTTTTGACAATTTGCTTATGTATTCATTTTCAACAGTGCAGTTTCAAAACACAAGCCTGATAGATCTTCAAAATACACGCTGCGAACTTGGCGATGCCATGCCTTAGGGCGTTTTTTTTTGTCTTGTTTTGTGTGGTTTTGCTTTGTTGTTGCTGCTGGTGGTGGAAGTGGTGATGTTTTTTCGTTGTTGTTGTTGGCCTTTTGCTAGGTTGCTTGAAGTTCACTGCCTCTCCTAAGGTTTTAGGATAAACACGCAGGGCTGTGGTAAAAAGAGAAACTGCTTGGTGCCGCTCTCCATCCCGTTCCTCCGACCCGTGTGCAGTCCTGGCACCTGCAGTCATTGTGTTTTTACCGCTTGTGCCCTGCAGTCTCAAGTAAATGCAGAATTCAGTGCTCGGTTCAGACATTGCCGAGGTAAACTCAGACTGAGATGAAGACAATATGAAACTGCCTTCTCAACAGAGGTCTTCTTCTTCTTTGCGATTCTTCGAAGCGCGATGTCAAATTACAGTTTCCCATTTTCTTACACAGCCCCTTGCATTTTCATTGAACTCCGCAAGGTCTTTTGAGCTGCAGAGGTTGGGTAGTAGAGCACAGACAAGGCAGTGTTCCATAGTATGGTCTGCTTCTCCACATTCACAGGTGGTTGGGCCGGTCTTGTAGCCCCATCTGACCAAAGCATCTTTTGATCGTCCCGTTCTAGTTCTCAGGCGGTTGAGTGTCTTCCACTGAATCCATGGTGCATCTGAGCCAGGAGGGAAGTCTTCAGCAGGTGGGATTCCCATGCCAGTTGCAGGAGGGTCACTCTCAAGAGAGGTGTGAATAATGCATACATGCATCGATACCATTTGTAGTCATAGTACTACCTGAAAACACTTCGCGATGTAGATTTTCACGGCTTAACATACTATAATGACCCTTAAGAACCGCTCTTTCGGAATAGCCGCATCGAGATTTCGTCCGCTGTCCTTCGCGACAATTCATTGAGATGCCTCCAAAACGAGAGACGGAAAGAGAGAGGAGAAACGTTTGACGCGTCAACCCCGCAAGAGCAGCTCTTGAGAGCAATCGTCAACCCTCTAATTGTACCAATGTAGGTTTTCACAGCTCGATTCAGCCGCAACGTGAGAGGCGAAAAACGTCGCGAGTGAGGGGAGGCAGACTGCTCGACGTGGCTATCCTGACAGAACAGCTCTGACGAGCAACCATCAACTGTCTAATTGGCTCTGCCAAGCCAACTCGGCCTGAAAGGAACGCCACGCGGGATTTAGTGTAGGCTGTTCCTGCTTTAATGTTTGACACCCACACACAGCGCCCGAGAGCACAGTGTGCCCAGCACGGCCTGCTGCACGACTGAGAACGCAATCTTCGTTAATAATAATAATTACAACGTATACCACTCGAAGGTATTCGTTAGGGGAGAAAACGATTCGGAGGTGCTAGGAAACCACAGAGAGGTGGGGAGGGGGGAAGGTTGCCACGCAGTTCGCCCGGGCCAACTTTTTCAGAAACTGCGTCCTATGTATCATGTTATCGGCCAATTAATGAATTATGTTTTTGTTGTTGTGGGGAGGAAACCAGAGAACCTGGAGAAAACCCACGCAGAACAGGGGGAGAACACACAAACTACTGCTAATAATAATGGAATTTGTAACGTGCGCAAATGTCATGTGTGTTTAGGGACGAGACACAAATACTGATGCGTGGAGCCAAGCTCAGTGTAAAAAGGTGCTGAGGCGAGAATCGAACAACCTCAGACGGGACTTTCTGTGAGGTGCAGATGTTACCACTGCGCCACCCTGCCTCCCACCCTGCTGCTCAGCAGGGTTAATTACGGCGCTTCGCGACCTTCGGGCAAAAGGCGCTTAAAAATGTTAAGTCATTAAGGCGAGAATAAGAATGCAGCGAGGGCCTCCCCTAGGTCAACTCAGCCTTAAAGGAGGAGACGCCAGTCAGTGTGGTTGCTGGACCACACCAAGTGCTAGGGAAATAGTTAAGTCTGTTCATCATTTCAGACTCTCAACTCGAGGGAGTTTTATCCTTGGTCTGGGCTCTGGTGCGCCCCTTCCCATGCATGGCTAATTTTGTTGATGTTAGTTCAGTTTAGCTGATAATGTTCTCTTATGAAACCGTCCTGAATTGCTGGTTCAGGTGAGATAGTGAAACGCAGTTTTTCCGCGATATCCGTGTCGAGGGGGTGGATGGCCAGCACCATTTGGCCACTTTTGTTCAATGCTGCGTGTAAATAATGATAATTTAACATTTAGAACGCGCACATATGAATTCAATGTGGACGGTTTTAATTCAACGAGAAATGGGAAACTGTAATTTAACCATCGCGTTTCGAAGAATCGCAATGAAGAAGCTTCGACGACAGAACGACTAAGAGGCGCGAGGAAAGCGCAGAGAGGCGGAGGAGGCAGCCAGGCGCTTTGCCTGGCTGATTTGTTATTTTATTTTTTGTCAATTCGCGTCTTTGTTGCGTCGCACGATTCCTGTAAACAGCTTGCAAGCTCACTGGGTATTGTTCTGCTGTAATCATGAACATCGATCTATCTAATAGCACCGTCCAGAAGCAATAACGCTCAGCTTTCCGACAAATCTCACGACAGGTCACATTGCAAACGGTGTCGTCACAAGCCTATGTAAGCAGGCTCTCACACGGATGTTGTTTGTCTCTGACCCTGCTAAACTGTCGCGCCAAGTGCTGTTAGCGAGGAGCGCATCTCAAACACGTCATGCAATGTCCCCTAACATTTGCCTTCCCGGTGATGATGTTGACGCAAGCCGCTCCGGGAACTGAGTTTTTCGGTAACGCCTATCGGTCTTGCCGAGGTCAGTGCTCGAGTCAAATGGTAATCGCGACCAGAGCGCACGGTTCGTATTCGTGTTCGAGATCGAGTTGAACCCTAAAGTTTACTCGGAGACCGTCGGGTCAAGTGCTGTTTGTGAGCACCTGTTAAGGCCACCGCAGCTCAAAGGTGTGTGTGCTGCCACAACGCGGGCGCCCTTACATTAACCAGACTGTACGTTAAAGCGCCGTTAGCGAGCGTCTGTGAAGGCCGGCACGGCATACGAGGCGGTGGCTGGCCAGCATCACGCCCAGCCGCCATTGCTTTACACAGTGGCTATGTTTACGCACCACACCAGGTACACTTTTGAGGCTGAGTCGACCTAGAGGAGGCCCGCGACCGGTTCGGAAAATTGTCACTGGTGTTGGCCGTGAGCGGGAATCGGACTCGGAGCGTAGCACGGCGCGCTAACCGCTGCACCGCCCGCTCGCCACAGTCACACGAGACACTCTTAAACACCCCCCCCGCGCACGCACGCACGTTCTATTACACCTGTGCCAACAAACGGCCAGTGCACACGGTGTGATGCTGTGAGCCTCTCAACAATCAAATGATGACGGCAATGTTGTGATGATACTTAATGCAGCAGGTTTTTGTGGATTGTAAATCCGGCAGGTAATCCTATCAGCCGAGGTTTAGCGTGC
>JAZEWU010000007.1:239621-255381 GCA_036362915.1 Geotria australis | reverse complement strand
CAAGCTTTTCCATCCAGAGCTGGAGTCTGGTTTCCCCTCGAGATGTTGTTAGGGGCTGCACATGGCTGAGGAAGCTTTTTCTTGACTTCAGTCGTTGCTGAGGAGGGAATAAGTTAGAATCCCAATCGCGGTCACCTGGGTGAGGCACCATCAGGCATAAGCAAGTTTGGAGGTGGTGTCTCGTGAGGAGAGAGGAGGAACGCTCGACACGGCTATCATGGCTCTTAAGAGCAATTCTCGTACATCGTCCCGTGAAAACCTCCATCGTTCACAAGCGGTTGTCCTAGCGCGGAGTTGACCTCTGCCCTAGCGTTGTGGGAGTTCCTGCCCGGCCGGCTCAGGGCTTCCATTGGAGATGAGCTTCTGCTGAAATGCTGCTATGACTTGGGAGACACAATGGCTCGCCGCCGCTTACATGCCAGGGTGGTGTCTGAACACGTATTTCAAACAATCCTTGTTTTGGCAAAAGCCTGCCGTTCTAGTCCGAGACTTAAAATGTGAGCTCCTGTATCTGCTCTCTCGTGCACGCCTCCGTTACGTTTTTTTGTTGTTTTAATTTAATTTCACGGAATCGCCGTTTCCCCGTTAATATGTCAGCGTTATTTAAGCAACTCTGGCAGCTATTTTGCAGAGTGCTTCATGTTAGAAGAAAGCAAGAGGGTGGGGGAACAAAAAAAAGTAGTTTGCCTGCCAGTCGTTGAATATATAAAATTAGTATGGGAGGCGCTGTGCGGAGGAGAGCTATATTTCTTGTTTGGGTTTTGCTTGCAAATGCCGTAGTGGGGGGCAGGATGGCGGCGCAGCCGTTGGCGCCCGCGCAGGAATATGAATGAGTTGCAGCCGGTGGGCGCAGTGCGTTCACGAACACCATCTCGGTGCAGACGCGTATGGACCCGATCCAGCGGGAAATGAATTGCTTTTAGAGTCTTAATCCCACCCTTGATTGTCACTTCATATCGGGAGGCTGTCTGCGGGGTGTGCAGTGAGGAGCCGAGGCGCTTGGGCCTGTCTTGTCCGTCGGCTGTGGTTACAGTGCCTCGGCTCACAATTACAAGGTCACTTTTCAAAGAATTTCTTGACACGGGGATAGTATCGATGTAGGTGCTCGCGGCTCGATGTACGGGAATTGCTCTCCAGAGCTGTTCTTTAGAGATAGCCGCGTCGAGCGTTCACCTGTCCTTCGTGAGGTTTCGCCTCCCGCATTGTTGGAGGCATCATCGTGCTAAGGTGGGACGCGAAAGGTCGCGAAGGAGAGAGGATGGACGCTCCGTTTTGCTATCTGGAAGGAACGGCTCTTGAGAGTAATTCTGACACGGGGTAGGTCAACTCGGCACAGGATTTCTACAGGGTAGGTAATTAGGGCCACTTTGTAGCATTGTAAAAGCTTTGTCACTATTGACACCCCCCCTCCATCCCAGCGAATCAATGAATTGTCACAATTTGGGGTCATGATTCAACAACTACGTTTTTTGTCAGCTTGTTTATACGGTCCCGTCTGTGGTCTTTGTTTTTCACACCTATCCCATACAGTGTTGCTCATTCTATTCGGAAAAATGTACGATTCACATCGACTCTGCTCATATTTTGCAGTCATCATTTGTTTTTAAAAAACGAACTTCTCACGCGCTCGCTGCGGTGCCCAGGACCGCGAACGCAAGAGTAGTTTTCACCCGATGAGTCGACGCGTCGTTAAGTCGCCCCGAGGTGAGCGGCAGCCCTCCCGCGGGGCGCCCGCTCGTCTCGCCCGACGAAACCCTCCGGTCGCCCCGGCAAGCTCGGAACGGGCATCGCCGATGAGCGCCACCCCGCCCATTTCGACCAGGCAGACGTTCTGACTTTTGAGGCTGAAATTCCCCCCGTTTGGCGCGTGGGATGCCCGGTAACGACTGGCGTGCGATCGTGGCCTCTCTCCACTCGGAGGAGGCGTCCCACGGTTATGTTATGTTTTTTGTCTGTTCGCGTTGCGTCAGTCCGGCCTGCGCGTGGGCTCGCCAAGGTCACGGCCGCCCACGCGCCGCTCACAATTACACCTCTGTGACCCAGGGGTCGCTCTCCACACAGTCTAATCACACGGCGGCGTGTTAGTAAATAAATAAATGTGACGATAATACATTATTAAACGCGCAAGCCTTCTTGATAACGTTATTATTACTGTACGAGTTCTGCCCACATTCTCATGCATTATGTATTTTTGTTTTTCTTCGCTGTAAAGAGTTTTAAAAACCGGTCGTGTTTAATGCACCTATTTATTTACTAGTTTGTTGTTTAAAGAGACGTGTAAGTCTGTGCTGTGCGTATGGGTATATTGTAAGCTGTAAACCTGCCTATTGAGGAAGGCATAAGCCCTACCTGTAGTGTTAACGGTAACCCTAGTTTTAGTGTACGCACTAAGTTTGAATGTGTTGCATGTTTTCATCGTGGGCTTCACAAACCTTGGTACAGTAGTACGGTAGCATGACAACAGTAGGTGGAAGAGACGAATGGAAGAATACCACTGGCGAAAGACGTATATCAATACATGAGGTCTGTATTGAAAAACAAAATTAATGACAACGAATATTGTTACGCGTTTAGGCATGTTCCTGTGTGCGGCTGCGAAAGCTGGACAATCACACAGAGCCTACAGAGCAAAGTGGACGCTAACAGAAACGTATTTTTCAAGAAGAAGGATGTTAGACACATGGAAAGACGTACGATGAGTCACGAGTACATTTCGGATCGCGGATCCGAAATGAAAATTAATAAGAAGAATTATAGCAAGGCAAGTCAGATTACTTGGACAAGTAATGAGAAAACAGGAGACTAAAAATAAATATGTTTCGACTGGGAAAATTACACGTATAAAACGCTGGGAGCGAGACGGTAAATTAATCACCACAGGAGTTTGAACAATCGGATGCAACCCGGTGGGGTCTTTTGCAAAATTCTCGAGCAATATCGTGGGCAGAGTGAAACGGAAAGCCACAATCACCGACATCTTTTGGAGGCAGGACGTGGCACGTCGACAGCGTAAAACCTGTGCATTGTGTTAATCCTTATAAGCCGTGCGTCTGGTTATAGGGTAAAGCGTAAAACCTGTGCATTGTGTTAATCCTTAAGTGCGCGCGGGTGTGTGTGAACCGCGCGCGGGAAGCTCGCCGGTGATTCGTCGCCCACCCATCCCACCGCCTGATAAACACCGCAGCCGTCGAGGCGTCCGTAAGTCACGCGGCTCGTAGCGCCTCGCCGCGCCGCGTGGTTATTAGTCAAGGGGCCGCGCCGCCGCCGCGAGCTCCTCCGCTAAGGAGCGATGGGGAGGATTTCCTCCGTCCCCGCCGCACAAACCGAAATCACGCGTCACCGTTCCACGGTCGCCCCCCGAGTCGCGAGCAGCCCCGTTGTTACGAGCCGATCGGCGTCGGCAAATAGCAGGGCACTGTGAGCCTTGGTGGTATTGGTAGTCTTCTTCTTTGCGATTCTTCGAAGCACGATGGTCAGCCTCTGGACGTCGTTGTCTTTCAGCTCGGCCTCGAAGTGTTTGGTAGAATTCGCAGGCAACACCAAGTATTACCTGACAGGGATCGCGACGTGAACGCTTCTACCTTGACCCCCGTATTGGTAGTAATAACACCTCCTGGGGTCAGGAGGTCATCGCAGCTGCCGACGCTGTTACGGCCCGTCATCTCGTCTCCTCGTGTCAGATCTCCCGGTTGTGCGATGCCTCTCGCTCTCTGGCGTTGGGTCCTTTCGCCCTGTCACCGGTGGTGCGTCTCTCACCTGAAGAAATGCCCTCGATCTGATCGTCTGTGCGTTCTTGGTAATACTCTGTTCGAACGATATGCCGTTTACACACGCTATGATTTAATTGCTTGGGAAAGAGTAGAAACGTTATAATTCTCGGTCCTCGTCGATGATATTTATAAATTTTACTTTTTCAGCCCATCTTTTCACAATAAAAAATCGGGTAAAATTATTGAGATGGTTGCTATTTTGACTGGGAAGCCAAGTCAGCGAGAAATGGTCGAACAAATGTTGCGTTTCGTCCGCACAGCATCAACCGCTGGTGCCGTTACATGGCCCACCGTGTGCGCATTGGCTACTTGTTTTCGACGTCACCGTTGGAAGTCCAGCCGGGCACCCTGGTTATTGCTGTGGGTCCAATAACAACAGTACTGTACTCAGTCTGAGTAACGATGAACTTGAAAGCTCCCCTGACGTCATTCAAAACGAGTAGGACATTGTGTCGCGGCGTATTGCTGCAAATATGCCCAATGCGAAAAATTACTCAGTTGAAATGTCACGAAGCAATCATCGCCCCCACCCACTGCGAAACGACTGCTGACTGCGTCTGTAAAACACATGGCTTCTGCCGTAGCCTTGTGCCACGAGACTGGCGCAAATGATTTGTGCGTCTGAACCCGAGGCTGTGCCACTTTCTTCCCGCGTTCCTGCCACCACTCCTCCCTCCTGCTTCCGCCGCCACCACCTCCTTGTTAATCCTCATCCTAATCTTCCAAAGATCCTTTAAAAGTCACCAGAGTGCACGGTAGCCAGATGGCGCATGGATATAACGTCAATGCAGAACACTTGAGCTGGCACCGCCGTGACCAACGGGCTCGACGCCTAGTTCAAACGTTCGCGATTAAAGTGGATTCCGAGCTGTGGCGGTTCGATGGTCTTATCCGCGTTGCTAGACACTGCAAGCGCACAACCGCCGCCGTGTTATTTCACCTTGTCACATTGGCATTTTCTAGTTTTAAGGACTCGATATTCCAATTTGACTGCCTTGCCACTAGCACTGCACAGCGTATAAACTAATCCAAAATTATTTAATTTTACTCGGTAAAGCCGACTGAGCCTATCGGCTCTTTTTTCCGAGGCGACCAAGCCACGCATGTGACAGCTCGTGGAAGTGACTCACATCGTCACCCGTGGGGATTAAGGTTGTAGCAGCCAAGTCATCGTAACGCACGTTTGTAAATTGCGGGGGGCTAAACCGGGGGCACCCTGGAGAAAAAAAACCTCACGCGGCCACGGGGAGAACACGCAACCGCCCGATACACGGGCGTCGTCAGGGTCGATCCAACGAGCTTTCGCTTACCGCGCGTAATAATAATAATAAGGTAACGTTTCGACACCGCGACATGAAAGAGCTGTGCCGCCTGTAGTGGATAAAAGGCCTAATGAAGGGAATCCGGAGGTGATGCGGGCGCATCGTCATTTGGGGCCCATCGTAACGCAAACCTTGATGTTACATTACTCACCGCAAACTCTGCACGGGGGCTTTTCATCTTGTGATGTGGCACTGAAATCGAGCTTGCGTGTAATTGGGTAGGGGAATAGAAAAGTTGTATAAGTCTTATTTCGTTTGCTGGTTGTAGCCCCCTGAAAATGTCTCATTTTCACCCAGTTGAGAACATTCTGAAACGCAGTGTCTAGTTGACGGAGACATGGCCAAACTGTTAGGATTGCAAAGCAAAGCCACATTGTTGTGAAAAATCAAAACACACACGTGACTTTGCCTTCAGTAAACTTATTTCTTCAAAGTCCTTGGACATATCTTCATAAACAAATAATTAAAACAATCATAGTAATATAAACTTTTAACATACGCAACATTCACTCACTCGCAAAGAGAGAAAATGACTCAGAGGTGCAAGGAACCGAAAACAAGGTGGAAGGGAGCTACGCGGTGAGCTAGTGCCAACACTTTCCTAAGCTCTGCAGTCCTCTATATAAATGAAGGTGTTTTCAGCCAATTAATATTTAAACGTGTGAATAAACCGTAGCACCCGAATAAAACTAGCACGTCCAAGGGAAAAACACTCTATCCCATACAGACGGAATGGGCATCGTCCATGCGGATAGAACAGAGTTTGAGGGGGTGCCGATCACCGGTCATTGACTTCCTTCACAGTGGAACTCGTTCAATCAAGCCTGCCTAGGATAGGTTGGTCCCCGACCAGAATTTTAACTCCAACCCTTCCAATTTCAAGACGTTCACTATAACCACAGTGAGCTCTGTGTTAGAATAATGTTTGTAGCCCTCGTTAAAATAATAATAATAGTAGAAATTATGCTGCGACAATGTGCTCCAAATAAAGTGAAGCAATTTCTTTTAATTACTCATAATAGCGATGAAATACAGCCCTACCGTAAGTGATGTTCTTGTTGTCGTAACATTTTACGAGGGGGCTGAAAACGCTGTTAAAGCTCAAAAGAGTATAAAAATAAACGACATTTACATAGAAATTGTAAAATTTCAGACACAGCAATCACAACACACGACTGTTAGCAATCAGAACGATAACTTAAGAAGCTAACCGTGCAAGAAACGTTACTCCTCTCCTAACTTCGGTTGCCGATCTCGTCCCTTTGCAAAGCACCGATATTCAGAGCCAATTAGAGGGTGAAGACCCTGCCTGAAAATACACCGTCAAATCCTGGCTTGAACCCGCCTGGCCCGGCAGGTGCTGCGGCAGAATTCCCTTCTCGTCTCCTTGCGCGGTGAATCCATTTTCTGGCCAAGAGCCAGACTGGCCGAGATTAGTAACCAGGCCAACACGTCTCCGTGGATTTGGTAGAGGTCCGGGGGCACCAGAAGTGTGCCTCGCCTCTCTCTCTCTCTCACTCGCTCTCCGTGGCCCTCTAGGAACAAGGGAGGCGGCACTTGGTGCAAGGGGGGCACGGTGGCGCAGTGAGTGTCGCGCCGTCGCCCCACAGAAAGAAGTTCCCAGGTTCGATTCACGGCTCGGTGACGTTCTGTGCGGAGTTTGCATCTTCTCCCCGTTTCCGCGTGGGTTTTGACGGGTACTCCGGTTTCCTACCACGGTCTAAAGACACGCTGCCTAGGGTAATCGTCGTGACTAAGTTTCCCCCCGTGACCTGAGATGTTGTAACATGCTTACCCCTCACCGCTGGAAAACTGATAAAAAGCCTTACGTAGTTCAACAATTCTTTCTAGCTTAAATAAAACTGACGGACAAAAGATGTTTTAACCCACTCTCCCTTTTATCCAATTTCACAATCTGAAGGTCACAGGGTCCTGTTTCATTTGGCTTGGGTGGGATCACGAGAGCTCATCAATTCTCTAGGGATGATGAAATGAGGACCACTTTGGAAGTCCTATGGGAAGGACTTGTGCCTGAAATGAAAATATGGAATTTCTGCTGGCAAGCTAAGGTCAAGCAACATAGATGAGCACAGTCGTTTTGAGAATGTGGACATTGCCAAGCTGAGGGACGACGATGTCCAGAGGCTGGCCATCGTGCTTCGAAGAATCGCAAAGAAGAAGACCTTAAACCATATTTGTAACAATAAATGCTCGTTAAACCTCCTACTCACTGTCCTTGCCTAGAATCCTGGCCAGAGCGATGTGGCTTTCCTGGGCAATTACTGGGAGCCACAGGGCAGAGAATCGGTGGGGTCATGAGGGGCCAAACAGCTGATGGAGAGCAAGTCATTTGTTAACCATAGTGAGCCAGCCACACGACCACAAATCGTATTTTTGTAAAAGTGGATTCTCTTGTTTTGCCCAGGGATTCTTTCCGTCTCCGGCTCGCTTGCCCGGCATCGCGATGTTTTGAACGGCCGCGGAGACATCTGTTGGTTGCGGTTCCATTGTAAACTGTCGCGGAGTAAGTGCCCTGGCTTCACGGGATTGCTCCCAAGAGGCCCACTGGAGTGCAAGCCCCTTTTCCTCCCCCCCTTCCCCCCTTGCTCTTTCCACATTCAAGCTTATCCTGAAAGACACCATAGAAAAAACGTCCCTCGGCTCAGGGATATTAAAGCATGGCAAGACTGAGCAGCTGGGCAATTTTCAGTGGGTCTGCGCGCGTACGTTTGTGTTTGCAGTACAGTATTCCGCCGGCAACCTCGGTTGGTTCGATTTTTGCTCACGGCCAATAGCAGCGGTGAATATTTAATCTGGTTCTGCTCCTCCCCTAGGTCGACTCGGCCTCAAATGGGTAACCTCGTGCGGTGGTGTAAACATCGCCACTAAGTTGACAATTGCGTCTGGCCGTGGTGCCGGCCAACCACCCGCTCGTGTGCCGTGCCGGCCTTCATAGGTGCTACACGCTAACAGTACTTGACCGTACAGTTTATTAAGGCTATACGGAGGTGGGGGGGGGTTCTTTGCATGTGTGTGCAGTAATCCAATGGTGATTGCACTGTGCCGCGATCCCGACAGCCTGGGTTTTTATTCCCGGATGTGAAAAAACCCCACCCCGACAAAGGTTACCAGAATCTCTGCTGGGTCTCCCGATAGGTTGAATCAGACTTTAAATGAATACCTGGCGCGGCGTTTGACCATAAGCACTGGGGAGACAGCGAGGCATGGTGCAAGCCGATGCACGTCACCCCATAGTGTGTGCACACCCTATGGTGTGCTCTGCCGGTTGCAATAGGTGCCACCGCGCTGCGTTTGCCTACCGCAAGGCTGAGGCGGGTGTCTGTGTGTGCGCCTGCAGTCATGTGACATCTACAGCAGTCTGCGATGACTTCGGGGAGGAAGTGCGTGTGTTCTGTTTGTACACGCAATGTTATTTATAGTTTGTTCCCTTTAGTTGCTGGTTGTGTAATAGTTTGTGTGGCTTTGGGACCAGGTTGGGCAGTGGCTGGTCACCGCTGGTGCATTGCCGATCCCTGTGACCTGTGTTATGTTCCTCACTTCGGTCGGAACAGCAGAGGCGTTCAGTGTCTGACCAGAGCGTGGTTCTCCCCGAGGTCGACCCAGCCTGAAATATGTATCTGGTGCTCTGTATCAACATTGGCACCAGTGAGGCAAAGATGGTCGCGCTCGTGTTTTTTCCCAGCCTCAGTCGTTTGCTAACTACCTCTTCAGGTACAAATCTGTTTGGCTAAATGGGGATCGGTGTCTGGTTGTCGTGTGTATTACGGCATCTTGTGCTCGAATTCTCCAAACTTATAATTTTATTATTGAACACGCAATACGAGTGGCAATTTATATCCGCCGTTTTGTTTATGTTTCTCAGATGCGATCCCATGTTTATTCCACAATTACTCCAATTCCAGCCTATTATAAACATTTGATCACATTATATGTCATTGGGGTTGAGCTGTGCAGTACTGTAAACAGACATTGCAATTTCACTGAAGATAATTCAATTCCTGCTGCGACGGCGGCTGTGTGAGGCTGGATTTTGAACTCGTGAACCTCTCATTCCTGGGCTTGCGAGCTGACCAGGTCGTGGTCCACAGGGACGATGACATTAAAACAAAACATACTTCGTGGCCTCATTGGTGAAGCCTTTAATAAACAAGTATCGCTACTGTGGTCGCCGGACATCGAATGCCAGTCCCGATGCTTCCTCGTTGCTCCCACGAATTTTATCAGGAAGGGTCCTCCCCCCTGCTTTACAGGTAGATGACAGCGCAGTGATTTAGCGGGAAACGTATTCATTGATAGCTATGATTGCCTTCTTGTCAAGATCAAGATGATGGTTATAGAAAAAATGTTTTACTTTTTCTGGTATTAATACGGGTGTGAAGATGTTCAAACTCCAAACAGACACCCTTTTTCAGGGGATCAGGTGTGCCATAACCACACATACTTGTGGTCAAACGTGCACACACATATGCTTTGAGAATTATCGTTGCTTTTTAACGCTGTTCTTTCGGCATAGCCCTGTTGAGCGCTCCCTCTCTCTCCTTTGCGATATTTCGCCTCCCACGTTGGAGACATCCTCAGACGCAAATTTGTGGCCTGTCAAAAGTGTCGCGTGTAGTGACTTGACCGCCATCGTGGGACTGTAGAATTTCCGTCACCGATTTCGGGACACGAGCAGAGATGAGCCCTGCACACAACGACATCTACACACGAAGCGTGGCATGACCAGCGTTTTAGATAGATGTTTATTATTACAGCAGAAACCGTACGATTCAGTGGAAGACACTCAACCGCCTGAGAACTAGACCGGGACGATCAAAAGATGCTTTGGTCAGATGGGGCTACAAGACCAGCCCAGCCACCTGTGAATGTGGAGAAGCAGACCATACTATGGAACACTGCCTTGTCTGCGCTCTACTACCCAACCTCTGCAGCTCAAAATACCTTGCAGAGTTCAATAAAAATGCAAAGAACTGTGTATAGAAATGGGAATCTGTAGTTTAACCATCGCGCTTCTAAGAATCGCAAAGAAGAAGCAGAAAAATACCCAGTGAGCTTGCAAGCTCTTTACGGGACTTCTGCGACACAACATACATGCGAATTGCGTGGCATGACCAGCCACGCAAGTGACCAGTTTCACCTCTCCAGCTCTGATTGTGAGACAAAACCAGGTGCTTATTTTAGGCGGACTCAACCAAGAGGAGGCCCTATCCAGTTTCAGTTACCAGTGTTTGCTTTATATCCAGGGATCGAAGCCGGGTTACTGCGATGCTATTGCACGAGTTGGCACCACTGCGACCTATACAGGTGTAGTGACCCACCCGGCGCCCTAATTTCTGGTCAATTCGAGGTCATTACACAGGCAGTACCCAGGTTACGAACGCCCGACTTACGAACGCTCGTACTTACATCCCGACCTCCGTAAAGCCCATTATTTAAACAAAATCGAGTTGCATACAATGGTTCGTACTAACGATCGGGCGGACTACTTTGCGCGACACGCAAAACACTGCGCGTTTTCAGCGGTTCATTGGCCCGAGGGAGAAGAACGCTAGGCCGTCGTCGCCAAGACAAACATTTGACTAATTGACGCTAGATGTGAACCGTACGTAACTGTTCCGACTTACATAGAAATTCGACTTACAGACCGACTTAAAAACGGAACTCGTTCGTAACCCGGGGGGGGGGACTGCCTGTACACAGAGAGTCACGCCCATCCGCTCTTGTTTCGGCAGGTCCAATCTTCCTCGACCAAACGATGTGGTAGGGCAGCGCTAAAAACTGCTGTCAGTTCTGAATCGAACTTTAAAAACCCGTGCAATGCCATTAGCGGGAAAGGAACATTGTGCACCGGCGTCACAGCCAAGTCTTGAAACTTGTCTGCATTTACTACGCTGCAGGACAGGAGGATAATAATGCATCGTGTAATAAAAGAATGCCTCATAAGCTTAGCATTCAGCCGGTCGGCGCTGCGGCGAGAGTATTCGACTCGCAATCACAACGTTATTAATTCAAACTCGTGTCGGGGTGGAGGCATTCTGGCTTATCGTGCTTCTGGAATCAACGGAATGAGCACCAAAATACATTCAACATGAAGTGCCTTCGCGAACAATATCCGTAATAAAGCGCTTTTAGGTTAGGTCACGTAAAAAGTAATCGTCGTTAACCCGCTTCCACCCGACACAGCCAATTAGTTAGGTTTTGTCAGGTGAACAGAATGTATACATTCTTTACTGCTTCAGCAAACCGGTGTGTTGGAGAGCGAACCCACAGCATTTACAATGGAGCACGACGTTTCGCTTTTGCTGTTCACGTGACAAAACCTCACTGATTGTGTGTGATGAAGGCGGGTTTCCAACTTTTTCTACGTCACCCAACCCAAAAGTGCTTTATTACGGAGCCCCAACCTGATAGGCATTCATCAGCGCTTGTCCCGTTTAAGAGCAGTTGTTCCCTGACCTTCACTATAGGAACAACTTAAAACAAGTAGCTCAGGGTCACCAGCTGAGATGAGCACTGCCCAACGTTCATTTGAGTGATGATGATGATGAGCATTCCCTTCGATGTATTAGCTCTGGTCATTATTTATCCAGCAAAGCCTCACTGAGTCTCAAGGCTCTTTTAAAAGATTCACCTCCGTTTGAACAGTTCCCTCTTCCAACCGTGAATGTTTTTGCTTGTGGGAGGAAACCGGGGAGCCGTGAGAAAATGCACCCATGGATTTACTATTTATCTGTGTGTGTGTGGTTCGTCTTTTATGTGGATGTATAATGTGAATGGGGGGCGGCACGGTGAGTAGCGCTGCCTCCTCACGGCAAGAAGGCCCCGGGTTCGAATCCCGGCTCGAGTGCCTTTCTGTGTGGAGTTTGCATGTTCTCCCTGTGTCTGCGTGGATTTTTGCCGGGCACTCCGGTTTCCTCCCACAGTCCAAATACATGCTGCTGCATACGTTATTTGGCGCGGACTAAATTGCCTCCGGTGCCCTGTGATGGACTGGCGTCCTATCCTGGGTATAGTCCTTCCTTGCGTCCTGTGTCTGCCAGGATAGGCTCCGGCTCACTGCGCCCCTGTACAGGATTAAGCGATTTCCGAAAATGAATACATTTAATGCGTATGGGTGTAAAGAAACAGACTGAGTTTATGAATTGTTGATGCCATATTAACCGGCAAATGCGTGCACCATTTTTGATGAAGCGCTGCACTTTGCTTACATTACACACGTCATATTCGAGACTCGCTTAATAGTCTGGGCTGCCCAGGCTTTGCGCCTCCTGTGCGTTATTAGGCAAATTAAATCATTTAAGAACACAGGCAAGGTCCTTGTATCTGCCAAAGGGTCATTAAATGGAATAGCTTTTATAGATTTAGGCGCGTATAAGTACACGATGTAAAATGTTTGGACACTTTGTAAATTGCATGTGGGATGTGCCCAGTTTTATTTTATGCCTTTCACATTTTCCATTACTCTGTTTTACCTTTTCCCCTTCAAAGGAGAGAACTAAGTTTTATCACTTCCATTTGTCTCTGTTTCCGCGTACGAGTGTGCGCATGTGTGCGTGCGTGAGGTTATTCAGAAGTATGTGAGGTAACATCTGCGCCTCACAGAAAGAATGGTCTTGCCCGCACAGGTTCGATCCCCGCCTTGGCCGCCTTTCTGTGTGAAGTTTGTGTGTTCTCCCTCTGTTCTGCGTGGGTTTCCTCCGGGCTCTCCGGTTTCCTCCCACAACTTAAAAAACATCCTCATTAATTAATTGACCAATAACATCCTAATCTATAGGAAGCAGTGTGTGGCAATATGGCGCCGGCAAACCGCCTGGCTGCCTCCTCTGCCTCTCTGCGCTTTCCTCACGCCTCTGAGTCGTTCTCTCGTCGAATGAGTACCGTTGACAGTGAATGAATATGTGCGCGTTATAAATGTAAACTTATTATTATTAGGTAAGGTGTGCGCGGGTTGTAAGGGCCTCACACAGTGTGTAACTGTCATCACTGGGGAGATAAAGGTGGCCGGGCGGGGTTCTGGCCAAACCACCCACTCACGTGCCGTGCTAACCTTTATAGGTTCTCACTCACAATACTGTCGCCTCCACGGTGTGTGGAGAGGGACCTTCGACGTTTGAGAGATCGTGACCGTTGCTCTTTAGAGCTGATCTTTCGGGATATCCTTGTCGAGCGATCTCCCTCGCGACGTTTCATCATCAGGCGAAACGTCGCGAGGGAGAGAGAGAGAACCCTCAGTGACACGGCTATCTCGAAAGAACAGCTCTTCTTCTTCTTTGCGATTCTTCGAAGCGCGATGTTAAATTACAGTTTCCCATTTTCTTACACAGCCCCTTGCATTTTCATTGAACTCCGCAAGGTCTTTTGAGCTGCAGAGGTTGGGTAGTAGAGCACAGACAAGGCAGTGTTCCATAGTTCTGAAGAGCAACCATCATGAATCGAGCCGTGAAAACCTACATCAGTACGTTTGAGAGATCGAAATCCCTCTCGGGGATGGACTTGGGCCTAGAAATGAGAACCACTTTTGCGGGAAGTCAACAGCAGTAGTCAAGGTTAGTGACTGGCTGCTGCCAAGGGAATGTGGAATTTTTACTCGTGCCTTCAGGCCACCAGCGCCGGTGTGCACCGTGTATTTGTTCGTTTGAACGTAGGGGTGCTTTGACTCGGCGACGTACAAACGAGAAAAGGACAACGAGTTAGGATTTAGTAGCTCCCACCGAGTCTCCAGGCCCGCTGTCGTGCAGACTCAGCAAATCGGCACGCGCAGCAAAGTCATCGGCTAATAAAACAAAATGCGCGTTGACTTCCGTCGTTTCAGGCGAGCGGTCATCACGGAGAGTTTCAATGGTGGCCGTCGCTTCCTTCCATCAGCCAGATCCCCGCGGCTGTTGCTTAGATATTGCCCAGCCTCCAACGTATGAACGTTTTGCGACGTGCAGCTTTAACTCTTCCCCAGGTTCTCCGACCTCCAGGTGCCACTTCAATCCCCGTCTGACTAAAACCTACCCTTTTCCCTCCTGCGTAACTGTCCCGCGTATCGCAGCCTCCTCATTCTGATTTCCTGCAATCAGAGGCATATCTGAGGTATGGCAGGTATGGCACGTGTCCTGGGCGCCACTTGAAGGGGGGCGCCCCTGAGCAGCTTCTATTAGAGTCAGACAAGCCATCCTCGGATAGTGAAAACAGAATTTTCTTCAGATGGTTCTCATGTGGTGTCATAATTTGTTAATTAAAAGATTAACGAGCTTGACTTGTATTTTTGAGCTGATATTATGGTAAAGTTATCTCAAAGATGGGTGTCAGATGTTTGGACAGAGGTGCAATTTCAGTGCTTGCCATAGGCGCTATTTACCGTAGCTACGGCCCTGCCTGCAAAGCCTCTCGGCATTCTATTCCAATCGTTTAAGTTGCTGACCTTGTCCTGCCTTGAAAATCCCAGTGCCCTCTGCATGCATTATTTCTGTTTCGTATATATTACGCAAAACACATTAATACATTCCTTTTTTTGAAGGCCAGAAGTTGAAAGAATGAGAATGTGGGATGAGTGAGATTTTCCGCAGAAGCTCACCGTGGAGTTGCCCGTGCAGGTGTTGAGTGAAAATGCAATGGAGCGTTTTCGCGGATTTAAATGATTTATTACCATCCATATATCACTTCGCGCCGGCTAAATAACATTGCGTTATGGTAATTGAATGCGCTGCGCCATCACACCAATCATCGCCGTCACATTCCCTACGTTTCATATTTCTTTCATATACACGGTATACAGTGCACGGGCGCATAAATATATTTACGTCTGTAATATACTTGAATGCGTGCCGACACAATCCACGTAAGTAAACACAAGACACCTGAGAAAACAAAACGTTTCATCACGCACCGCTTTTCATGATGAAATGTTTGCAATAAATAATAATGATGATACGTAAGCACACTCGCATATGTTTTCATTCACTCATTGTCAGAAACCCGCTTCATTCCGTACAGGGTTGTGGTGAGCCGGAGCCTATCCCGGCAGACACAGGGTGCAAGGCAGGGCTATACCCAGGATGGGACTACAGCCCATCACAGGGCACCGAGGGCAATTTAGTCAGCAGGCCAAGTAAGCTATGCAGCAGCATGTCCTTGGACTGTGGGAGGAAACCGGAGTGCCCATCGAATTACCCACGCAGACACGGGGAGAACATGCAAACTCCACACAGAAAAGCACCCAAACACCAGACCTTCTGGCTGTGAGGCGGCAGCGCTACTCACCACGCCACCATGTCGCCCCCACACTCGCATATAATTATGTATTTACAAAGACAAAGATCTATCTGACTTATAGCCCTCAACTGACCGTTGGGTAAGTGGTCTTAGTGAGCACCTAAGAAGGCCTATAAGGCACATGAGGGGGTGGGTGGCCAACACCACGCTCGATTGCCTCTGTCTCCCCAGTACTGATGTTCACACACGGCACTCATATAAGGCCGAGTCGACCTAATGGAGGCCCAGGACCGGTTCAGATATTTGTGACTTACTTTCACCGGGAGTGGCCTGGTTCGTAGCTTAGTGTACCAACCGCTGCACCACGGCTCCCCACGCACACAATAATAACAACCGTCTTTCGCCACTAAGTGGCGGTAACGTCACCACGTCGCCTGTGCCAGGCCA
>JAZEWU010000007.1:224357-234471 GCA_036362915.1 Geotria australis | reverse complement strand
GACCCGGCGGTGCACGAACCCCCCCGGGGGGTGTGAGACATGCCAGATATTTTTATTTATTGTATAATATACGTATTGTATTGTTACGTGTTTACTAATAAGGGGTGCGAGAACATATTTTGAGAACCAAAGGGTTGCAGGCTGCAGTTAAGGTTACGAACCACTGGTTTTAAATTCATGGTGTTTCTCTGCTAAACGTGGCTTGCGTGGTATCTATCTCCATCCATCCAACCATTGTCAGAAACCGCTTAACCCTGTACAGGGTCGCGTTGACCCGGAGCCTATCCCGGCAGACACAGGGTGCAAGGCAAAGTTATACCCAGGATGGGACGCCAGTCCATCACAGGCCACCGGGGGCAATTTAGTCCGCCGGCCAATTAACCTATGCAGCAGCATGTCTTTGGACTGTGGGCAGAAACCAGAGTGCCTGGCCAAAACTCACGTGGATACGGGGAGCACATTCAAACGCCACATAAAAAGGCACCCGAGTCGGGATTCGAACCCGGGGCCCATCTTGCTGTGAGGCGGCGTCGCTACTCACCGCGCCACCGTGCCGGGGTATCTATCTGTTTGTGGATAATATGGTATTGTTCCGGCAGGGTTCTGTATTTCCATAGGACAACATTAGTTGACGTTCCCCAAATTTGTAATCACCCTCCCCCCAGCACAAAGAGAAAGAGAATTGGGTTCTACCAGTTGTGTGTGCCCTGTGGTTATTCTGAGGGTGCTTACAATAAAACGGTTGGATATTCTGATAAAGTGTGGTCCTCATACTGGAAAACTCTGGGTCAGGAATGGTTCATTTAATTAATTGAAATTTGCTACAATCTTTTGTGAGAACGCAAGATTGTCTACGGTACCGACAATAAGTTTAAAAAACAGCCAAGTGGATGCACTTTGGCTGTTTGAGCAGAATGTGAATCCCTTGCTTCAGCTGCTATTGAATTTCATATGCCGATCAACATTTGGTTCATGAATTGACATCTCTTGATTAACTTGTTGATTGAAAGACAATCTTTGAAGCTAACTGACAGGAAGATGCCTATAAAGGGAAATAACAGTGTGGTCAGCAGTCCTGTATTGGCATTGGTGCGACTGATTCAAACGCCTCAATACAGGCTTTGAATCAAACGTATTCACGTGAAATGTTTGCTCAGCACGCACGTATGTTTCCTAACAGCAGGTCCAACCAAATGCGGTAAATCTGTTACGATTTTTTTTAAGGGCAGGCATATCGGCAAAGAATGTAGATAATCCACTTGAGGCAACCTTGAAACGTCTTTTGCCGTCAAAAAGTAAAATTTGCACCAATGGCAATAAAAAAAATGAAATTACATTTGAAATCTGGCAAGATTAGTTACAAAGTGTGTCCGTGGAACGACAGGGTCACGTCGTAGTCCATTAGAGTGATGTTTGGCAACAGCTGACTGGCACTTAACATTTTCCAGATTTCTGGCTGTGCAGGTTGTGAGCCTAATACCTTTCCCGCACTCTTTTTAATTTGACATAAGGCCACCAGCTGGGTCTGTTCAAGAGATTTTATCAGCCAGCGGAGTTGTCAGTATTTTAAATATATATTTTTTAAAGCTTGGCGATGGAATCTAATGTTCTTACCAGGTTGTGATACGATACGAATTTAAATACGACGGAGTGATTAAATGTTTCATTAATAGACCACCTACCCGCTTAAGAAATATGTTTTTTTTGTCCTGCTAGCTTTGTCCAATCAGTTAATACGCATACTTGTTTCTGGCCAGCGTTGAAATAGATTGGGCCAATTGTAACCCCTAGAAGGGCTCTCGGGTAGTGCTGGGAGCCTCTTCTGGAACTGAAGAAGCTCCTTAACAGGTGGAATAAAACGTTGGACATTGCCGAACAACCCGTGGTGCAACCCAACAACACACGGGAGCGCGGTACAGTCAGCACTCGGTTGTCCAGGGGGGCAGCGGAACTGAGATTCTTATTTGCCCTGCAGTGTTTTGGTCAAGTTAAATGATGTAGAATATACGAGGTTTTACCCTTTCTGGCAATGAGAAAAGTGTTAAGATCTTAAAACACTAAATGGACACCTTTTTGCAAAGGTTCCAGTTTGCAAGCAGCCACACATACTTTTTGTCACTTTTCTCATTGCCAGAAAGGGTAAAACCTCGTATATTCTACGTTATTTGTACACTGGCAAAAAGGTGCTCATAGTCCAAATGAAATTATATTTCTTTTTTCAAAAAACCTTTCAGAAAACTTGTCAACGGAGTTAATGAGATCTTGTGAAGGTTACAGAGAAGTGCGCTTGTGTAACACTGATGATAAATCAATTAATTTCTTAAAGACGTAATATTTCACGGCCGGTGTTTTAATTTCCACGTGTTGTTTGGCTTGGGTTACGTAACGATCATCTGCTTCCTGTATTAACGGTGTGGTTGCCGTTGAGATGCAATCCCATGCTGCCACGTTGGAGTCAAAGTGTCGTCATATTGAAGCAAGTCTTGGGACGTCGCCGTTTCCTTCATCCGGCTTGAGCCAGCGGCGTGAACATTCCACCTCCCTTTAGTTGTGGCCCCTTCTCTCTCCATTGGACAATCTGAGTGATTCAAACGACGAGTCATTCCAAATTTTAGATATTTTCTAGACGTGGGCTCGAACAGTGACACTTTTTGGGTTTTGCTCTTAAATCACGTCAAGTGGTCTCTCGTGTCCACTGGTAAGAATAATAATAATAAATAAAATTGAGAAACGCCATATCAGGAAAAAAATCAAGGCACTTTACAGTACACCACGCGCTCTGGAGATGGGGTTCAACGCAGTCGACCCTGGCTCCGTAATACGTCGGTTTATTACCAAGTTCAGGCACGGGTGGCGTGGTGAGTAGCGCTGCCGCCTCACAGCGAGAAGGTACGCCGGTTGGAATCTCTGCTCTGGTCGCTTTCTGTGTGGAGTTTGCATGTTCTTCCCGTGTCCGCGTGGGTTTTTGCCGGGCACTCCGGCTTCCTCCCACAGTCCAAAGACATGCTGCTGCATAGGTCAATTGGCCTGCGGACTAAATTGCCCCGATGCCCTGTGATGGGTTGGCGTCCATGTTTGTTGTGTTCCAGGAGTCCCGTAAAGAACTTGCAAGCTCACTGGGTAGGGTGGCACAGTGGTAACATTCGCGCCTCACGGAAATAATTGTCTTGCCCGAGGTAGTTCGATTCCTGCCTTGGGCGCCTTTCTGTGTGGAGCTTGTGTGTTCTCCCCCTGTTCTGCGTGGGTTTCCTCTGGGCTCTCCGGTTTCCTCCCACAACTTAAAAAAACCACTCATTAATTATTTGGCCGATAACATCATAATCTATCTTCTTCTTCTTTGCGATTCTTCGAAGCGCGATGGTTAAATTACAGTTTCCCATTTTCTTACACAGCCCCTTGCATTTTCATTGAACTCCGCAAGGTATTTTGAGCTGCAGAAGTTGGGAAGCAGTGTGAGGCAATATGGCGCCGGCAAAGCGCCTGGCTGCCTCCTCCGCCTCTCTGCGCTTTCCTCGCGCCTCTGAGTTCTTCTCTCGTCGAATGAATATCTTCGACATTGAATGAATATGTGCGCGTTATAAATGTAATATTATTATCCATCTATCATATCTATCATCTATCTGTCTGCCGGGATGGGCTCTGGCTCAATTCGACCCTGGACAGGATCGGGCATTTTCTGATAATGAATGAATGAATGAACGAATTTCCAAGTTCAATCCCTGGACCTGAACCCTGTTGGCTCTCGGTATCTAAGCCTGGCTAGGGCCTCCCCCTGAGACAACTAATTACTGAACACAAAGGGCAATCTGACCATTCAACCGTTGGCAAAAACTGGCTCTGTGGCAAGCACAGTGGCTCCACCGTTGGAGTCTGCCTGTCTTCTAATTGCCACACAACTACAGGTAACAGTGGTGAAGGTAAAAAAAAAACGTACAAAGCTTGCTTGTCGTAATTAGATTCCTTCTGTGGAGATGACGGCAGGGAGTGGGGGTGCACGTGTAAATTAAGATTAATTGCCCTCCCAATAAAGGCGGCTTGTGTAATTGTCTGTGTGTGAGGCTGTGCGGGGAGCGGTGGCGCAGCAGTTAGCGTGCTGCGCTACGAACCCGGCGTCTCGCGTTTGATTCCTGATTACGGTCAACACCAGTGACGATTATCCGAACCGGTCCCTGGGACTCCCCTAGGTCGACTCAGGTTCAAACGAGTACCTCACGCGGTGTGTAACCATCGCCACTCGGGAGACAAGAGGGCCCCATTGCTGCTGTGCATATGTCACTACACTTGTCGTCTATGCATATGCTATTTGTACTTGTTATCATAATATTCCTGACGTTTTCTTTTAATACGTAGGCATATACGTTATTGCACAGAATTGTTTTGCATGTTGGTTTGCACTGAGTTGAGAGAGAGAAAGAACGCGAACACAGAATCTCACTGCCATGTGTCTTCACGTGCGTGCGATCAATACATCTGACTTGATTGGACAAACGGCGGCCCGGCGTGGTGCTAGCCACCCACCCACCCCCTCGTTCCGTGCCAACCTTTAGCGGTGCTCGCTAACAGCCGTTGACCCTACGGTCTGTAAAGGCTACATTGGGGGGATCTTTGACTTTGAGGTCGTTGCTGTGCGATGCGCGAACGAGGGCTCACGAGCGAGTGGCGTTGTCGGCCCGTACTCCAAGACAAAGACAAAGATCCCCCGTGTAACCTTAACAGACTGTAGGGGCAAGTGCCGTTAGCGAGCACCTATGAAGGTCGACAACGGCGCACGAGGGGGTGGGTTACCAGCACCACGCCCGGCCGCCTTTGTCTCCCTAGTGGCAATGTTTACACACACCACACTAGGTACTCATTCGAGGCCGAGTCGACCTAGAAGGAGTCCCAGGACCGGTTCATAAAATCGTCACTGGTGTTGGCCGTGAGCAGGATTCGAACTCGGGTCGCCAGGTTTGTAGCCCGGCGCGCTAACCACCGGGCCACCGCTCGGGCGTGGGCACACGCGGCGCTACCGGGGACGTGGGGCAGTTAGAGAGGGGGAGAGACGCGGTCACGCTCGTGCCCCACGGGCCTCCAGACGGGTGCGCGCCTGTCTGAGCGCAGGCCAGCTTTCCGCTCAGATCCGTGCGGCACCCTGGGGCAATGTGATCAACGTCGAAAAAACGCGCGAGTCCCTCCCGGCTCTGATGTGCTTCTCGGTGGTTGCTCATTTCCGTCGGTGGCCCGCTATTTTAGAAAACAGTGTATGGCAATATGGCGCCGGCAAACCGCCTGGATGCCTCCACCGCCTCTCTGCGCTTTCCTCACTACGCCTCTGAGTCGTTCCCTCGTCGAATGAATACCTTTGACGTTGAATGAATATGTGCGCGTTATAAGTGGAAAATTATTATTATTATTATTATTCCCAATTGTGGAGCAAAAATATGCTTTGTGTCGATGTAGGTTTTCATGGCTTGGTGTGTGAGAACTGCTCTCAAGAGATGCTGTTTTGAGATCGCCGCGTCGAGCGTTCTAACTGTCTTCTTCATGACGTTTGGCTTCTCACGTTGGTGACAAGTCGTGCGTCCAACGTGGGAGGTGAAACACCACGAGGAGGAATGCTCGCCACTGCTGTCCCGAAAGAGTAGCTCTTACGAGAAATACTCAAAATCTATTTATCGCAGGAATCCCGTAAAGAGCTTGAAAGCCCACTGGGTATTTTTCTGCTGTAATAATAAACATCTATCTATCTATGGCAAGGGGGCTGGCTGTGTCTCTGTAGACAATGTCCGTCATCATTATAATAATCAAACCAATAATCTACATTCCAGTACTGGTGATCAATTGAAGATATTTCCGCTCGAAAGGATGCCCTTCAAAACGACCCTTGTTTCTCTTTGAATTGACCGACATACTTTGTAGGCCGTGCGTCCTTTTCCCACGAATTATAAACAACCCTAAAGTCTCCGCATACCGTACACGTCTGAGCGGGGAGCCAAGACACAGGGAATCTTTCGGTGCCTGGTTTAGCCTCGTGGGACACGGTGTTGCTCTCTAGTCATCACACGAAGGTATAAATCAGGCTGCTGCTGGGATGTGCGGAATCGCACATTGCAGTGCGTGCCTTTTTTTGCATACGGTTGTGAAGGCTTTGAGTCATCATTTGCAGGTGTGGATGGGGGGCTGCTTTCACACGTGAGCAATGGGGTTTAGTGCGGAACGAGGGCTTTGTCAGCAGCCTCTAACCCAGCTCCACGGCATTGGCTCGTAAGTCAAAACCACAAAGGGGTAACGATTTATACCCGCGCAGACACCGTCGTCAACTAGACGTCACGTCGGCAATGCCTCTTGGAACAAACTCGCAGCGAGGTGCACTTTGCTTCCCTGTGTTTACCAGTGTAAGCGGCGCGTTACCTCGGACGCTGTTAATTGCAGCGAGGTAGCTGTGCTGCTGCTGAAGCTGTACGTGGATTTTCTCCAACGATTGCACACTGTGCGGAGCAGCACTCCACCTTACTTTGTGTGCTTTATGACTATTTGTTTTATTGTAAAGCTCGTAAAGGCAATTATTGCATATTACAGGGGAAATTAATGTATTAAGCACGTGAAAGTGTTCCCGCGAGTGGTATTTCATGCGTAATAGTGGATGCGATTACATCCCGCATAGATTTTCCCCGTGCCTTGCGTGGGGTACCGTGTGCGGTGTGCCGTATGCAGCGTGCAGTGTACCGTGTACAGTGTGCTGTGTACCATATGTACTGTGTTCAGGTTACCGAGTGCGGTGTGCGGGGTATCGTGTGCGGTGTGCTGTGGGGAGCACTAGTGTACTGGTTAGTGCACTGCGCTACGAAGCCAGCGACCTGAGTTCGATTTCTGCTCATGGTCAATACCAGTGAACCGTTCCTGGGCCTCCCCTAGGTCAACTCTGTTTCAGAATGAGTAACCATAGCCCCTTGGGAAACATAGCGCCTAGGGATACAAAGGCGGCCGGTCGTCGTGCTGGCCACCAACCCCCTCTTGTGCCGTGCTGGCCTTCATAGGTGCTTGGTAGCAGCACTTGACCCTACAGTCTGTTAAGGCTATGCGATGAATCTTTGTCTTTGGCGGGGTTTGGTGGTTCATGTTGCAAGTGACATGGCTTGTGTTTTGTGAATTGTGACCCTGTCTCAACTCATCCCTCCCGGCGCCCACATCATGACCACCACCTTGTGAGAGGTCATCAGCGGGGTCGTGCTTTGTGTTGACTGGCCCCAGCATAGGAATGTGGAATTTACTCCGCGGGATCAGGGCCGCCAACACAGACGACCGTCATGCTCGTGTAATTCAAGATGCGATTCTTAAAGCAAAGGCATGGCGTTGTAACATAGGGGCACGGGTTTGTAATGCTGGGCATGGTTTACACTGCAGGGTATAGTTCATGAAGCAGGGCCACGGGTCAAGATGCAAAGGCGCGGTTTATAATTCAGGGCAAGCTTTATAATGCATGGCATGGCTCGTAAAGCAGGGAATGGATGGCGATGCCGGATTCAGTATGCGGTGCAGGGTGAGAGACGCGCGCGCGCGCGGGCGGGCAGAGAGCGTGACTTCCACACCACCTGATTGATACCATTATGAAATTATCAATACAGCTCCCACTCATCGCCCCGAGCCTTAACGGCGCGTTATTTACCGGTCGCTCTCCGGCACGCGCTCGTTCGGCGCGGCCTCTCTCGACGGGCCCCGCCGCGATCAATCAAGCGACGCCCCGGAGGTTTAGCGAGGCGTGGCGGCGAGCCGCGACCGCCGTGCGCGTTCCGACGAGCCGGGGGGCACCTTTGGAGAAAGTTTACGCGCCCGGCACGAGCGAGCGAGCGTCTGCGGTGCGCGCCCCGCGGAGGGGGGATTTGCGAATCCGCCGCGGCGATTTGGGCGCGCGGCTGAACGGGGCCCCTCTTTGCCGTGCTGTTTGCCGCCCGTGGAGTGAAGGGGCCCGCGGCTCCCCAGGTGGAGTGTAACTCACGCCGGAGGACGCGGTGGAAATGTGTAAAAGGCAAACGCGCCCCGTGTGAACGGGCCCCTGCCGGACGTGCGCATGTGTGTGTCTCGTGGTTTGGGGAGCAGAGGCTCAGTGGTTAGCACGCTGGGCTACAAACCTGGCGACCCGAGTTTGAATCCCGGTCACGGCCAACACCAGTGACGGTTTTCTGATCCGGTCCTGGGCCTCCCTTAGGTCCACTCGGCCTCAAATGAGTACCTGGTGCGGAGTGTAAACATTGCCACTAGGGAGACAAAGGCGGCCGGCCGTGGTGCTGGTCACCCACCCCCTTCGCGTGCCGTGTCGACCTTCATAGGTGCTCGCTAACGGCACTTGCCCAGACAGTCTGTTAATGCTATACGGGGGATCTTTGTCTGTGTCTTGCTGGCCACCCACCCCGTCGTGTGCCGTGCCGGCCTTCATCGGTGCTGCTTGCTAAAAGGACTTGACCCTACTGTTTGTGAAGGCTATATGCGGGATCTTTGTCTTTGTCTATCGTGCTCCACTACGAACCCATCGACCCGAGTTGGATTCCAGCTCATGGCCAATGCCAGTGACGATTTTCCTGGCTTCTACTGATGTAGGTTTTCACGGCTCTATGCATGAGGATTTCCTTTGAAAGCTGCTCTTTTGGGATAGCTGTGTCACCGAGCACTCTGCCTCTCTCTTTCCTTCACGACGTTTCGTCTCGCACATTGGAGACAACCTCAGGCGTCTCAGACCGATTTTCCTAATTAGTTCTGGGCCTTCTCTCGGTCGACTTAGCCTCAAATGAGTACCTGGTGCAATGTAATAAACATTACCTCTGGGGAGACTAAGACGGCCGGGTGTGGTGCTGGCCACAAATCTTGCTAGGGCGGTGTACAGACCTTAACAGGTGCTCGCCAACCGCACTATTGTCATGCACAGCAATACACGCACCGTGATCAAAAGAAAAACAAATTATTGACCTGGATTTGATATTCAGCCATGATGCGACTCAAATTGGCATGAGAACCTGGCTTGGGGCCTCATGAGAATTGACTCGGCCTCAAACAGGCTCCCTGTGTGCGGCGGTCACAAACACCGGCACTGGACGCAAGTGTGGCCGGTTTACTGGGTGCTGACCACAGCGCACCTTACTGCAGCGGTTCGCAACATTTTGCACCCCAGGGCCCACTTGGGTCTGGTCTCCACGGACCGCTAGATGGCGCTCGCTCCTCACTGATGGGTCGCGACCCACCGGTTGAGAACGGCGGCCTTAGTGCACTATACCGGCCTTAATAGGCGCTTGCTAACAGCACTTGGCCCAATATTTCTTTTTTGCAAATAGAGGGAGGATCATTGGCTTTGTCTTTCATCAAGGCAAGCCGTCGGTACGTGTTCCCGCATACGCTTGAGTGTGCGTGTGTAACCCGTCCACGCGTGTGTGTTTTGCATGTGTGCGTTGCGTGCGCCTGCATGTATTTAAATCTGCGGTTCGTATCTAAACCCGATTTGGGCCGTCCCCGGGTTGACCCAGCCCTCCTCATATGGTTCCCATCAGTGGGGCTCTATCGATAAATGAAGGACCTTTTAGATTTATCCGAGTGGCGTTTTATCGGTAAGAGGATGTGGCTTAGAATAGTAAGGTTCGGAATTGAAACCCTGGTCGGTGGTGAGCCCGCCACATGTCTCAAGCTCAATAAGAGAATAATGACCACGCTCTGTGGAGAAGACGGCACTTTCCATAGGAAGGTGGAATTGCCACCACTGCGTGAGAGCCGCCGGCAGCAGCAGTGTGCACATTGCCCCCATTGCTAGTTTGAGCACGAAGGCGCTAGTTTTTGCCTTATTATCTTTTGCTTGAATGTGTGATTGCATATATGTTTAATTACTTGTGTTTATACTGCACGTGGGAGCGGGTGTGCGCGTGCGGCCCAGTGTGTGCTGTGAGGATATGTGCGCGCGTGGCACCGCGCTCAACATCGCCTCTGTTTGTGTGCGGGGAGCGGCGGCGCAGCGGTCGGCGTTCGGCACTACTAACCCGGCGGCCCGAGTTTGACACCAGTAATGATTTTCTGAACCTGGTCCCAGCCCTCCCGTAGTTCGACTCAGCCTCAAATGATGAGTACCCGGTGCGGTGCGTAAACATCGCCACTGGGG
>JAZEWU010000007.1:187438-199900 GCA_036362915.1 Geotria australis | reverse complement strand
CCTTGGCGTCGAAGTGTTTGGTAGAGTTCGCAGGTAATACCAGGTATTACTTGACAGGGATCGCGACGTGAACGCCTCTACCTTGATCCCCAGTATCTGGTGCGGTGTGCAAATGGAGCCACTGGGGAGACAAAGGCGGCCGAGTGTGGTGCTGGCAACCCACCCCCTCGTGTGCCGCGTTGGCCTTCATAGGTGCTGGCTAACAACACTTGACCCTACAGTCTGTTAAGGCTAGACGGGGAATCTTTGCCTTTGTGTGTGCTCATTCCCTTTGTCGCACTGTGTACTTCTTCTTCTTTGCGATTCTTCAAAGCACGATGGGCAGCTTCTGGACATCGTTGTCTTTCAGCTTGGCTTCGAAGTGTTTGGTAGAATTCGCAGGCAACACCAAGTATTACCTGACAGGGGTCGCGACGTGAACGCTTCTACCTTGACCCCCGCACTGTGTACTAATTCACTGTCACTGTGTTCATTCTCTGTCAGTGTGCTTATTCCCTGTTACTCCGTGACTCTCCCTGTGATGTCAGGAGGTCACGTGTTTACTGCTCCCCTGCTTCGCGTGTGTTGTGTCTGTGGTTTTATCACTACTTTGCGTTGTGTCTGGTGTGTTCACACTGTGTGATGTTGTCTATGGTTTTATCACTACTTTGCATTGTGTGTCTGTGGTGCTCACACTACTGTCCGTTGTGTCTGGGGTGTTCACACAACTGTGTTGTGTCTCTGTGGTGTTGTCTCTGGTTTTATTACTACTTTGCATTTTGTGTCTCTGTGGTGTTCACACGAGTGTGTGTTGTGTCTGGTATTCTAGTCCCTTTATTGATGTTATTACACGGGTTTGTAATGTTCAGAAATGTTAGATGCAATTTGCAATATAAAGCTATTTAAAAAATAATAACAACCTTATTGTCATCATTGTTATTTTAGTAAAGCGATTCCCTGAGGAGATCTGGAGAAGAATCAACAGCGACCCTCATAATTTCGCTGCGTGGAATCCTCTTCACTTTATCGGCATGTTCAATAACCAAAACATTACCATATATATATAATTTTCATCTATTATCCATGTGTGTATTTCAAAAGTGAAAATTACTTTTTCCAAAATGTTTCCACGTTTTGAATATATATATTTGGAAATTATGTACTCGCTGTTTATAATAATGTTCGCAGTCAAAGCCGATATTCCAAAACTTTAACGTGCACTTCAATGTAACGTTGAAATAGGTATTTCGGATGTCCATGTTTGAAACGGCTAGTTGCCTCAAAGGATTCAGAAAGCTTACGTGGCATCACGGAGCCAGCTACGCTGAGAACTTTGATTTCAATCTGGACATCGTCCTCCCGACCGGAGCTGGTCCGTGGTCTCGGCCCGTTCTCTAACAACTGCAAAAAAACGAAACTATCATTTGACTCGTTAATCGCTAATATTTATCTGCCGAGGAAAGCCTTGTTAAGTCGAGAGGAAATTTTTGCTAGCTTCTTATTTTCCTGTGTTTTTTGTTAGTGTTTAACACTTGAATAAAAGTGTCTGGGTAGCCAAAGGTGTTCACATTGGCTGTCTCAAATCACTCTGAGCCAGCGTTACTTAAAACCTGAGTTTGAATTGGTTGCCTCCACCCGTGATTATGTGTGATCCTAAGGTGTAGCGAGTTTCTCCGGCTCTGTACCAATGGCTGGCTGAACAGTAAATCGTGATATTAACTTAGGGCAACATAATAAAATAACATTACATGATTGAACCACTTTAAAGTGTATGAAGGATTTCCATCCAGTGCTGAGTTAGGCCGATTATCACATCACTTTGTCAATCGATCGCCAGGGTCTGATACGCCCACAGATAGATATGTTCTAGAGAAGAGGTCCTTTACCTCATTCCACGACCCTCATCAGAACATTTGGGGTCCAAACAAGGGGGCGCGATTGCGCAGTGGTAACACTCACGCCTCACAGCACGAAGGACATGGGCTCGATTCCTAGCTCGGATGCCTTTCTAAGTGGAGTTTGCATGTTCTGTCCGTGTCTGCGTGGGTTTTTGTTGGGTACTCCGGATTTCCTGTCGTAGCTAAAAACGTACACACACTGTTTATCCAATAATATAAAAAAAAATACAGAGGATGCAGTGTCTGGAAAATGTTGGTACCAGCTTACTACGTGGCTGCCTTGCCCTGCCCCCCCCCCCTCTCTGTAGTTCCTCGCACCTGTGATTTGAGCATTATAAGTGGCAGTTTACAATTATTATTATTTGCTATACCGTGCAAGTCCAGTCAGACGGTCTCTCTGCTCACGTCAGCGTGGGGCAGCGGTCATCTCTCACTGTAGCCCCGAGCAGGCTCTGGAAAGTTCACATACCTTGGGACGATCAAAAGATGCTTTGGTCAGATGGGGCTACAAGACCGGCCCAACCACCTGTGAATGTGGAGAAGCAGACCATACTATGGAACACTGCCTTGTCTGTGCTCTACTACCCAACCTCTGCAGCTCAAAAGACCTTGCGGAGTTCAATGAAAATGCAAGGGGCTGTGTAAGAAAATGGGAAACTGTAATTTAACATCGCGCTTCGAAGAATCGCAAAGAAGAAGAAGACCGTTGATCCTCACAACCAGAGGTGAAAGTAAGCCACTTTGGTTTCCGTACGATGTGCCAGTAAGAAAGTGGCCAAGCATTCAGTACAGTACAGATGGGAAGGGGGGTTGCGACACGAGCCGCACCAGTAAAAAAAAATCTAAGTGACTTTCACCCCTGCCCGCAACGTGGTACTCATTTCCCAACCAAGGAGGGATGATGGACTCAATCAAGGCACGACCGTAATCTGAACTCAATACATTTCAATAGTGAGTCGAGTATATTAGCCGTGGTGCCAGGCAGCCTGATTAGGGGGTTGTGTAATCCAAGAAACGCATTTTGTAAATGTCATCGTTTTAAATTTGCCTTCATTTTGCCTCATTATGCCACGTGAATCGGATTTAGCCGCGGGCACCGTGGAGTCTCGCCCCTTTAGGTTGTGGTTGACGTACACGCTCACACGCGTGCACGCTCACACGCGTGCACGCTCACACGCCTGCACGCTCACACGCCTGCACGCTCACACGCGTGCAGGCTCACACACAAATATTACCCTTCGTGCGCACGTTTGCCACGAGGCGTCATTAACACGAACTCCGTTTCCAAAAAGGGAAAAGCAATTTCACGAGAAAATTAATTGTCGAACCATCAAATCACGTGCGAGCAGGCATTAGCGACTGTTAACCAGCGACGGGCGCTGCTGTTTTGGGGTGATTACCGGTGTGTGCTGAATATTAAGCACACAAAGCGGCACCTTGCTGAAGCTGAGAGCTCGTTTCCCTGACTCGGACGGCCCGTCATGCACTTTCGCGTGGAAAACTATCGAGGGAAATACATACAACATGAACGAAGGATTAGGCGTGAAGTCCGAATGTATTTCTGTGGGGTTTTTTGTACTGCTGTTTGCGATTGGGCCTCGACCATCACTTTGATTCTCTCGAGCACACACTTTATACTGAGGCGGCTAACTAGATTTAAACCCAGGATCTCAATGCTGCAGGCTCAGTGCTCTGATATGGAATTAGTTCTCTGAATCACTCAGCCACAACTTCCATTTTTTTAATAAACTCTAGCCGGTTCTGCGCAGATTAGGGTTATGAGCTCATTTGCCGCTGGGCACTTAGCCAATGATGTGAGGACGGGTGCAGGTGTTTAACTCATTTAGGTCCAAGCCTTTGCTGCTCTGAGCTTTAACTGAACTCAAAACCAAAGACACGATGTCCTGTATCAGCAATGAAACCGCACTCGCATATTAATAGTCCTCGATCGTGTTGAGGAAATTCCTCGCTTTTCCGGCGGGGGCCGGTCTCTGAATTAGATGAACTCTCTTGCCTTTCAATAACGTGGCACCTTGGTGTTTATTATATATTATTCTCGCGTCGCTTATTATTGTTGTGTTTTTATTATTATGTTTACGTGTCTCTATATGTCTATGTATCTCTGAGTCTCTGAGTATCTGGATCTTTACGTCTATCTATGTATCTCTATGAGTCTCTATGTTTTGTTTTTGGTGTTGTGGGTGGCTGCGTTTTTTTGCTGTTGCGTGTGTCTATGTGTGTGTTCTTGTGCTTCAATGTTGCTTGTTTAATTTGGATTGGCGTTGTTTCCCCCTCGTGCCTGTCTCTCTGTCTTCCTTCTCTGTGTCCCTATGTCTCTCCCCGTCGCTCACCCTCCCTCCCTGTCTCCCTCCGTGTTTATCTTCAAGGAAGTGACGGCCATCTTAGGGGACACTGGCAGATTTTTGCCGCTCTTAAGATTGCCAGTTTCACGACGTTTCAATATATTCGAGGCAGCCTTAATCATTTAATTTTTGTTGCTTTGGTTTTTATTGGTTGTTTTTTCTTTTGTTGTTGATATGCCGTTCTCTTTGCAGCCCTTGTGCAGCGCTTTATAAATTGATATTATTATTATTACTACTATTATTTAACCATCGTGGAGGGTGTGACGGGCTGACCCCGAACAGAGATTTAAACTCTCAAACGTCTGACGACGAGTCGTAACGCTACGGCCAGCGCCTGGATCTCAAATATAATTGAGTTGCACTTCCACACCACAGCGAGGCCCCCGTTGTAATCGCGTTCCCCGTTGATCCCGTTAGCCTCGTGTTGGCAGTTGCAATTAATCTTCAGTTGTCAGCTGCTGCCCTTTACGCCCTCTGACCCGTCCGAACCGGGACTCAAGGTGGCATGGCGCTGTGACCCCGTGGGCCCCTGCAGTCACCGTGGGGTGGCATTGCGCCGCGCGCACACGGGGTGGCATTGCGCCGCGCGCACACGCGGCGGCGTCGATCCGCCACCAGCACGGCTGAAGCGACGGCTAGCACCTGGATCTCACGTTAATGCGATTGCATTATCTCCTTGTGATGGACTGGCGGTCCCATCAGGGGTGTGGCCCTGCCTTGCGCCCTGTGTCTGCCGGGATTGGCTCCGGCTCACCGCGACCCTGTGCAGGATTAAGCGGTTTCTGACAATGAGTGAGTGAGCATTATCTCCTGACTCCTATGCATAGGTTGGAACACGGAGATGACATCACAATTACCAAACACCACCCCACCGCCCTATATATAGGGGGGCTCGGAGGCCAGTGGTGGTTCACGCCAGAACCTTTGTTCCTGATGAAGCTGATTGCAACCATCAGCGAAACCTTTATCATAAATGTTGTGGGTTCGCTCTCAGACATAATAATAATAGCATTTATATAGCGCCTTTCACCCGAGGGTCACAAAGCGCTGCACAAAGCTGCAGAGAGAACGACATGTCAACAACGACAGAGCACGGAAAATCAGCAATAATTTTTTTTGGGTTTTCCCCCCCCCCCCGAGCTGTGGAGAGAACGGCTAAAGTAGTAGATAATTGGCACGTTTTATTCACGTGACAAACCTTACTAATTGTGTGTGCCGGGTGGAGGCGGGTTTACGACACTTATTTTTACGTGACCCAACCCATTAAAAGAGATCCTACGGACAACTGGGAGCTGATCGTTGGTGTCGTCAGGCATATGAGGAGCCCGGTGCCTTGCTCCGCACCTAGGTTGGCCACCTGTCCAGTTTTTTTTTTGCCTGGGTCGCCCTCCTTTTCTCGTAGGCAGCTGTTGTAGGAATTCTGTACGTTTGCACGGACCGCGTCATTCAACATCTGGGTTTTTGCCTGTTACGCGTACAGCCCTCGCTCCCTTATTCTGTTCACCCACGCGATGTGTTGTGATGTTTGTAGCCTCCAAGATGGCAGTTGTAGTCGTGTCACGGAGTCGCGGCTGCATAGGGTCCCTTTCTAAACCGTATCATTATTGTCACTAGCAGAATAACTGCCCCGTGGGTGATCTTGCTCCAAGCGTGCAACACGATCTTCTGACGTCGCTTAAGAGGGTTGGTGGTAGTGCAGAAGTGGAAATTGAAATCTGAAATAGTGTAAACGTTTCAGAAGAGTAATCAATAAGTGGGAAGTAAGGCTGATATAAGCAGTAAACGCCTTGGTGTTGTGCAGAAAAACTATAGCGCTTATGAAAGATTCGAACCCAGTACCCTCAGTGCAGTAAATACATGCGGATGTATACAAACATAAATAGATACATCATATATAGATACAATTTGCACTCTTGAAGAATTCGAACCCGGTATCCTCAGTGCATACATACAAACACTTGCTCCTTTCGCTATAGATTTATGCTCAAGTTGAAAATGTATATCCCAGTGAAATTAATGTGTATTCGCTTTCAAAGAAGTGTCACAAGCCACATTCCCATTGGCAGCCGCTCGTCAGCAGAGAGAAATTACACATTTCTCTCGTGGAATTTTAACTCTGCTTACGAATGAATTATGCAAAAAAAAATAAGGTGGCTGTAATGGAAATGCTCGTCCTCTGCTCAGAAAAGCCTCACTCAGTCTCGAGGGGGTTTGGCTTGGGATATTTGAAACATTGTTTGAGAGTATTTTTTTCCCATTCGGAATGCAATTGGAGTGCCCAGCGAAATCGCACAAATCATTGGGGATGGCACTCAAAGCTGAGCAGATGAGTCAACAACTCGTTAGCTGTACTGTCTTTAATGGGTTATCCTCACGGCACAAATAACTGCTCTTTTCCATCAACATTAACCATTCATTTGTCCACGGCTGAAGACGTACTTCATCTCAATCGCTGCCAATCACCTGGCCACTGTGTTTAGAGGATTCAGCCACACAGTGGGCAGCTGTCTCAGGAGGTCATTTCCATGTCAAAGGCATTGAGCCAACACCTAAGACTGCTGCGTTTCCACGGTCAATCAAAACCAGACGCTAGCCGTGGCGGTCCATTAGTTGCATGGCTCAGCGGGTATTGATGTAGGTTTTCACAGCTCGATGTATAAGAATTCCTCCTAAGGGCTGCTATCTGTGTGGGGGAAGCCCGATGATTAGGAAGTCTGATGACGCCTCCAATGTGGGAAGCGAAACATTGCGAAAGGAGAGAGGCCGCACGCTCGACACGGCTATCCCGAAAGAGCAGCTCTTGAGAGAAATTCTGTCTGTAGGGTTAATCTCTTTACCTTGCGATTCAGCTCCATCCCCCACGCCCCCTCCATGGGTGGAGGGAATTAATCATAACCCCATCCATCCATTGTTAGAAACCGCTTAATCCTGAACGGGGTCGCAGTAAGCCGGAGCCTATCCCAGCAGATACAGGACGCAAGGCAGGGCCATACCCAGGATTGGACGCCAGTCCATCACAGAGCACCAGGGACAATTTAGTTTGCAGGCCAATTAACCTATGCAGCAGCATGTCCTTGGACTGTGGGAGGAAACCAGAGCGCCCGGCGAAAACCCACGCGGACACGGGGAGAGAATATGCAAACTCCACACAGAAAAGCCCCGGAGCCGGGATTCAAACCCGGGTCCTTCTTGCTGTGAGGCGGCAGTGCTACTCGCCGTGCCACCGTGCCGTCCGATCGTAATTCGTTTTCATTTTTCCACTTCTTCTTTGCGATTCTTCGAAGCGCGATGTTAAATTACAGTTTCCCATTTTCTTACACAGCCCCTTGCATTTTCATTGAACTCCGCAAGGTCTTTTGTGCTACAGAGGTTGGGTAGTAGAGCACAGACAAGGCAGTGTTCCATAGTATGGTCTGCTTCTCCACATTCACAGGTGGTTGGGCCGGTCTTGTAGCCCCATCTGACCAAAGCATCTTTTGATCGTCCCGTTCTAGTTCTCAGGCGGTTGAGTGTCTTCCACTGAATCCATGGTGCATCTGAGCCAGGAGGGAAGTCTTCAGCAGGTGGGATTCCCATGCCAGTTGCAGGAGGGTCACTCTCAAGCTTTTCTGTCCAGAGCTGGAGTCTGGTTTCCCCTCGAGATGTTGTTTTTCCACTGGAATGTGGGAACCCTGTATGGCGTGTCGGATTCAAATCTGGGCCGCCAGAGATCCTCCGCGGCCTCGCACCTTCCCAGCTGGCGTCTCCCATCTCGCTCGACTCCGCGTCGTGTGCCTCCCGTTGGCGGGCTCATCAGAGCTGCCAGTCCACCTTGGTGCAGCGGAGGGTCGCCCCGTCCCTGCTGCCCTGTCGTCTGGAACTTTCTCTCTGCAGTCAACCTGTGCTGTCGACTCGCTGACCCAGTTTTAATAGCAGGTTCAAGGCCGTTCTCTTCTCCTCTGCCTATAACTGACTGTTCTGAACTACAATGTAAATCTGCACTGCGTGTCTACGTATGTATACGTGTGTGTATGTGTATATATACACGCACCACCTTTACCCCTGTGATGCATCTGTCGCTTTGCACCGTGTCTTGAGATGTGGCTGCAGTTAAACGCTCTAAAAGCCCAGATTGCGTTGTATAAAACCGCTTTCCAGTGCATCAATTTGATGGGACTTAGCCCAGTAGCCAGATGACTGTACAAAGTATCATTTTTCCATGACTTAATTTGACACGTTATAGCCCTGGGGACTAAACATAAATATATGTTTGATTGCTGCGCGATAAACACTTTTAGTAGGGAATAAAGTGAAGTTACATCAGGAAGTGTTTTCATGACACAGTTAGAATATAATTGAGAAGGAAGAAAGCGAGAGAATACATCAGCTTTTCGACAATGTGGGCAAGTTCCCTCTGTGCTCTTGATGATTGGCATCCTGAAATGGCCGGCAGTAAATATAGACGCGGGATTGTAAGTGTAACGCACCGCTGTCTCTATTTTTCTCTAGCTCATTGATCAGTGCAAATTGGACTCGTGTCCACAAAGCAGGAAATTGCATAAAGACCCTGTTACGTAGGGCCGTGGCCTAAATACATTCATTACTCACGCACGTCCTTCACACCGCAACTTTTTCACCAGCTAGAGCTCGCAACTCCTTCGTGGAATTGGAACAGAAACGAGAATAGCGCAGCGCGAGAAGATAATTGCGCGCGATGAACTGAGTAATTTGGCCGCTTCGCGAGCGCGCCCACCAACTCAGCCGTTCCGCCCGGCCGCGCGGCCCAACAGCACCGCCCGGCGCTCCTGGCCGAATCCAGCTGTTAACTAATAAAAGCACCGAGCTCCTTAAATGCATCGCAAACAAGCTGTTGGTTTTAATATCGGTGAAAATCCCTACCGGCTTTCCGCAGTGAGTGCCCGAGCTTAATGGTCCTGTTTACCGTTTGCCGTAAGGCGTGCTTTGCTTTATGCCTTCGCTCGTTGCGACGTGCCCCCCCCCCCCCCCCNNNNCTACAGCTATAAGGAACGGCAGGCAGGGCAAGCCGCGTATTGCAGCCGACGCTAAACCCTCGACGTTACATCCGGCGCGACGTGTTTGAAGCAAGAATCTCGTCCTGTCGCGGGGGTTTCCTTCCGCCCGTTGCTTGGACGTGTGGAGGAAAAAAAGTCCGGTAGCTTGCGTCCCCTCTCTCACGTTTTTACGTTTCGTCACCAGATTCATCACAACCGTGCCGCCGTGGCAGGGCAGGCATGGAGGAGAAGGTGTTTAATAATAATAATAATAGCATTTTACATAGCGCCTTTCACCCGAGGGTCACAAAGCGCTGCACAAGGGCCGCAAAGAGAACGGCATATCAACAACGAAAGAAAGAAGAACCAATAAAAACCAAAGCAACATAAATGAAATGATTAAGGCTGCTTCGAATACACTGAAAGGTCGTGAAACTGGCAATCTTAAGAGCGGCAAAAATCTGCCAGCGTCCCCTAAGATGGCCGTCACTACCTTAAAGACAAACACGGAGGGAGACAGGGATGGAGGGTGAGCGACACGGGGAGACACAGGGACACAGAGACAGGAAGCCAGAGAGACAGACACGAGTGGGGAAACAACGCCAATCCAAATGGGTTATATGTTACAGTAGCGGTCCTCGATGACCCGGAAAAGCCGAATCTCGTGACTCTCTGTCGGGAGGATCCTGCCAAATTTCCATAGATCGATATACACATTCCGATTTCAGATTCGTGAAGTGTGGATCGTGGTGCCGTCACACAATGGCCTCCTCTTGCGAATGACGTCACGGAATTTTCAATGCCCGCTTTGAAACAGATGGCGTGTAGGATTTGTTTCATTAATACAACCGTAGCATTAAACGTCGTGACTGCCCGATTCTAACCGCAATCCTCCGCAACAAGCAGCAAACGCACCTCCGGCTGTGCCACGTCACCAGAATGACGCCCTTTCATCAAAACCCTCCATAGTCAGCGGGAGCGCGCATTCTCCGTGCAGATGCGTGCGACCTCGGAAGCTGAGCCGGTTTGAGCCTGGGCACGGCTCGGATGGGTTTCCTCCGTGCTCGCCCAAGTTAGTTCTAGGCGCTGACGTGCGAGCCGCGAGGGCAGTGCAGGCGTCGTCTCCCGCGCTCGCTGCCGTCGCCGGTTCTGCGTCGTGCACCGCGTGCGAGGAACCCCACGCAGCGCCACGGGGACAACCCAGCATGCCGTTACACAAGCGCCCTCACGTGAAAATGTGTTTCTCCGATCTTCTTCTTCTTCTTTGCGATTCTTCGAAGCACGATGGTCAGCTTCTGGACATCGTTGTCTTTCAGCTCGGCCTCGAAGTGTTTGGTAGAATTCGCAGGCAATACCAAGTATTACCTGACAGGGATCGCGACGTGAACGCTTCTACCCTGACCCCCTTTCTCTGATAGATAGATGTTTATTATTACATCCATCCATTTTCTAAACCGCTTGTCCTGGTGAGGGTCGCGGTGGCAGCAGTCCAAGGAGAGTGAACGAGACATCCATTTCCTCAGCAACAGATTCCAGCTCTTCCTGGGGGATTCCCAGGCTTTCCCAGGCCAGCCGAAGGATATAATCCCTCCAGCAGCGCTTTGTGACCCTCGGGTGAAAGGCGCTATATAAATGCTATTATTATTATTATATATATATACCATTGTCTGAAATAGCACTGCTGTTGCTGCTTTAAATGGCCGCTATCCAGGTTGACCCGAGTTGGCCGGTTGACCTCCAATGGTAAAAATATTTGACCGCAATTTTACCGGCGCATGCCCTTCCTGACGCCAACCTCCTTTATTTGGAGGGTCTTCGGATCGTTATTTGTCTTGATTTGTTTGGAACCCCCCCCCCAGACGTGTTCACCCAGGGAGACGCTAGCGAGAGTGCTGGACTCCAGGTGACATGTCCCTGGGGTTCAATGAAACATGCGAACCCCTCCATCACTATAGGATTGCGATTCCGTATCTGCGTCTCGTCCTTGAGCATGCACGGAATTTGCGCGCGTTATAAATTGTATTATTATTATTATTCATGGAGGGGCTTTCTGAAATAACATTTCTTCTCTTTAACAGCGACCGCTGCCTCACATTATTACCCCCCCCATCCAAGGGTTAATCCGTTCTTAGATATGCTGAGGAAATAATAGGGAGACGTGGCACAATTACAGAATGTGACTGAAGGCTGTTAAGCATGATGTCCAATATAAGCAACACATTCTCTTTGCTCCTTAGAGATTTTGGTCTCTTATTTCCTGAAAGTTTTAATTGAACCTGCATCACAGGATAACACTTTGTGAGTTGTTTTGTTTGTGGTAGCACATTCACGTATTTATGTTGGAATAGATGCTGTGTGTGTGTGTGCGCGAGAGACGGAGATGTAGGTTTTCATGGCTCGATTCATTACGGTTCATTTTCAAAGCTGTTCTTTCAGGATAGCCGTCTCGAGTGCGGTCCCTCTCTCCTTTGTGACATTTTTCTTCCCACATTGGAGGACTCTTCAGGCCTGAAACGTCGCAAAGGAGACAGGGAGAGCGCTTGAAACAGCTAGCCCAGAAAAAGAATAGCTTTGAAATGCAACCGTCAGAGAGAAAGAGAGTCACAGTTCTGTGAATCTTCACCCCGGATCAAGGCAACGGGTGCTACGCAAACGATCACAACGCTTGATAACGACACTGTGTTCCAGCTCGCGAGTGCCTTTCTGTTCGAATATTTAGTTGCCGATCGCTGACCAGTGTACATGCATGTTTCTGTGTGCGCGTGCGTGCGTGTGTCTGTTCACGTCTGTGCGTGAGAGCGCGCTGGTGGTGTGCCTGCGTTTGGCCGTGCGTGCCTGGGCGCCTGTGTTTGTGTGCGCGTCTCTGCGTCTGCGTGTGTGTACGCGTGTGTGTACGCGCGCGTGTGTGTGTACGCGTGTGTTTGCGTGTGTGTACGTGTGTGTGTGCGCGTGTGTGTATGCGTGTGTACGCGTGTGCGTGTATGTACGCGTGTGTGTGCGTGCCTGTGTGTGTGTGCGTGCGACGCGCGTTGTGCCGTCCCCAGACACGGGGACATGCGGCGAGCCATCGGATTCGAGATCCGCGACATGTGGTTCAACCTCGGTGAGAGAGCGCATCATCGCAATATCCAGCCCAGCGGGCAAACGGCCGCAATTTAGCATTTGCTGCCGTGCCCGGGAAACCCCGGGCTGATTTAATGCGGTAATTTCCTCGTTTTTAATAATAATAAT
>JAZEWU010000007.1:103640-116239 GCA_036362915.1 Geotria australis | reverse complement strand
TTTCGTTGTTGACATGCCGACCTCTTCGCGGCCCTTGTGCAGCGCTTTGTGACCCTCGGGTGAAAGGCGCTATATAAATTGAATTATTATTATTATGATGTTATCGGCCAAATAATTAATGAGTTTTTTTTCACTTGGCCAATCGGCGGCGCGACGACGGACGGTGACCGGCCCACTTATATCGGCAGTTGACCAATGGGTGCGCGGCCGCTTCTGTTGCTGGGGCATTGGGGTGACCCTGCCCATTCTCCCGCGCCCCGCCCCTCAACCCCCTCCCCCCACAGCCCCCACCCCCCACAGCCCCCACCCTAGAGCATAGGTGAGCGGTGTAAGTGCAGCCCTACAATGCTCTGCTCGCGTCTCTGCCGGGGACAAGGGTCTCCACTTGACGATATTTCGACATCCAGTACTATGAGAATTGCTGTCAAAAGTTGCTCTTTTGGGATAGCCGAGCGTTCCTCCACCCTCCTTCCTCATCTCACCTCGGCGAAGGAGAGATCCTTCCATCCATGCATTATCAGAAACCGCTTAATCCTGTACAGGGTCGGAGCCTATCCCGGCAGACACAGGGCGCAAGGCACGGCTATACCCAGGACGGGACGCCAGTCCATCTCAGGGCACCGGGGGAAATTTAGTCCACAGGCCAATTAACCTATGCAGCAGCAAGTCTTTGGACTGTGGGAGGAAACCGGAGTGCCCGGCGAAAACCGACGCGTTCACGGGCAGAACATGCAAACTCCACACAGAAAGGCACCCGAGCCGGGAGGCGAACCCACGTTTTTCTTTCTGTGAGGCGGCAGCGCTACTCACCGTGTCACAATGCAACGCATTTACCCGGCCAAAGAGGCTTGTCCAGGCATGCCGTTAAGTCATGAAGAAGGGACATTGCCAGAAACGTCAGCTCTTGTGTTTTAACTTTTAAGGCCACGGTGTTACTGACGGATGTGTTGCGTTTTGTGTTACTTGTGCTTGTGAATCAATGTGAATGCAG
Source organism: Geotria australis (assembly GCA_036362915.1). Lineage (NCBI taxonomy): Eukaryota > Metazoa > Chordata > Hyperoartia > Petromyzontiformes > Geotriidae > Geotria > Geotria australis. The sequence continues at coordinate 115,248 of JAZEWU010000007.1, read as the reverse complement.
CGTCACGAAATAATTTGTCTAATTTTGGCAACGTATTTATGTAGGTTTTTGATGTAGGTTTGGGTGGTAAGTGCAGCACAGTTGAAAACGAGGTTTTATTACAAAAAGGACAGCAGCCTTTTATCACAAATGTGACCTTCCAAATGAAGGGGAACATAATTGGCAGGATATTGCAAACGTTGTTAGTGCTGTGTGTGACAGCCTTAGCTTTACTGGGGTGACAAACATCATTAACGCAAATTGAAGTTTATGGAAATTGGACTCGGGCCTGTTCTGGCTTTACATCAACCTTTCATCAACCTTTTTGCCCACTTGGGTCTGGTCTCCGCGGACCATTAGGTGGCGTTCACGACCCACTGATGGGTCGCGACCCACCGGTTGAGAATGGCGGCATTTGAGGCACCACTGTCGTGGATATCTCGTTACAAATAACACATTTACTCTTCAGTAGGATTAAATGATAATTTTCTCATTCGTTTGTCTTTTCGTTTTAGTTATAATGAGGAAAATAAGAAAATTAACAGTATATGATTAAATAATTGGAGTTTGAGTATGTTCTGTTGTTGTGGAAACGTGCTAAACTGTTAGATGGCAGGGCCGTGAGTGATAGTGGCAACTTGGAGAAGACACGACCAAGCAGTGGATTGATCATGGCTAATTATAGCTTATTTGAGCAACACGAGCTGGTGTATAGATGTCAGCCAACAATAACCTTGGCCATCACGGATTGACCGAACCTCACCATAGGAATGTGGAATTCCGTCGGCTGGCTCATCATCAACAATGCATCCGGGGGTCAAGGTAGAAGCATTCACGTCGCGATCCCTGTCAGGTAATACTTGGTATTGCCTGCGAATTCTACCAAACACTTCGAGGCCGAGCTGAAAGACAACGATGTCCAGAGGCTGACCATCGTGCTCCGAAGAATCGCAAAGAAGAAGAAGAATGGGGTGACAGGAGGGTGGGTGGCTGTGAGGGTGTGTGGGTTGAGTGGGTGGGTGTGTGGTAGCTGGGTGGGTGGGTGAGGGGAGGGTGCGTGGGTGGATGGGTGGGTGAGTGAGTGGATGAGGGGGGGTGTGAGTGTGTGGGTGGGTGGGTGGGTTAGTGAGTGGATGTGTGAGTGGGTGGGTGAGTGGGTGTGTGGGTGGGTGAGTGAGTGGGAGGGTGGTTGGGTGAGTAAGTGGATGAGTGGGCGAGTGGGAGTGTGGGTGTGTGGGTGGCTAGGTGGGTGAGTGGATGAGTGAGTGGGTGGGTAAGTGAGTGGATGGGTGAGTGTGTGTGTCTTTGTCTTTGTGTGGGGAGCAGTGGCTCAGAGGTTAGCGCGCTATGACCCAAGTTCGAATCCCGCTCACGGCCACCACCAACACCAGTGACAATTTTCCGAACCGGTCCTGGGCCTCCTCCCCTAGGTCGAGTCAGCCTCAAATGAGTACCTAGTGCGGTGTGCAAACATCGCCACTAGGGAGACAAAGGCGGTCGGGCGTGGTGCTGGTCACCCACCCCCTCGTGTGCCGTGTCGACCTTCAACGGTGCTCGCTAACGGCACTTGCCCCAACAGTCTGTTAAGGCTATACGGGGAATCTTTGTCTTTTTGGGCCAGTGTGTCAGTGTGTGCCTGGGTCAGTGGGAGGTGTCGTACGTGGTGCTGACCTTCGTGCTGCTGCGAAACATGCTGATCGCCCTCTTGGGGGAGACGGTGCAGCAGGTGTTCAAGGAGAGCAAGGGGATAGGGAAGGTGCAGGTGAGCTGCTGCATTGTGGCAGCATTTGGCTATCACAGACTGGGCTCCTATAAGTCTGGTGATTGGCTAATAATTCATTATCATAGCATTCATTTGCATGGTTTTGCCACGAGCATATGTGGCTGCCTGCAAACTGGAGCCTTGCAAAAAGGTGTCCACTTAGTGTTTTAAGATTATATCACTATTTTCTCATTGCCGGAAAGGGTAATACCTCGTATCTATGGGTCTCTGTGTGAGTCTGTGGGTCTCTGTGTGAGTCTGTGGGTCTCTGTGTGAGTCTGTGGGTCTCTGTGTGAGTATGCGGGTCTCTGTGTGAGTCTGTGGGTCTCTGTGTGAGTCTATGGGTCTCTGTGAGTTTAGACCGTAGACTGTTTAGACTATAGACTGTTGTGTTGTGTCAATGCAGGAATCCCGTAAAAAGCTTGCAAGCTCACTGGGTCTTTTCTGAGGTAATAATAATAAATATCTACCATTAAAGACAGGACCCAGAGTCCTGACATCATCACGTCGCCCTTGGTGAGAAGGGAAGCCCCGACCATTGGCAGGTGCGACGGCGGGGTGACGTCATCACGTCGCCCTTCGCGGGAGGGGAGACGTGGTGACATCTTCACGTCACTTTTGGCGGGACGAGAGACAGACGGACCTGCAGCGGACCGTGTTGACGTTATCACGTCACCCATGGCGGGAGGAGAAACGGAGGAATGGTCTCTGCGTGAGGCGGCGCTCCGGTATCTGCGCCGTAGCGGCGGCTTCGAGTCCCTCCGCGCCGCCTGCCGGTCCTACCGCGGTACTGCCAAGGCGGGAAGGGCTCATTAGCAAGGCTGTCATGAAACCCCACTGTTGTACGGCGCATCAGCTCACAAACCTTGCGCTGAATATTATTCCTATTCTCCCGCACCCTGTACATTCCACAAGTGTTCCACTATTACACATTACAACCAGGGATGTGCTCTACAGTTATTTTCTGAATGACGAAGGTTTACAGCGTGTGTGGCTGGTTGTCTGCCGTTCGTCTAGATTGACGTATCTGCTGCTGCTGCGTGTGCTGTTGCGTTTGCTCAACAGAGACGACTCAGTCTGCCATGGTCTTTCGCTTCGTCCTGCACATTAACCCGTGCAACCTGACGGAGTGCGACGCCAGGCTGGGAAATGTGCTTTTGAATCAGCCACAACAGGCGATTAACCTGTTCGGCAAGGTGGGCACCACTATCTTGCTCAGTCCGTCGTGATACCTCACTGTCTATAATACAGGTTGCGGCACAAGTCGCTTTTTCCGAGAATAATTATTCGATACTCCAAGAGTTAAAGACGGCCGTTTAGCTGAGAGACGCTCAGCGTATATACAATTCCACAATAGTTTCACAATTGATTAGTTATCCATCCATCCATTTTCAGAAACCGCTTAATCCCGTACAGGGTCGTGGTGAGCCGGAGCCTATCCCGGCAGACACAGGGCGCAAGACAGGGCTATACCCAGGATGGGACTCCAGTCCATCGCAGGGCACCTGGGGCAATTTACTCAGTAGGCCAATTGACCTGGCAGCATGTCTTTGGACGGTGGGAGGAAACCGGAGTGCTCGGCGACAACCCACGCGGGGAGAACATGCAAACTCCACTCAGAAAGGCACCCGAGCCGAGATTCGAACCCGGGACCTTCTTGCTTGAGGCTTGATTAGTTATGCATGTGAGAATGCTTGTTCACCCCAGAATCCCTTAGACGGATCCCTGTTCATTTTCTTTGTCAATGCCCATGGTTCTGATCCGTACGTAATTGCGGATAATAATACACTGATTGAAATATTTCGTCCTGAGGCAAATTTAATAATCCATCCATCCATCCATTTTCAGAAACCGCTTAATCCTATACAGGGTCGCGGTGAGCCGGAGCCTATCCCGGCAGACACAGGGCGCAAGGCAGGGGAACACCAAGGATGGGACGCCAGTCCATCGCAGGGCGACTGGGGAAATTTAGTCTGTACGCCAATTAACCTGACAGCATGTCTTAGGACGGTGGGAGAAAACCGGAGTGCCCGGCGAAAACCCACGCGGACACGGGGAGAACATGCAAACTCCACACAGAAAGGCACCCCGAGCCGAGATTCGAACCCGGGACCTTCTTGCTGTGAGGCGGAAGCGCTACCCACTACGCCACCGTGCCGCCCACCAAATAATTAATGAGTGTTTTTTTTTAAGTTGTGTGAGGAAACCGGAGAGCCCGGAGGAAACCCACGCAGAAACAGGGGGAGAACACACAAACTCCACACAGAAAGGTGCCCAAGGCGGGGAACGAACCTGCTCGGGCAAGACCATTCTTTCTATGAGGCGCAGATGTTACCACTGCGCCACCCTGCCACCCAGTTAAGAGAAATTCACCGTGAGATTGAAAACACGGGAAACGTTTTGGCATCCTTCTGTAATGACCAACATGTGATCAGAAGTTGGTGGACGAAGTGAACGCGTCAAACCCCCCGCCCTACGGAGAATGATGTAATTAGGAAACCAGTTCAAGTCTGGGCAAGCCCACCGTCTAGCCAAGAAAAGAGGGGGCCGAGGGAGGAATGGGGGGATTAATTCCCTCCCCTCATTGTGTTGGGAACATTGAGGGTGACCTAATGTTTATTCGGTAGAATCCCGCTGCTTTCTCTTTTGTGTAAGGGATTATAGTGGCCAAACTTAGAGTGGAGGTTATGAATCATTTACAGCATGGGAGGGGTAATGTCAGAGCTGACGTCAGAGCTTTTCAGCATAAAAGGGCGGACGCCCACGTACGGCGGGAGATGCGTTGGAGACAGTTCTTGAACGAGGTTCTGGGAGAGATTCAGAGAACAGGGCACGTTCCGGGCGTGTCCCGGGGCGTGCCTGGCACGGCGCGGCCAGTGTGTGTGTGAGCAGGGGAGTTGGCGTGGTCTGCACGCTGCTGCGCTCCACTGCTAGTTAGTAACTAAACGGCGTGCCTGTGAGCTAGAAGCTCGGTGATAGCAAGCTTGAGAGGTCATAGTGACAGACAGCTGTTCATGTTGAGAAGTCTTGCTGGTGAATTAAATGACACTCTGCTTTGGAATTAAACGACACTCTGCCTTTGGAAGTCCGCGCTTCAACCTTCATCTGTGTGGGATGGGGGTGCGCCGGTGGCTCCTGAGTCATGCCAACTAACGTGTGCTCTCGTGTCTGTGGCGTTCGACTTGACGCCCTGGAACGTGGTAAAAGACCCGACGGCTCATCCTGACAAGAGAGTCGACGTCGGTCCTTACACTTCTATAATTAGTGGTTTTCCGTCTGTTTGCCATGTGGTTGCAGGTCGTCTTTCAAGTCATAGAGGAACTCTCTTTGATGGAATCCATTGAAAGTGATTGCCAGGTTTGTAACAACATTCATTTTGGAAGATGTATACAATTGTTATGCCTAAGACGTATTGCATAAAACGGGGATCAAGGTAGAAGCATTCACGTTGCGATCCCTGTCAAGTAATACTTGGTATTACTTGGTATTACTTGACATTGTCCCAACACCAGACGACTTTCTCTGTAGCCCAGTCTGTGTTAAGCCAGTTTCTGCCAAAAGGCAGATGTCTACATTTTGGCGTTGATTCCCCCTCTGTCTTCCTGTCTCTGTCCCTATGTCTCTTGCTGTCGCTCACCCTCCTTCCCTGTCTCCCTCCGTTTTTGTTTTTAAGGAAGTGACGGCCATCTTAGGGGACGCTGGCAGATTTTTTCCGCTCTTAAGAGTGCCAGTTTCACGACCTGCCAGTTTCATGACCTTTCAGTATATTCGAAGCAGCCTTAAGCATTTAATTTTTGTTCCTTTGGTTTTTGCAACTAAGACGAACTTGTTGCAATGGGAAACTGTCATATAACCATCACGCTTCGAATAATCGAATCGGATTGCAAAAAGCAATGCTTAGGTGGACAGAGCCTGGGATCGTTTTACCTCAGCCCGCGTCGCTTTGCTCCTCCCCTTGACAGATCCTCATTGTCCCGAGGCTGAGCCACGTGCCGCAGCTGCCGGCGTATTGCCTGAGCGCCGCCGCGTTCCCCCGGACTCTGCTGCCTCCGCGCTTCGTCTATGTGCAGGCTGTCGTGGTGTCCGTCACGGCTATCACGCAGTACACTCAGAGTGCACGCTTCCTATGCACCGACAAAACGTGTTCAGCCGCCTCAGGTATGGGCAAAGACGAGACAAAGATCCCCCCGTGTAGCCTTAACAGACTGTAGGGGCAAGTGCCGTTAGTGAGTAGCACCTACGAAGGTCGACACGGCACACGAGGGGGTGGGTGACCGGCACCATGCCCGGCCGCGTTTGTCTGCCTAGTGGCAATGTTTACACACCGCACTAGGTACTCATTTGAGGCTGAGTCGACCTAGGGGAGGAGGCCCAGGACCGGTTCAGAACATCGTCACTGGTGTTGGCCGTCAGCTGGATTCGAACTCGGGTCGCCAAATTTGTAGCCCAGCATAGGGCTAAGCACTGAGCCACCGCAGGCAGTCCCCCGACTTACGCACATTCGCCTGAACTGACGGTAGCTTTTCACGGCTCGATACGCGTTACCACTACTGCGTCGCCACCCTGCCACCCGATGTCACAGGCTATCGTCACATCCGGCTCCACTGCCACGGCGCAAACGAGGCCTCGACCGTGCGCGGGGACTTGACGTGCTCCGTGTGCGGTGCCGGCATGGAGGAAGACGTCATGTGGAGAGCCATTGGAAGTCTGTGCCACCTGCACTTTCCCATTGTCATTCTTCTGGGTTGCAATACCTTTCCCATTTTGTGTGACATGTGTCACGTCACGTCTCAGGGAACCGGTGGAACCTTAGTCAGGACAAGTTAACAATAATTATAGCGTTGTATATAGCGCCTTTCACCCGAGGGTCACAAAGCACTGCACAAGGGCCGCGAAGTGAACGGCATGTGAACAATTAAAAATTAATAAATAAAAACCAAAGGAGCATTTGTTTTTAAAAGATTAAGGCTGCTTCGAATACACTGAAAGGTCGTAAAACTGGCAAACTTAAGAGCGGCAAAAATCTGCCAGCATCCCCTAAGATGGCCGTCGCTTCTTTAAAGACAAACACGGAGGGAGACAGGGAGGGAGGGGGAGACATAGGGACACAGAGACAGGAAGAAGGCGCCGGCAATATGGCATGGCTGCCTCCTCCGCCTCTCTGCGCTTTCCTCGCTACGCCTCTGAGTCGTTCTCTCATCGAATGAATACCTTCGACAGTGAATGAATATGTGCGCGTTATAAATGTAAATTAGTTAACCTAGGCGGGTATGTCTTCAGACTGTGGGAGGAAACCGGAGTAACCAGTAGAAACCCACGCAGTGACGGCGAGAGAACACGAAAACTTCACACATAAAAGCACCTCTGCCGGGAATCGAACCAGGGTGGCTTCTTGCTGTGAGGCGGCAGCGCTACTCACTGAGCCACCGTACCCCTAGAGCCAACGGCCATCCATCCATCCGTTGTCAGAAACCGCTTAATCATGTACAGGGTCGTGGTGAGCCGGAGCCTATCCCGGCAGTCACAGGGCGCAAGGCAAGGCTATACCTAGGATGGGACGCCAGTCCATCACAGGGCACTGAGGGCAATTTAGTCTGAAAGCCAATTAACCCTATGCAGCATGTTTTTGGACTGCGGGAGGAAACCGGAGTGCCCGGTGGCAAAAACCCACGCGGTCACGGGGAGAACATGCAAACTCAACGCAGAAAGGCACCCGAGCCGAGATTCGAACCCGGGACCTTCTTGCTCTGAGGCGGCAGTGCTACTCACCGTGGCCAATGATATAGACACGTAGCATTTCTAACGCGTGGCACGTATTCCTTTCAACGTGAAAGGATTACGCGGTTTCTGACAACGAAGACAAACGAATGCTAACTCGTAGGCTTTCATGACCAATGTTATCCATAGTGAAGCTCTGTTTGTGAGTTTAGGTCATGTTAAAAAGTGTGTAAGTGTAGTGTACCTGTCGATATGTTGGAGATAACGAGCGAGCACACACAGCACTTACCTTTAAAGATGGTACCGACGTTTCACTGAGACTTCCACTCAGCTTCATCAGGGCTTGGAAACGTCGGTACCATCTTTAAAGGTAAGTGCTGTATGTGCTCGCTCGTTTTTCCAACAAACAGAGCGGCCGGTGGCGCAGTGGTAACATCTGCACCTCACAGCAAGAAGGGCCTGGGTTCGAATATCGGCTCGGGTGCCTTTCTGTGTGGAGTTTGCATGTTATAATAATAATAATAGCATTTATATAGCGCCTTTCACCCGAGGGTCACAAATCTCCCCGTGTCTGCGTGGGTTTTCGCTGGGCACTCCGGTTTCCTCCCACCGCCCAAAGACATGCTGCCAGGTTTATTGGCTTACTGAGTAAATTGCCCCAGGTGCCCTGCGATGGACTGGCGTTCCATCCTCGGATTATCCCTGCCTTGCGCTCTGTGTCTGCCGGGATTGGCTCCGGCTCACCGAGACCCTGTACAGGATTAAGCGGTTTCTAAAAATGGATGGATGGAGCCCCCCCCGCCCATGCCTCCCTCCCTCTTAATGTGACCGTCCTGAAAATAAACGAAATAATATAACCGTTAAATACGTTAGCGCAATTACACACTTTCATTTCGGCGTAATTAATTCTCCGTTTGATATCGCCCACGCGCCCCCTCGTGCGGGGGGCGCGTGGGCTGCAGCTCCCTGTGTTCAACGTATTTATTTAGCATTAATTTGTACATTTGTAATTTTCCATCTGTTCCTTTTCTCTTTGGTTGGTGCTTTGTTTCTGTCTAACTTTGGTGTTTGTTTTTATTATCTGCCATGCTCTTGTTGCTTGTTTGTTTTCTCTGTTTTGCGCGGCCTACTCCTGGCCCAGTCCTGCCTTGCCTAAACTCGCCTCGTGGTGTCGCGTGTGGAAGTTGTGTTTTTGGTGTGGGTGGCTGCGTTTTTTTTAATCTTTGCTGTTGCGTGTGTCTATGTGCGTTCCTGTGCTTCAATGTTGATTGTTTAATTTGGATTGGCGTTGTTTCCCCCTCGTGTCTGTCTCTCTGTCTTCCTGTCTCTGTGTCCCTATGTCTCTCCCTGTCGTTCACCTTCCCTCCCTGTCTCCCTCCGTGTTTGTCTTCAAGGAAGTGACGGCCATCTTAGGGGACGCTGGCAGATTGTTGCCGCTCTTAAGATTGCCAGTTTCACGACCTTTCAGTATATAATAATAGCATTTTATATAGCGCCGAGGGTCACAAAGCACTGCACAAGGGCCGCGAAGAGGACGTCATGTCAACAACGAAAGAAAAAAACAACCGATAAAAACCAAACCAATATACTGAAAGGTCGTGAAACTGGCACTCTTAAGAGCGGCAAATATCTGCCAGCGTCCCCTAAGATGGTCGTCACTTCCTTAAAGACAAACACGGAGGGAGACAGGGAGGGAGGGTAAGCGACAGGGGGAGACATAGGGACACAGAGACAGGAAGACAGAGAGACATGCGTCCGTATATCTGCGTATCTGCATTTGTATGTCCGAGCATTGTGTGTGTGTGTGTGCCAGGCTCTGTGTAAATCCCCCACGCTACTGCTTAAAGGCAACCGAAATTCGAATTCGATTCGATCCTTCGAAGCGTGATGGTTATATGACAGTTTCCCATTGCAACAAGTTAATAATAATAATAGCATTTATAGAGCGCCTTTTATCCGAGGGTCACAAAGCACTGCACAAGGTTGTGGAGAGAACGTATGTCAATAACATAATTTATTCTTTAGTTGCAGACAGCCTTAAAGGCGGCGGGCATTGGCCCCTCTCCTTGCCCCAGACTGAGGGGCTTCTGGCATCTGTTGAGCCGGACATCGTTGACTTTCAGCCGCTCGGCTTCGAAGTGTTTGGTAGAATTTGCAGGTAATACTAAGTATTACTTGACAGGGAACGCGACGTGAACGCTTCTAGAGAGCTATTTATATCTGTTGCGGCAGGCAAGCAGATCGTGCAAGTATTGGACCCGGCAACCGTGGCGGCTCTCGCCGGCCCCCTGCGAGGACCCCATGCCATCCGGCACCAGGCGCTACCCGTGTTCCTTCGCGGTGAGCCGGGGGGGGGGGGCGAGCGTGCCATGGCCGAGCCAACTCACAAATCACACGGCGGCACCAGCACTGCGGCCCAGTGGCGTATCATGGGCGGTTGCCCCCGGGCGCAAAATTCTTACAGGGCGCAAAATGTTAAAATAAAGAATTAATGAAGTAGTCGAATTCTATTTGATTCTTCGAAGCGTGATGGTCATTTGACAGTTTCCCATTGCAACAAGTTCTTCTTTAGTTGAAGGTAGCCCTTCAACATTTAGACTCCCATAGACTCCAATGTTAAATCCTCCCATAGACTCTAATGTTAAATCGTCCCATAGACTCCAATGTTAAATCCTCCCATAGACTCCAATGTTAAATCCTCCCATAGACTCCAATGTTAAATCCTCCCATAGACTTCAATGTTAATAATAATAATGATAGCATTTATAGAGCGCCTTTCACCCGAGGGTCACAAAGCGTTGCACAAGGCTGCGGAGAGAATGGCATGTCAGTAACATCAGGACAGATAAACTGAGAGTCAAGCAATCACGATAAACCATAGGACATAGATCATTAAGACAGCAGAAAAATCAAAACAATAACTGTAGCAGCCACAGAGAGCCTTCCATCCGAGGGCCACAAAGCACCACACAAGGCAGCGGAGAGAACGACAAACCAACATCGACAGAGAACGATAATCAGATAGCGTTGAGCCACAAAGTGGTCCTAGCACGACGGCTTGAAGGCTTTACGGAACAAGTAAGTTTTAAGACGAGATTTGAAGATGTTCAAGGACTCCACTGAACGAATTTCCAATGGAAGAGCATTCCAAAGTCTTGGAGCAACGCATGAGAAGGCTCTGTCTCCCATCGAGTGGAGGTGCGACCTGGGAACATGCAGCGAGCAAGTATTGAAGGATCGTAGTTGTCGTGTTGAGGAGAGTGCCTGAAGAAGGTCACGGATGTATGTCGGAGCTGCGTCAGAGAGAACCTTGTAAGTGAGCAGGAGGATCTTGAATTCAATCCTGTATTTAACGGGTAACCAATGGAGAGACATCAGTACTGGGGTTATGTGGTCACGGAAGGGTGTGCCAGTGAGGAATCTGGCAGCCGCATTCTGCACACGTTGGAGACGATTGATCAGGTAGACAGGGATGCCAGGAAGCAGTGCGTTGCAATAATCTATTCGTGTGGAGATGAAGATGTGTATTAGCTTCTCAGCATCAGCAGGTGACAGAATGTTTTGCAGTCTGGCTATATTTCTGAGATGAAAATAGGCTACCTTCGTGACCTTGTTGACGTGTGTCTCGAAAGTGAGTGAGGAATCAAGAGTCACACCTAGACTCCGGACTGCCTCAGCAACTACAGTTGTCTTGTCGCCAAGTATCAATTGGATAGGTTCAGCCTTGGACACTTGCTGCGGGGTTCCGACAAGCAAGACCTCTGTTTTGTCGCCGTTTAGTTTTAGAAAATTTGAATTGAGCCAGGCCTTCACAGTAGACAGTGAAGAAGACATGCAAAGACCCGACGGATTGATGGGAGGCTTTGCATGGATATAGATTTGGATGTCATCGGCATAGCAATGGTAGCTAAGATTGAGGCTGCGTAGGATATGGCCAAGAGGTTGTAAATAGACACTGAAGAGGAGTGGGCTGAGGACTGAACCCCGAGGAACTCCAGACAAAACCGGATGAAGCTTCATACAGCACGGATAACACTGCGAACATGAGGAGACACCAGAGAATACACACGGGAGTGAAGCCCTTCAATTGCTCTGTGTCATGAGGGATGCTTGCCGTGTTTTCACGCGCAGCTCTCATATTCGCCGATT
>JAZEWU010000007.1:51975-63618 GCA_036362915.1 Geotria australis | reverse complement strand
CCTTGCGGAGTTCAATGAAAATGCAAGGGGCTGTGTAAGAAAATGGGAAACTGTAATTTAACATCGCGCTTCGAAGAATCGCAAAGAAGAAGACTGTCTGATCGATTAAAATAATTTTTATTCTTTTCAATTTCAATAGATTCACGGATGACTCTGGGCGAGTAATGGCTAGTTTTGCAAAAGACATCAATGTTGTCAAAATCAATTGTGTGACCCTGTTGGCAGGCATGTTCACCACAGCTGATGCTATTGTCTGTAAATTTTTGATAATTCTTTGATGTTCTTTGATTCGTTTATGGATATTTCTACCAGTTTGGCCGACATAACATAGGCCACATGAGCAGTTGATGCGATAGACACCCTCCGTAGACAGCTTTTGTACCGAGTCCTTAGAGTTGGCCACAATTCCCTCGATTTTTCGGGCTGTGCCATGAAAGCCTTCGAGTTAATGCTATTATTATATTTGGAAAACCGAAGATTGCAATTGGAGATTTCAACAGCCACAACACGCAATGGGATACACCAAAAACAACGCAGATGGAGATGCAGTAGAAGCATGGGCTGAAAACATCCAGCTTAATCTGATCCACAATCCCAAACAACCAAAGTCCTTCAACAGTGGGCGATGGAAAGCAGGCTACAACCCTGATATCGCGTTTGTCAGCCATAAGATCACTGGATTAAGTAAGAAGCTGATCCTGAAGCCACTGCCAAGACCCCAACCCTGTCCCATCAGTATTGCAGTCAATGCTGCAATCACCCCAGCCACAGTTCCATTCAGAAGAACATTCAACTTTGGGAAAGCGAACTTGCCTGGCTTCCAAGAAGATCGAGAAAGGAAGATCGTCCGTCTCCCAGCAGACCCCAATAATTATGACAAGTTCACCAAGCTTTTGCACCAAGCAGCCCTCAAGAACATGCCACGAGGCTGCCGCACAAAATACATCTCGGGCCTTAATGGTCAAAGTGCCAAACTGGCTGAGCAATACCAACATCTCTACGAATACGACCCCTTTGCTGAAAGTACCATCGAAGTAGGTGAGAGACTTATGACATCTGTATCAGAACACCTGCAGCAGATATGGCAAAACCTGGTGGAGACAACACATATGACGAAAAACAGCAAAAAGGCGTGGAGCCTCATCCGAAAAATCAGCAACGATCCATCGACCCCAACACAGCAGCAGTATATCACTACCACCAACCAAGTTGCGCACCAGCTGCTGCTCAATGGGAAATCCACCAGCAAACAGCCAAGACCAAAGGTAGAGCAAGTAAAGTACTCCCAAACCTCTGGACTGACTAAGCCGTTCTCCCTTGAAGAGCTCAATATCGGCATCAACACCCTTAAGACCGGTAAAGCCATCGGACTGGATAACATCTTCACGGAAGAGATCAAGCACTTTGGACCTCTTACACGGAAATGGATCCTTGAGTTGATGAACAAGTGTATGCTGACAAAAAACTTCCTAAAGATCTGGAGGAAAACCAGGATTATTGCTTTTCTCAGACCGGGCAAAGATCCAGCGTATGCAAATAACTTTCGCCCGATCTCTCTGGTATGCCACCCATATGAGCTGTATAAGCAGCTGATCCTAAACAGGCTTGCCCCTGTTACTGAACCAGCCATAATCCCCCAACAAGCCGGATTCCGACCTGGCACATCTACAACAAGCCAAATTCCAAATCTCACTCAGCACATTGAGGATGGGTTTCAGAAAGGACTGATAACAGGAGCCGTCTTTGTTGATCTGTCTGCTGCATATGACAGTTTGAACCACCGCCTCCTCCTGAAAAAGATCTTGGAGTTGACAAAAGACCGGGTGCTTACAGACCTCATTGGAGCCCTCCTAAAAGACAGGTGCTTCTTTGTTGTCTTGACCATCAAGCAAAGTCGCTGGCGACGACAACGGAATGGCCTACCCCAAGGAAGTGTGTTGGCTCCCCTACTATATAACATCTACACTAACGACCAGCCAATGGACCAAAATACTGAACGGTTCATCTATGCCGACGACCTCTGTGTAACATCCCAAGAGAGTACGTTTGAAGCAAATCTTACCTCAGCCCTAGATGAGCTACTCCTCTACTACGAGCGCAACCACCTACATGCCAACCCAGAGAAGACTCAAGTTTGCCCTTTCCATCTCAGAAATCGTGAAGCCAACCGACCTCTTAACATCAAATGATCTGGAACACCACTTGAGCACCAAACCCACTCTGTCTACCTTGGAGTAACCCTGGACCGCACTCTCTTCTTTAAGGAGCAAGTCAAAAACACCAAATTGAAAGTCGGTTCCCGAAACAACAACCTATGAAAACTGGTCAACTTCAAATGGGGAGCCACAGCACACACATTAAGATCTACTGCTCTGTTATTCCTCTGCGGAGTATGCATGTCCTGTCTGGGAGAGATCAACCAATGCCAAGAAACTGGACCCAGCATTGAATAACACCTGCCGCCTGATCACTGGCTGCTTGAAACCCACACACACAAACAACCTGTAACTCCTCGCTGGCATTGCCCCTGCTGATATCAGACGGGAAGTGGCCAGTCGAGTCGAGATGACAAAGGCTACTAGTGATGAACGCCACCTCCTTCGTGGACGTCAACCCCCGGCCCAACGACTGAAGTAAAGGAGAAGGTTCCTCAGCCATGTGCAGCCCGTAACAACATCTTGAGAAGAAACCAGACTCCAGCTCTGGATGGAAAAGCTTGAGAGTGACCCTCCTCCAACTGGCATTGGAATCCCCCCTGCTGAAGACCTCCCTCCTGGCTCAGAAGCACCATGGATTCAGTGGAAAACACTCAACCGCCTAAGAACTAGAACGGGACGATCAAGAGATGCTTTGGTCAGATCAGGCTACAAGACTGGCCCAACCACCTGTGAATGTGGAGAAGCAGACCATACTATGGAACACTGCCTTGTCTGTGCTCTACTACCCAACCTCTGCAGCTCAAAAGACCTTGCAGAGTTGAATTAAAATGCAAAGAACTGTGTAAAGAAATGGGAAACTGTAATTTAACCGTCGCGCTTTGAAGAATCCCAAAGAAGAAGAATTGCATTGTTTCTGCTCATTGCTGTACGAGTGCGAACAGAGATTGCTTAAAGGCGTACCTGAATCCTGAGGTGCCTTTCTGTGTATCGTTTGCGCACGTTCTCCCCGTGTCCGCGTGGGTTGTAACCAAGTACTCCAGTTTCCTCCAACAGTTCAAAGAAACGCATCGCTGCCAAACTTAATTGGCAGCGATGCCTGCGGACTAAATTGATCCAGGTGCTCAGCGATGGATCGGTCTCACAGACTGGGTATAGACATGCCTTGCACCCTGTGGCTGATAGGCTCAGGGTCACATCAACCGTCTACCGGATTAAGCAGGGACAGACGATGAATGAACACACACAGAGAAACTGACACCGGCAAAGACAATAAAACATACACCAAGCACACGTTTACAAACAAAATATAATAAACAATTAGTTTCCATCCACTGCTCAATTAAGGCCTATGCACGCTGTGTCGGTAACACGATATTGTTTTCACCAGAGTCCAAAGACACGCTGGTGCTGCTGTCGAGGTTGATTAGCCTGTTGACGGAATTTCCCCCAGTGCCCTGCAATTGACTGGCGTCCAATTCTGAGTATAGCCCTGTCTTGTGCCCTGTGTCTGCCGGGGATAGGGAGACACAATGGATGGATGGCAATACACACCGGGCAATCTGTATACTGGATAATGGAGCAAGTGTTTGTATGTAATAAATGTGCGTATGTCCGCAATGAAAGCACCGGGTTCGGATCCTTAATAAACGCAAATTGTATCTGCACAATACTAACGTTCGTATGCCTTATTTCAGGTAGCTAATTGTTAATTGGGCTGTGTTGTGTGGAGGGGGGTGTACAACACACATTGGTAGAGAATTATACAACACGATGTGACCCACATTAAACATTTTCTGAATCATAGAAGTGGACTGATGTAGGTTTTCACTGCTCGATTCGTGATTGTTGCTATTTAGAGGTGTTCTTTTGGGATAGCCATGTCAATAAGCGTTCTCCCTCTCTCCCTCGCAACGTTTTGCCTCCCAAGTTGGAAGAACGCCTGATGATGCTTCCAACGTGGGGGGCAAAACGTCACTGGCAAAAGAGGGAGAGCGCTCAAACGGCTATCCCGAAAGAACAGCTCTGAAGAGCAACCATCACTCCTAGCAGTGTTTGCAGATAGCTAGGCGTTAAACGCTCTGGCCCAGGTATGAACCCACTGTAATACCCCACTCGGTATCATGTCAGATGTGCCGTCGGGTGTTGCACCACGTTTGGGTCGGCCATAATCTCCTCGGCCTCCCCAGCTTGTGAGACATCGCGCGTGCGCGCCTCCCCCCTCCCCCTGCTCCGCTGTCTGTTGACGCTGCTGAGCACCGTGCCGTTTGCGGGTCATCCTCGCACAGATGCAGCTCGAAACGTTGTCCTTCTAAGCACTTTGTCTTTATTAAACCAGCAAGACTTATCACATCAACAGCAGTCGTCACTCCGAACGCTCAGCTTGCTATCTTTAACAGAGGCTCCTCACTCACATAGGCGGTACCTCCCCCCATTCCCAGCGCACGCCAAACGCTCCTCTCGGTCTCGTGCATAACACACTCTCCCCTGCGCTTCTCCACACGCACCTTCTTGTACTCCTTAGCGCTCTCTGCTCACCCCACCCCCCCTTTCCACGTCTCCGCGGTCGCTCATTCCTCGTCTCCGGTCAAACCGGTTGGCCACCGGCCACTCCCGGGCCATTATCATGTGGAAGGTGACCCCGCCCTGGACCGCATTCCACAGCCTCAAAGAGTTTTCCATCCCGCAGGCTGAACGCTTTCACTTTCACTCCCTGCCACGTGCTCAAACCCCGCGTACTATCCGGGCTGTGGCAGGCGCACCATCTGCCGTGCCACCTGCCCGTTTTGTACGTGCAATACTCTGGCACGAGGGCCATACGCGGGGTACACGTGGGCACAAGCGCACTACACAAGGGCATGACCAGAGCGCTACACAAGGGCATTATACCACCACCTAAGCACTGCTCGTACCCCACACTTACTGCTTCCAGCTACTGAATACAACACCCTGCATCGCTATCCCCACGATAGCCCACGCTCCTGATACGGCACCCTGCACAGAGCAGGGTGACTCGCTGGTGATACAGCTCCCTGCATCGGCGCCAACACAACGACTCCCCGCTGTGTGTGCAGCATCCTACACTGCTCACAGCAAAGCAGTGACTCCCAGCCACGGGCGGTTTTAGTGATTGTGGGGGCCCAGTCACAATTCAATGATGACCCCCGCCCTCAAACACTGATTAAAAAGCACAACAGCGTGTTTATTACATAGTGATCGATCACTCCCTCTGAGCCCGTGCAGCCTCTCCTCGTGAACGCCCTGCACGAGAGTCGAGAAAATGTTTGACTCAAAATAATCTCAAAGCCGCACTACCTCCCGCAATTGATTTCCGTCCATCCATCATTATTAAAAACCGCTTAATCCTGTTAAATTGAAAAAAAAAATTCCACGCCACTACAATGAGATTAATAACTGCAGTACCGGCGATCACCACTAAATTAAATAGCGATCGCCTATTAATGATAAAACTACGGTTGGACGCCTTCACTTTGACGGTTTGTGAGGGAAAAGTGGCAGCAAATTTTCACAACGCTGAAAACTTCTTCAATTCCTGAGATATACGATCAAATTGGAGATTCCGAGATGCTTGAAATCATGAAGGCGAGTGTATAGATTACAAATATGTCGCGTGGTTGGTAAATAAATGGCTGAAATCTGCATAAAAATTGCAGAGAAAAGGGGTGCTCCGTAGCGGCCAGGAGCACCCACAACCGTTTTTTTCCCCCTAGCAGTGATGTTTATAAGAACCATAATATACTCGTTTAAGGCTGAGTTGACCTAGGGGAGGCACAATACTGGTTCTGAGAACCGCGCCTAAGTATCTGCGTCTCGCTTTGGCTGGGAGGGGAATTTGATTTATTATCATTATCATCATATGTGTTGCCGTGAGGAGGAATTAAATTATTTCGTGCATTAACTCATTGTTGGAAACGGTCACAATATAACCTGTTTACACTCGCCTAGTTCAAGCTGTCAACGTTGCCCTTTCAACTTTTCAGGAGGAAGATATCCTGTTGGAGCAGGTTAAGATTTGTGCTCTTGGAAACAACATCCTCTAAGAGCATAATTCCTCCATCTCTCCATCATCATCATCCACATCGGCAATCTCATCACCATTGCCGCCGCAGCCGGTCTCTTCCAGACGGAAGAGAAAGAGAGCCGCACGGAAGACCGTGAGTAAACTTCGCCCCTGACCATGTGTAAACCTTGACAGTGGTCTTTTAAAGCAGACCCGGACAAAGATCCCCCCGTATACCCTAAGCAGACTGTAGGGTCAAGGGCTATTAGCCAACACCGAGTGGTAATCGAACTCGGGTCGTTGAGTTACAAAACGAAAAAAACGGAAAAACATTACAAATTACAAAAATGTTATTTCCCGGACAATCACCAACCTGGTGACATCGTACCCGTAGTTGAATTATCCCGAGGACTAACGTGTGTTGGAAAGTGTCACAATATAACCTCTTTACACTCACTTAGTCCAAGCTGTAATCGTTGACCTTTAAACTTTTCAGGAGGAAGGTATCCTGTCGGAACAGGTGATGATTTGTTCTCTTGGAAAAAACATCCTCCAGGAGCATAGTTACTCCATCTCTCTGGTCACTTCCGGACGGAAGAGAAAGAGAGCCAGACAGGAGACCGTGAGTAAACATTGCACCTGATTATGTGTAAACCTTGACACTTTTCTTTTAAGGTAGACCAGGACAAAGATCCCCCAGTATAGCCTTAGAAGACTATAAGAAGTTGCTTCCTAAGTGTACAGTCTGAATGTTATCTTCTTGTTGAATTTTCAGCAGAAACAACGGGGGTCAAGGTAGAAGCGTTCACGTCGCGATCCCTGTCAGGTAATACTTGGAATTGCCTGCGAATTCTACCAAACACTTCGAGGCCGAGCTGAAAGACAACGATGTCCAGAGGCTGACCATCGTGCTTCGAAGAATCGCAAAGAAGAAGAAGCAGAAACAACCACAGCGGAAGAAGGCGAAGGCTGCATCTCCTGCAAAGACTAACGTAAGAGCTCTAATGCCCTGTAATGACCCGGGGGTCGAGTGTTGGTGATGCAATAGGAATGCCCATGCCCAGTGAAGAGAAGGGAAGTGTTTCCGAGCAGTTCCCACGATCGACTGGAATTTATCTTTAGGAGACAACTCAGCAGGTAATTCCTGTTGCATTTTCATTTACTTTTATGTTTTTTGCTTAGTGTGCGTATATGCTGTAAACTGTTTATAGTGTTGGTCTTAAAACTAGTGCCTTAAACTAAGCTGTGGCCTTGCCCTGCCTAGAAGCCACAGATTTTCCTGAGACCTAGCCTAGAAGCCTCGGGTTTTCCTGAGGCCTATCCTGCAGGCTCTTCACGTAGTCGCCGTCACTTCACAACACTTTGCTGCTCCCCACTCGTCGTCCTCCATACAGTACCGCACCGGATTACATCAGATGGGGCTACAAGACCGGCCAACCACCTGTGAATGTGGAGAAGCAGACCATACTATGGAACACTGCCTTGTCTGCGCTCTACTACCCAACCTCTGCAGCTCAAAATAATAATAATAATAGCATTTATATAGCGCCTTTCACCCGAGGGTCACAAAGCGCTGCACAAAGCTGCAGAGAGAACAACATGTCAACAACGACAGAGCACGGAAAATCAGCAACACGTTTTTTTTTTATATATATATGTAATCCAACCTGTGGAGAGAACGGCACAACAACAATGGGGAGACAGAAAACTGAGAGTCAAGCGATAGCAACGAATTATAAGACAAAGGACAAAAGAAAATGCAACAGGGAAACTAATAATAATTCTACAACAAGCAAGGAGGGAACAAATGTCACCTAGCAGACACAGATCTGAAGAGAGAGAGAGAGAGAGCCAACATCTCGGCACGGCACCGCTAACCCACTCCAACAATCCAAGCCAGAGGAAGGAACGAATGCTCCCAAAAAGCCCTAAAAAGACGTAAAGAGCCCTGAAAAGCCCTGAAAAGCCCTAAAAAGCCCTGAAGGGCCCTGAAAAGCCCTGGAAAGGCCTATAAAGCCCGAAAAAGCCCTAAAAAGCCCTGAAAAGCCCTTAAAAGCCCTAAAAAGCCCAAAAAAGCCCTGAAAAGCCCTAAAAGCCCTAAAAAGCCGTGAAAAGCTCTGAAAAGCCCAGAAAAGCCCTAAAAAGCCCTGAAAAGCCCTGAAAAGCCCTAAAAAGCCTTAAAAAGCCCTAAAAAGCCCTGAAAAGCCCTAATAAGCCCTGAAAAGCCCTAAAAAGCCCTGAAAAGCCCATGAAAAGCCCTGAAAAGCCCAGAAAAGCCCTTAAAAGCCCTGAAAAGCCCTAAAAGCCCTTAAAAGCCCTAAAAAGCCCTGAAAAGCCCTAAAAACGCCTAAAAAGCCCTACAAAGCCCTGAAAAATCCTAAAAAGCCCTAAAAAGCCATTAAAGCCCTAAAAAGCCTTAAAAAGCCCTGACAATCCCTAAAAGCCCTAAAAAGCCCGTGAAAAGCCCTGAAAAGCCCGGAAAAGCCCTTAAAAGTCCTGAAAAGCCCTAAAAAGGCCTAAAAAGCCCTAAAAAGCCCTGATAAGCCCTAAAGCCCTTAAAAGCCCTAAAAAGCCCTGAAAAGCCCTAAAAAGCCCTAAATAGCCCTAAAAAGCCCTAAAAAGGCATAAAAAGCCCTGAAAAGCCCTAAAAGCCCTAAAAAGCCCTAAAAAGCCCTGAAATACCCGTGAAAAGCCCTGAAAAGCCTGGAAAAGCCCTTAAAGGACCTGAAAAGCCCTAAAAAGCCCTAAAAAGGCCTAAAAACCCTAAAAAGCCCTGAAAAGCCCTAAAAAGCCCTAAAAAGACCTAAAAAGACCTGAAAGGCCCTGAAAAGCCCTAAAAAGCCCTTAAAAGCCCTAAAAAGCCCTAAAAAGCCCTAAAAATACCTGAAAAGCCCTAAAAGCCCTAAAAAGACCGTGAAAAGCCCTAAAAAGCCCTAAAAAGCCCTGAAAAGCCCTAATAAGCCCTAAAAGCCCTGAAAAGCCCTGAAAAGCCCTAAAAAGCCCTACAAAGCCCTAAAAAGACCTGAAAAGACCTAAAAAGCCCTAAAAAGCCCTGAAAAGCCCTAAAAGCCCTAAAAAGCCCTAAAAAGCCCTGAAATACCCGTGAAAAGCCCTGAAAAGCCTGGAAAAGCCCTTAAAAGACCTGAAAAGCCCTAAAAAGCCCTGAAAAGCACTAAAAAGCCCTTAAAAGCCCTGAAAAGCCCGTGAAAAGCCCTGAAAAGCACGGAAAAGCCCTTAAAAGCCCTGAAAAGCCCTGAAAAGCCCTAAAAAGGCCTAAAAACCCTAAAAAGCCCTGAAAAGCCCTAAAAAGCCCTAAAAAGATCTAAAAAGACCTGAAAGGCCCTGAAAAGCCCTAAAAAGCCCTTAAAAGCCCTAAAAAGCCCTAAACATACCTGAAAAGCCCTAAAAGCCCTAAAAAGACCGTGAAAAGCCCTAAAAAGCCCTAAAAAGCCCTGAAAAGCCCTAAGAAACCCTAAAAGCCCTGAAAAGCCCTGAAAAGCCCTAAAAAGCCCTACAAAGCCCTAAAAAGACCTGAAAAGACCTAAAAAGCCCTAAAAAGCCCTGGAAAGCCCTAATAAGCCCTAACAAGTCCTGAAAAGCCCTGAAAAGCCCTAAAAAGCCCTAAAAAGCCCTAAAAAAGCCTAAAAATCCCTGAAAAGCCCTAAAAAGCCCTAAAACGCCATAAAACCCATGAAAAGCCCTAAAAAGCACTGAAAAGCTCTAAAAAGTCCTAAAAAGCCATAAAAGCCCTAAAAAGCCCTAAAACGCCCTAAAAAGCCCTGAAAAGCCCGTGAAAATCCCTGAAAAGTCTGGAAAAGCCCTTAAAAGCCCTAAAAAGCACTGAAAAGCTCTAAAAAGTCCTAAAAAGCCATAAAAAGCCCTAAAAAGCCCTAAAACGCCCTAAAAAGCCCTGAAAAGCCCTGAAAAGCCCTAAAAAGCCCTAAAAAGCCCGTGAAAAGCCCTAAAAAGCCCTAAAAAGACCTGAAAGGCCCTGAAAAGCCATAAAAAGCCCTGAAAAGCCCTAAAAAGCCCTGAAAAGCCCTAAAAAGACCTGATAAGCCCTGAAAAGCCTGGAAAAGCCCTTGAAAGCCCTGAAAAGCCCTGAAAAGCCCTAAAAAGCCCTACAAAGCCCTAAAAAGACCTGAAAAGCCCTAAAAAGCCCTGAAAAGCCCTAATAAGCCCTAAAAAGCCTGGAAAAGCCCTGAAAAGCCCTAAAAAGCCCTAAAAAGCCCTAAAAAGCCCTGAAAAGCCCTGAAAAGCCTGGAAAAGCCCTTGAAAGCCCTGAAAAGCCCTGAAAAGCCCTAAAAAGCCCTAAAACGCCAGAAAAAGCCCTGAAAACCCCGTTAAAAGCCCTGAAAAGCCTGGAAAAGCCCTTAAAAGCCATGAAAAGCCATGAAAAGCCATAAAATTCCCTAAAAAGCCCTGAAAACCCCTAAAAAGCCCTAAAAAGCCCTAAAAAGACCTGAAAAGCCCTAAAAGCCCTAAAAAGCCCGTGAAAAGCCATGAAACGCCCGGAAAAGCCCTTAAAAGCCCTGAAAAGCCCTGAAAAGACCTAAAAAGGCCTAAAAAGCCCTAAAAAGACCTGAAAAGCCCTAAAAAGCCCTAAAAAGCCCTGAAAAGCCCTAATAAGCCCTAAAAAGCCCTAAAAAGCCCTGAAAAGCCCTAAAAAAAGCCCTAAAAAGCCCTGAAAAGCCATACAAAGCCCTAAAAAGGCCTAAAAATACGTGAAAAGCCCTAAAAAGCCCTAAAAGCCCGTGAAAAGCCCTAAAAAGCCCTAAAAAGCACTGAAAAGCCCTAAAAAGCCCTAAAAAGCCCGTGAAAAGCCCTGAAAAGCCCGGAAAAGCCCATAAAGCCCTGAAAAGCCCTGAAAAGCCTGGCTATTTTTAACCAGTACCACCGGTGCTGCCCACGGGCTTGTGGACGCGCGAATCACTCCATCCTTCAGCATCTCGGTGACTGCTTTATTAATATGGGTCCTCTCTGGCGCCCCCATGCGGTAAGCGGGTAATTTTATCAGCCGCGCCTCCCCTGTTGGAGATACGCGATACGACCACGACTGAAGATTTGTTTCGGCGGAGACAGCGATCAGGATTGGGCCGACTTCCAGCAACTGGTAGATCATGAGCAACGAGTGGGGGAATGGAGCGACCGGGAAATCGCCGACGCGGCGTTTGCCCAACTCAGGGGAAAAGCGGGAAGGTACGCGGGGCAGCTCTCGACACAAACACAGAGAGATTGGCCGTTGTTGAAAGAGAGCCTGCGTCGACGTTTGGGAACGCTGTGGATAGAGCAAGCCGGAGAAGCACTGTCGAGGCGCCAACGCAAATCAGATGAGACAGTCGAGGAATACATTGACGATGTCGCACGCTTAGTAGAAGCGGCCTACCTTACGTACGGTCTGACCGCTCGTAGTGATTAAACAAGGGAGGTTGTCATGGAGTACTTGGAATCAACGACTTGGTGGAA
>JAZEWU010000007.1:8001-18981 GCA_036362915.1 Geotria australis | reverse complement strand
AACGGCATGTCAATAACATCAAGACAGATAAACTGAGAGTCAAGCAATAGCAATACATTATGGGACATAGGACATAAAGACAGCAGAAATGTTAAAATAATAATAATAGCATCTATAGAGCGCCATCCACCCGAGGGTCACAAAGCGCTGCACAGGGACGCTGAGAGAACGACAAATCAAGAACGACAGAGAACGGTAATCAGAAAGCGTTGAGCCGCATAAGTGGTCCTAGCACGACGGCTTGAAGGCTTTACGGAACAAGTAAGTCTTGAGACGAGATTTAAAGATGTTTAAGGACTCCGCTGAACAAATTTCCAATGGAAGAGCATTCCAGAGTCTTGGAGCAACGCGCAAGAAGGCTCTATCTCCCATCGAATGGAGGTGCGACCTTGGAACATACAGCAGCGATTATTGGAGGATCGTAGTTGTCGTGTTGAGGATGGTGCCTGAAGAAGGTCACGGATGTATATCGGAGCTGCGTCAGTGAGAGCCTTGTATTGTCATACCCCACTCGGCATCGTGTCAGGATGTGCCGTCGGGTGTTGTATCACGTACACGTCCGTTGACTTGGACATCATGAAGTTGAGCACCCACGAACTCCGGCGTCATGCCAGGAGCTGCCAATTCAACTTCATAGCCAGTAGCCCGGGAGCTGCCTCAGACTGGGCCGTCTTCCACCAGCTGCGGGAGCTGGGATCTGCTGTGGTGCTAGCGTGTCATCTTCACACAGAAGCAGGTCGAGTCGATGACCTCTAAGCGCGTTGTCTTTATTTCACACATGAGCCGCTTCGCCGTCACCTAGCAGTGGAACGCTGCACCGCGCTCTGCAAACTGCTTCACAGGCCCGCCTCTCCCCCACAGTTTCGCTACAATCCAGCAGTGGAGCCGCGCTCACTCCTGCTCTGCAAAACTTCTCCTCGCAGCTCACTCAGACAAATCACCCACAGCTCGTCTCACCACTCTCTCTCAGGCGCGTTCACAACCTCTCCCTCTGCTCTCACAACAGCCTCATTATATCCTCCTCTCGAGTTGTTTATCGGCTCATGTTATCATTTTGAGTCTGGAGACCTGGCGCCAGGGCTTGCCCCCCCCATTGTCCAGATTCAGTGCCATGTTTATCATTGCATCATCTCTCGTGTTCATTAACCCAGAATCTGGACAATGAGGGGCGGGGGCAATTACTTCATTGCCCACTCGCTGTGGGTACGGCGCTGCTAAGCGCCCCTCCCCTTTCCCTTCTCTTCACTGGCATCGCACATTTACCAGGGCACCGCACATTTGACAGAGCATCGCACTGGGACATTTACCAGGGCATTTCAGTCGTATTGAGGAGGGTGCCTGAAGAAGGTCACTGATGTATATTGGAGCGACGATCAGCTCCTCGAGCGGCACCACGGACGGCACGCTCACGCTCTCCGGGGTGACGCGCACCTCCACGCCCGCGCACGACGACAGCGCCGGGCACCCGCTGTCCACCGCCTGCGGGGTCACAAGGGGTCACGCGTGGTCACAGGTCAGGCTTGGAGGGCAGATGAGCAAGACTGTCGCAGGGTCGGGATTCGTCTCATGGTTATCGCTGAGGGATAGTTTAATCTATCGTGATAGTTTAATTGCTGTGAAGGTCACACTCGGTGTCCCCATAGCCACTAGGCAGTGCTGGTTATGACTAGGGTGCGGCACGTGGGATGAACACTCATTTGTTGGCTAGCGGCGCGTCTCCCTACACGGTGCCATCACCGTGTCCTTATAGAGCGATTGGCTGAATTGTCTCAAGACCACTTAGCAATCCGATAAAATACGATTGTCATAGATTTTTTAAAATCTTTTAAATTATGTACAATTACTTCCAAAATGTTGTTGCAGAATTTGTTTTAGTAAATCTGATATTAGTTTTAAATCCGAACACACTTGGCGTGTTCGGTTTAGAAAACGGATGGATGTTCCGTCCGGAAAACTGAACGTCAAGTCCCATGGAAGCAACGCGTTGTAAGGAACTGGTGGTTGCGGCGCCCACCTGTATGAGCAGCGCATAGTGGGCCCGCACCTGCCGGCTCAGTGGAGCGGCCGTGCGCAGCGTCCCCTGAGCATCCACGTGGAAGGCCCCTTGAAGATAAACACGGAGGGAGACAGGGAGGGAGGGGGAGACATAGGGACACAGAGACAGGAAGACAGAGAGACAGACACGAGGGGGAAACAACGCCAATCCGAATCAAGCAATCAACAATGAAGCACCAAGTGCTTCAGTGAGCAGGTGGGTGACTCAGTGGGTGACTCATTGGGTGACTTTCGGTTTAAATTTGTAATGATATGATATACATGCGAGAGGTGACTCAAGAGATTGTATAATAATAAGACATTTCTGTACTGTCTGCAGAGGCGCGGGAAAAGTTATTGTGTTATCAGACTGACACATGGCATGTGTTTGCAAGTATGTTAATAATATTTATTTACGATTCCTTTGATTGTAGAGATTGTGTTTCTATAGGTGATGACTTTGAAGTGTTGGTTTGTGATATTGGGTGTTTGGTAGTCGGGTTGGAATGAATATAACATTGGTAGTGAATTTACTTTAATGTCATTGCCGAGGGGGGTAGAGAGAGAGATTGGCAGGAAACATACTGGCAGCCATTACATGGCGACCCGAACGTATTGAAATGGGTGCTATTGATGTTAAATATGAGATTTGTGATGTTTGCCATATTTCATTAATGTGGTGACTATAATTGTGAAGTACATATTTCCTTTGAGAGAGTATGTTAGTCGTGAACAGAACGTCTTGAGAGGCGGGGGAAAAGTTATTGTGTTTGCAGACACTTTGTCTGCAGTGTTAATAAATATAACGCAGAGAGAAGATTCGTGTGGATGCAAGTGTTAGGTGGGTGAAGAGATATATCACGACGGACCAGTAGCGTGGGAAGCACAACAAGGATTAGAACTATACACAACGCAGAACTTGACCACCAACCTGGTCGAAATTTTGGCTAACCGAAGTGCCAGCTGGTGGTCTCTAGTGAAGAGAGACAATGGCGGCTGTGTGCACCTGTTACATTGGCAAGGGTGCCGCTGTCGGTGGCGTACACCGTCAGGGCGTATCCCGACACCTGCGGCGCCGGGCACCGAGCATTACCGGGGATACCGGCGAAACCTTGCACTCTGCAAAACCACCACCGAGCCCGGTTTGCGATGGCGCCGTGCGTTACCGAGTGGCCCGCTCAGCCGCGGCCATCGTTCAGGCAGGCGCTGCAAGCTCGCCGACCTCGTGGGGCTGAGCGCAATGCAGCTACGACGGCGAGGACCGAACCATCGTAGCCGCGTCTCTCCTGCGCGTCATACGTTTGGTCGCGGGAGCACGCGCTGGGGCATCGCGCGAGTGCGGTGCGGACCGTGCGGTGTGGTGCAGGCAGTGTCGCTGCACGCCTCACCGTCTCCCGGTCGAGCGGCTTGAGGACGGAGAGTCGCCCCGAGCCGGCCTCCATCGCGAAGTGTCCCCCCGGGTCCCCGGCCGCCACCGCGTACGACACGTGGTTGTTGTCGGGGCCGTCGTGGTCCTTGGCCATCACCTGCGGCCGTACAGCGAGCAACGATGCTGGTTCGCTACCGAGTAGTGGTGACGTCACCGTGACGCCTTTGCCAGGCTAGGTGCACGCTCGGGCCACGTCAAGTCACAAAGGCTTGCTGGCGGGAGCATTCCTGATGTCATTAATACAGAAATTGGGCCAATTTGTACGTACGGCGGCGTTGCGATGAGGCCTAGAGACTGGCACGGCCACCACACTCCACCATGCTTGTGGGGTGAGTGCGTGCGTTTAGTGAGCGAGTGCGTGCGTTATTGTGATCACGGCTGTGTGGGAGTGCGTGTGTGTTTAGCAAGCGAGTGGGTGTGTGCGTGCGTGAATTACAGTGAGCACGTTGTTCCCTGGCAGAGAGTCCTCGCTCAGCACTGTGCTGTAGCTGCGGCGGCCGAACTGCGGAACGTGGTCGTTGACGTTGGTGAGGTTGATGTAGATGGTTGTGACGGCGCTGAGCAAGGGCGTGCCCCCGTCGCTCACCTGCACCGTCAGGAATTGTTCCTTCTGCGCCTCGTAATCCAGCTCCTCCGCCACCACCACGATGCCTGGCCAGGGTTGGGGACGGCGCGACGAGTCAGACGAGCCAATATAACTAAATCCACATTGCGACGGCTCGCTCGGACGTCACCGCTGAGAGGATTGTTCAGGGTGAACGATACGGGGCAACTGCTAGCACTGGACAAAGCCGAGGGAACGCAGCCTGGCCGGTTGGCCCAGGTACCGACGGCATGGCGACAGCCGCCGGATCTAGCAAAAGTGAGCGACCGACCGGGTCGTTGTGACGGGCGCACGGCACCGCACTACCACCACCACAAAAAACCCTCCCTGGCGTGATCCGCACCTTGTCCCGAGCGTAGCGGCAGACCTTGCCACGGGACGGGCGTCAAAGCGGATTTGGTAAACGTGGGACGCGACAGTGTGGTATGGGCCTCCTGTGCGGCTGCGCGGGCCCGCGAGTCAGGGCCGCAGCACGCTCACCGCTGTGCGGGTTGATGGAGAAGCGTCCGTGCTCGTTGCCGCCCACTATAGCGTAGGCGACGTCCGCGTCGGTGCCAGCGTCGCCGCTCACGGTCAGCACGGCCGCCACCTCAGTGCCCGCGGGCGCGTCCTCGGGCACAGTGCCCAAGTACTCGGAGAACTCGAACGTGGGCGGGCTGTCATTGACGTCGAGCACAGACACAAGCACTGTGGCGCTGGAGGAGAGCGGGCGCGGCGCGCCACAGCTTGCGGTCCAGCGGCCGCGCCAGCCGCAGCATGCCTGTGTCGGCGTCCAACTCGAAGTAGGGCTCCCCGGCCTCATCCAGCAAGTACTCCACCTTGCTGTTGAGACCTGCGCACGGGGAGACCGCCGCTCAGTGCGCGCGACGCCAGGGTGCCGAGGCACCAAGGAATGCTGCCGTGCGGCACCCGGTCCCGGCTTCGCTAACGACGACATCCGCAACGACCCACGAGGGCGCTTATAAAGCACATGAGGGCGCTTATAAAGCACAAAGCTCCACAGTGGTGCGGAGCATTGCTCGGGCGAAATTAAATTGGTGGGTTTTAAGTCGACTACAGAAGTAGGTCATTGCAACACAACGGACCAGCCACTGCAGAAGTCTGCTCGCCATTCCATTAAGATTGCAAGCTCACTGGGTACTTTCTGCTGTAATGATAAACATCTATTTCGGCTGCGAAACACAGCGGGCGGTGGCACCCACGTGGCCCACGACGGGGGCCCACGGCGCACGGACAGCAAAACGCGTCGAAGCCGCGACGGCAACGTGGTGGCCTGCACGCACGTGAGCAGCGTGCCCACGGCCTTGCTCTCGTAGACGCTCACGGAGTAGAGTGGTGCCGTGAAGGCCGGCGCGTTGTCGTTGACGTCGTCAAGCCGCACGAGGACACGCGACTCGCAGGACAGCCCCCCACCGTCCGTGGCGCGGGCGCTCAGCGCGTACGCAGTCCTCTCCTCGCGGTCCAGCGGTGCCAGCGAGCGCAGCTCTCTTGCTGGACGGGGGACACGCGGATGGGACGACGGTTGCGTTTACGTTCGGTGACACGACATAGAGGCCGACTCATCTTCGTCATTATTACGCTACCAACAATGCGAGTTTCGTTCCTGTCTACACGTGCGAGCGTTCGTCCGTATGCAAGTCCGCATTGAGGGTACCGGGTACGAAACCTTTACTTACAACTTATTGATTACTCTACTAAACTTTAACGTTTAAAATTCCAGTTTCTCAGGATCGTCAACCTGCAATAGCAACTCTTCTTCCTTCATAACGTCAGCAAAATGTGTTATCACTTGGAGCGGGGCTCGGGCAAACTAGCGGCGCACCCAATGGCACAAGCCTCCCTCGCGTCCTGTAGGCGGCGTCTCCCCGTTGGACGGCGGCGGTGGCTACCAGTGTCGGGGTCGAGGCGGAAGCGCTCCGCGCCGGGGCCATTCATCAAGTAGCACAGCCTGCCGTTGTCCCCAGCGTCGGTGTCGCTCGCCAGCACCTACAGCAGTGCCCATCACGCCGGCACGTCCTCTAGCACAGACACCGAGTACACGGCCTGCATGCGCGCACGCACACACACAAAAGATCCCCCATATAGTCTTAATAGACTTTAGGGCCAAGTGCCGTTGGCAAGCCCCTATGATGGTCGACACAGCACACGAAGAGGTGGGTGATCAGCACCATACCCCGGCCGCCTAGTGGCAATGTTTACACACTGCACTAAGTACCCATTTGAGACTGAGTCGACCTAGGGGAGGCCCAGGACCAGTTCGGAAAATCGTCACTGGTTTTGGCCGTGTGCGGAAATCGAACTCGTGTCGCCATGTTTGTAGCCCAGCGCACCAACCACTGAGCCACCGCACCCCACAAGACACGTACACGCGCACTTACCCAAAAACATCGGCCATCGTGTTGAGCAAAAGCCAGCTCCTTGCAAGTGCGCCCCGCGTCTGAGCGCTTGGTGCCCGGAGCATCGTCACCGTGACTA
Organism: Geotria australis; assembly: GCA_036362915.1. Taxonomy (NCBI): domain Eukaryota; kingdom Metazoa; phylum Chordata; class Hyperoartia; order Petromyzontiformes; family Geotriidae; genus Geotria; species Geotria australis. The sequence continues at coordinate 12,439 of JAZEWU010000007.1, read as the reverse complement.
CGTCCCTCCGCCGTCGCGGCACTCGGCGAGGCACACGGCCCACCTGGCTCGGCAAGGTGGCGGCCTCCGCGGCTCGACGGCACGCGGGGCCCTGCTCCGCACATGCCGCCGCCGGCATCGTGTTTGACGCGGTGTTTGACGCAGTGCCATCGCGCGACGAGCCGTCCTCTCGGTCCAGCTCCACCCGGTGGCCAGCTTCGTCCCCGCTCGCGGGCGTCTCGGCGCCAGGCGTGGCGCGCGTGCCCACGGCGAGCTCCTCCACAAACTCCGCATCGTCCGGTCAGTGTCGCGGCATCGCGTCGAACCGTCCTCGAGGATCTTGCGCAATCTCGCCGAACGGCAGCTGGTACAGCGCGAGGGTGCGTGGCCGTCGGTGCCGCCGGGCCGCGCTCTTGACGGCACGTCTCCCGCCGCGACGCCGGCCGCATCGCCCAACGCGTTCCCGACCGCTTGGGCGAGCGACACGCCTCCGCAGGCGACGCACCGGTACAGCCGGCCCTCGCCCAGACGAAGCTTCAGCGACGCGATGATTTCCTCGTCCATCTCCCACGATCCCACGTTGAGGGACTCCTGGCAATCGACGACGAAGGACGGAGGAGCGCTGTGCTATTCAGCGAACAGCTCCCGCGCGGCCGCGATTAGCCGGTCCACGTAGCCGTCGCTCAGCGCACGGTACCCGCCGACGATGCAGCAGTCGCCCGCGAAGTCGATGTAATCCTCCAGCGCGTTGTCAGTAAATCCCCAGACCCTGAGCAGCAGCACGGGAGGCACGAGGCCCCGCACCCCGACGAGGGGGACGAAGTGCATGTGTTCCGGGTTCACCCACGCCACGCACAGCGGCGGGTGGAGCTTGCCGTCGCTCGGCCGCCGCAGCTGATAGGGCGGAACCAAGGCCGGGAGGAATGTACCTGCGGAAAACACGCGTTGGGCGTTAGGCCACGCGGCGATTCGATCGTCGTGCGAGTGCGCGACGGTTGAAGATTGGAGAAATTCTTGAAACGAGAATCGGATGCGTCCATCGTGGGAGGCGAAATGTCGCAAAACGCAGAGAAGGAACACTCGATACGGCTGTCCAGAAAGAACAGCTATGGAGAGCAATTCTCATACATCGAGCCGTGAACACCTACAACAGAACAAACCCTTTAAATGTGTAACAGAAAGAGAGCGGCACTTGCGGTAAACATAAGATGAGCGCCAACGCTCGTTTTTGTGCCGGGCGTCACATTGGTATTTGCCGTTTATTCTCAGAAGCTTTGAACGAATGTAAATTATCACATTGCAACGTAAACACGGGGGTCAAGGTAGAAGCGTTCACGTCGCGATCCCTGTCAGGTAATAACTTGGTATTGCCTGCGAATTCTACCAAACACTTCGAGGCTGAGCTGAAAGACAACGATGTCCAGAGGCTGACCATCGTGATTCGAAGAATCGCAAAGAAGAAAAAGAACGTAAACACGTGGATTAGTCTCGAGGACGTCCCCACAGCAAGACAAATTCAAAGATCCCCGTATAGCCTTAACAGAATCTAGGGGCAAGTAACGTGAGCGAGCACCTACGAAGGCCGACACGGCACAGAAGAGGGTGCGTGTCCAGCACCACGCCCGGCAGCCTTTGTCTCCCCGGTGGTAACGTTTACACACCGCACCAGGTACTCATTGAGGCCGAGTCGACCTAGGGGAGGTCCAGGACCAGTTCAAAAAAATCCTTAGCAGTGTTGGCCCAGCCGCCCCCCGGCCTGCGGCACGCACCTGCGTAGTCCACGGAGGACGCCATGCGGCGGCACGAGTCGAGCAGCACGATGGGCCACCGCAGCATGCCGGCCAGACCCAGCAGGTGCACGTTGCGCAGGCCGCGCGGCGTCCCAGGCGGGGGCCGGTAGACTGGCTCGCTCTCTCTCAGAACGTTGTCCCATTCGTCGGCGAAGAGAAAGTCGGAGAGCAGCGCGCGGTAGGCGGCGGGCTCGGTGGCGAGGCGGGCCCGCAGCAACGTGAGCAGCGCGTGCCAGAAAAGCTCGCGGCCCACCAGAGCCCGCGACACGCCGTGCACCAGGCAGTGGCCGTGGCCGTCCACGTGAAGCGGCACCATCCGCGAGTCACCGCCATTCGCCCGCAGCACCCGCTGTTTGTGGTTTTCGCTTTTCATTGTTACTCGCGGTCCTAACCTTGCCCCCCCCACAACGGTGCGTCAGGTCTGAGCGGTTTATTTAACTTTAAAGAGCACGCTTGCACCCGATGCCCCCCCCCAAAACAAGGCCACCCCCACCCCTCACTCAAGGAAGTAGCGAACGAACACTGTATATGAGAGCTGCTCTTGAGATCTGCTTTTGCGGGATAGCCGCGTAGAGAGGGAGAAAGTGGGCAGTGGCGTGCAGAGAGAGGGACAGAGGGGGCGACGGCCCCGGGCATCCATTTCCGGGGGGCATCCAATCAAAGAGTGAAATTAAACAGTCCCACAAGCTGGTGTGAATGTGGATCCGTATTTAAATAAGCGAGACCAGAGTAGAGAACCTGTTACGTGTAAATACTGTGAGTGTAATGCTGATTAACTCTTTCAGTGTGCTGTCGACGCCGATCGACATTATTTTTCATCATCCACTGTGCCCTGTCGACGACCGTCGACACGTTATAGTCCTGCCTTACAACTCATTTTTGACGAACGTTTGATAGTTCCCAAAGTTGTCTTCCTTTTTCACATTTCTCAGTACTAGGCCCTACACTTGAGTTTTGGGGGGCATACAATCAAGGAGTCGGAGTTGGCTCCGGGCATCACCAAAACCTCTGCACGCGACTGCCCTGGCGGCCATGGGAATGTGGAGCAGTGATTTCGGTGGGTGTCCGCCCGTGTATACGGCAGACAACAGCGCCCCCACGCTGCAGAGGCGGCCGCGTGCTGTTCGGTCGGACCCCCGTCTCGCGCCGTGTCGTCCGTCACTAGTGCTGCCCCGCTGTCACTTTCGAGTCTAGAGTCTGCTCTTTCCATCTCAGGAATCGTGAAGCCAACCGACCTCTTAACATCAAATGGTCTGGAACACCACTTGAGCACCGTACCCAGCCTGTCTACATTGAAGTAACCCTGGACCGCACTCTTTGTGCAGCGCTTTGTGACCCTCGGGTGCAAGGCGCTATATAAAATGCTATTATTATTGTAATTATCATAACTATAATAGTTATAAATATCACAGCAAGAAGACCGCGGGTAATTATTATTATAATTATCATAACTATAATAGTTATAATTATCACAGCAAGAAGACCCCGGGTTCGAAGCCCGGCTCGGGTGCCTTTCTCTGTGCAGTTTGCATGTTCTCCCCGTGTCCGCGTAGGTTTTCGCCGGGCACTCCGGTTTCCTCCCACAGTCCAAAGACTTGCTGCTGCATAGGTTGATTGGCCTGCGGACTAAATTGCTCCCAGTGCCGTGATGGACTGGGGTCCCATCGTGGGTATAGTTCCTGCCTTCCGCCCTGTGCCTGCCGGGATAGGCTCCAGCTCACCACGACCTTGTTCAGGATTAAGCGGTTTCTGACAATGAATGAATGAATCGTTCGTTCGTTGTCAGAAACCCGCTGGCGTCCTATACACGGGTTGCGGTGAGCTGGAGGCCTTCGCGACTTAAATTAATAATGCTGCGTGGTCACTTATTCGTACAACGTCGAAGGTATTCGTTCACAGAGAGAACGACTCAGAGTGCGTATCGACGAAAGCGCAGAGAGGCGGAGGAAGCAGCCAGGCGGCTTTGACGTTGCCAACATATTGCCACTAGACACTGCTTCCTCTATATTACGATGTTATCGGCCAATTCATTAATGAGTGTTTTTTTTATAGATGTGAGGACGAAACCGGAGAACCCGGAGGAAACCCACGCAGGGCAGCGGAGGCGAGAGAACACACAAACTCCACACAGAAAGGCGCCCCAGGTGGGAATCAAACCGCCTCGGGCACGACGTCACCGCCGCGCCTCCCTCGCCACCCCCGTCTCTCGTGACACGTGCGCACGGCACGGCGGCACACGCATGGGGCCGCACCTCGTTGATCGTCTCGGACAGGTACTCGGCGCTGCCTGTGCGGTCGATCCCGTAGCCGGGGCATGGGAGCAGCTCGGGCGGCACGAGGAACGCACGGTCGGCCAGCGAGGCGCAGACGAAAACGTCGTGCCCCTGTAGCCGCGCCAGCGGCACGGCCTTGCCCGTGCACCTTTCCATGCCATGCATGGTGAGCAGCAGAGACAGCAGCTTGCACAGCAGAGACGAGGTGTGCAGCGGGTTGGCGCCGCTTCCCGTCGCCCCTCCGCTCGCCATGGCCCCCTGTCGCCACGAACGCTCATGCTCTGTGAAGGCAATCTGGTTTCTATGTCTCCCCCTGTCGCTCTCCCTCCCTCCGTGTCTCCCGCCGTGTTTGTCTTTAAGGAAGTGATGGCCATCTTAGGGGACGCTGGCAGATTT
>JAZEWU010000006.1:12655850-12676117 GCA_036362915.1 Geotria australis | reverse complement strand
GTCCATTTGGAGGGATCAGTTTTATATTTCGACGGCAGAGCAGACGCAGGATCCGATTCAGCCTCTGACAGGGGTTTTGAGCGAGAGCGGCGGCGGCGTCTCGCGGCGCGTGACGCGCTGTCATCGCGCCGCGAGTCTGGATCGAGAATCATCTCGAGTTACCGCTCCGCTTAAGGGAAGATTCTTATGAAACGTTACGTATTTTAATGCTCGTGTGGATAACACAAACACACCGGCATTCTTAATGGTGAATGGTGACGCTGTTGAGAATAACGCGTGTTTATCAGGATGTCGTTAGATATACGCTGATAGCGACTCTTTTGAACACTTTTCCAACTAAGGTTGAAAGTCTTCACGCGCTCTGTCTCTGTCTGCAGTAGGGCGCGAAAGAGCTCCCACCAAGACAAACAGATGTAAAGAAATAAGTGGTTTAAAGTTGTGATGCTATGAGGCGCTTAAGACCGAGGAAAGCGCTCATGACACGAAATCCTCACCTTCTGTCTGGCTGCCCTGAGCGCGGTGTCTGGAGGCTCGGCGGACAGAGACAGCATGGAGCTACGTTCATAGGTGGTCTTAGTCATTATGGGCTCCAGGTAAAATGCAATTATGAGCCCCCCACCCCCACACTCATTAGACCGCACGGACACGAAACGTCGCACGGCCAAATGACCGGCCATCAGCCCCGCCCCCCCCACCCCCTACAGTTTGCTGCCTGTGTTGCCCCAGACCCAACATCACGAAGGAAAGAGGAGGAACGTTTCCACGCGGCTATCCTGAAAGAGCAGCTCTCGAGAGCAATGCTCGAGCAACAACATTTAATCGGCAGCGTCACTCGGCACCTCTTCATCTGCCTTGAGGTGCCCTAAGATTCGCGGACGACCCTGGGGCAGCGCCGTGAACACTCGCGTTACGTGACGGCGCTCAGGCGGCGCCCGCCTTGAGACGAGGCGACACGGGGGGACGGGGCGCCACTCGACCCGCACAAAGACAACAATGGGCTCGCGAGAGAGAGGCTGTCATGGCGAGTTGAGTGTCAACAGCCCGTACCTCGGCACGCCTACCGCAGCGCCGCGAAGGGTGAGCCCGGAGCCTATTCCGGCAGATACAGGGCGCGAGGCAGGGCTGTACCCAGGATAGGCCGCCAGTCAGTCCATCACAGGGCACCGAGGGCAGTTTAGTCAGCAGGCTAATTGACCTGGGCAGCTGCAGCAGCATGTCTTTGGACTGTGGGGAGGAAACCGGAGTGACCGGTGAAAACCCACGCGGACACCGGGAGAGGCAGATGCAAAACTCCACGCAGAAAGACGGCACCCGAGCCGGGATTCGAACCCGGGATCTTCTTGCCGTGAGGCGGCAGCGCTGATCACCGCGCCACCGTGCCACCAAAATATTACGTTGTGAGCATTAAATGGGGGGCGGCATGGTGGCGCAGTGGGTATCACTGCCGCCTCACAGCACGAAGCCCCGGGTTCGAATCTCGGCTCGGGTGCCTTTCTGTCTGGAGTTTGCATGTTCTCCCCGTGTCTGTGTGGGTTTTCGCCGGCCACTCCGGTTTCCTCCCACAGTCCAAAGACATGCTGCCAGGTTAATTGGCCTACTGAGTAAATGGCCCCAGGTGCCCTAGCTATGGACCGGCGTCCTATCCTGGGTATAGCCCTGCCCTGCGCCCTGCGTCTGCCAGGATAGGCTCCGGCAAACCGCGACCCTGTACAGGATTAAGCGGTTTCTGAAAATGGATGGATGGCATTAAATGGGGGTCACAGGACATCTGGACCACCCTGTAGAGTAACCCCCACAGCGGGTGTGCAAAACCCCGTGAAGAGCGAGCTCGGCCTCGCCCCGCGCAGGACACACCACCCATATTGAAGTAGTTTCGCTCGAGTCAAAAGGTTGCTCTGTGATGAATGGAAGAGCACGTACGCGATTTCTCCAGCGGAGAAAAAGTGAAACTCGGCACACTCGGGTTTCAAGAGAGAAAAACACGGCAATGGAGCAATTAATTTGTAATTAGGAAGCTAATTGGTCGCGGCAGCCTCGCGCGCCTCCCCGTCTCAAGCTCACGGCGCCGGGGCAAGAGCGGGGGGTAGGTGGGGGGGGGGGCGGTAGGGGGAGGGCAGGTGGGGAGCGATGCAGGTGTGCAGTCTTACTGATTAAGGGGCCCCCAGCAAAAAATCAATGATACTCGTGTAATTGTCTGTATGCCGGTAATCTACGGTTACAGTCTGCTATGGTTATACGGCGTGCGGGGGGATGGGGGGAGGTCACTGTGCCCAGGTCCGCCGGGTGTCGCGCGCGGAGTCGCGGGGTCACCTGCCCTTGAGCCGCGTCTGGTCTACATTCGAGATACAACACCTCCGCCACTGTCTTAGTCCCTCACAGACACCACTCCGTGTAGTCGTGGCGACACGTTTGTGAAAATGTGATGGTTAACATTAAATGCTTCACACCCAGCCTTACCTGTCTCACCTTTTTTCTCATTCGTTACTTATTTCAGATTAATAAAGTTTACATGCCATTTTAAAAATATTGCTTATATCACGGTTAGTTTGAGTCGTTGTTAAAATAATTGTAATCCATCTATTTTCAGAAACCGCTTAATCCTGTACAGTTTTAGAGGCGGTTCGATTACCGCCTCGGGCGCCCTTCTGTGCTGAGTCTGCGTGTTCTCCCCCTGTTCTGCGTGGGTTTCCTCCGGGTTTTCCGGTTTCCTCCCGCAACCAATAAAAAAACATCCATCCATCTCATTGCCAGAAACCGATTTACCCTGTACAGGGTTGTGGTGAGCCGGAGCCCATCCCGGCAGACACAGGGCGCAAGGCAGGGCTATTTTACCCAAGATGGGACCGCAAAGTCCATCACAGTTGTAGAGACGTGGGCTCGCCACGGCTCCTGGCCCTCCAGCGTGTTTATTCTGGCGCGCGGCGCGTGTTGACGGCCGCGCGCGCCTCCCGCTCACGGGGCGCGCAGGTGCGCGCATCGCTACCCACAGATTCATTACACTGGAGGGGGTCACAGCCACATAAAAAAAAAATGGCTACGTTACACGTGTTTTAACAAGTGCGTGTGCGTACACATTAATTACATTTTTATTGGATTAAACATTTGGGCGGCAGGGTGGCGCAGTGGTAACATCCGCGCCTCGCAGAAAGAATGGTATTGCCCGAGCAGGTTCGATCACCGCCTTGGGCGCCTTTCTGCGTGGAGTTTGTGTGTTCTCTCTCCCTGTTCTGCGTGGGTTTCCTCCGGGCTCTCCGGTTTTCTCCCACAACTTAAAAACATTACTCATTCATTAATTGACCGATGACATCCTAATATATAGGAAGCAGTGTTTGGCAATATGGCGCCGGCAAACCACCTGGCTGCCTCCTCTGCCTCTCTGTGCTTTCCTCGCGCCTCTGAGTCGTTCTCTTGTCGAATGAGTACCTTCGACAGTGAATGAATATGCGCGCGTTATAAATGTAAAACTATTATTGCAGGCGTCACGTGGTGCACCGCTCGACATAGCACCAACCAGCTCACGCCGCCAACGTGTTCCCGATTCTCACTGGCGAGTTTACGTGAGCTTGTGGGACGTCACACGCAGTGGCAAGTTACTTTGTAGGTCGGCAACGTTCTACACGCTGATAATATGGCGACACGGATATTTCAAAAGAGCAGCTCTTGAGAGCAAATTCTCCACGGAAATACATTGATTCCCTCAATCTTCAAATATCTTATAAACGTTTGGAGGACTTGTCGTCCGTGGCTTTGGTTTTGTTCACTTTTATCCCGAGTTCGACCTTGTGGCCTCTCGGATTGAGTACTGTGCTTGCCCAAAGCGCTGTTTAGCATAACGATAAACAATAACATCAAGTAAAACATTAACACGACTAATCAGACAGACAGCAGACGAGTTAGAGGATGATAAATAGTCACGTAAAAGTCTGGTTGCAGCCAGAGCAGTGAAAACACGGGCAACTCCTTCTCATTTCTGTTTGAAATGCAGGTGCTTACGCCGTCATGATTAATTCCGCTTATACAGCCAAAATATGTATTTGACTTAATTTACCTCAATGTTAATTACTCGCGATACATCTGGATTGTAATTGGTACATTTCTGCCGCACAAACGGCCCTTTAATGACTGCGCCAGCCTCATTAGCGAAAGGCGGAAATGGAACTGAGGAAGTATGATATTGTTTGCTCCCCGTGAACCCGTTTTCCGCCTCATGGAAACAGCCCCCATCTGTTGGCTTCTGTCAAATTCCTGCCACCGAGCTCAGGAAATTAAGAGAGTCTGATATAAGAAATAATTACTTAAATGTACTTTCCATTCAAATAAACTCCGCGGTAAAGGCAGCTACGCGTTGGTGTAAGGATAATATTTTCCCTTTTACAAAATAATTCAGTGTTTGTAGTTTTTACTTTTCACATGAAACGTGTAGCGTACGTGTCATTGTTAATTTTCTCATTCCATGACCAAATGCTTATTTTCCAAAGCTGCTACTTCAATCGCTCGCTTTCGCTACCCTTAATGAAAGCCACGTATTTACAAGTGTGAGAATCGTCTGTGGGCGAGAGGCTGACCACTCTTAAGGTTGCTGCCAAGTGTAACTGCGGACACAGGTGCCGCGAGCTGCGGCCACGACACGTGCGAAGGCCGCGGATGCAGACCGAGTGTTTTATATTCATTGGAAAAGTCCGCGTGGGTTTTCGCCGGGCACTCCGGTTTCCTCCCACCGTCGAAAGACACGCCGCCAGGTTAATTGGCCTACTGAGTAAATTGCCCCAGGTGCCCTGCGATAGACTGGCGTCCAATCCTGGGTATATCCCTGCCTTGCGCCCTGTGTCAGCTGGGATAGGCTGCGGCTCACCGCGACCCTGTACGGGATTAAGCGGATTCAGGAAATGGATGGATAGAAAAGTCCGCGTGGGTTTTCGCCGGGCACTCCGGTTTCCTTCCACAGTCCAAAGACATGCTGCTGCTGCATAGGTTAATTGGCCCGCTGACTAAATTGCCCCCGGTGCCCCGCGATTGACTAGCGTCCCATCCTGGGTATACCCCTGCCTTGCGCCCCGTGTCTGCCGGGATACTTGTATAATAGCTATGGGTGTGGGGGTCACAAGACATCTGGACCACCCTGTACATTTCCCGAAACCACAGCAGTGGCGTGGATCAGAAGAACATGCACGCGTTGTGTTCGTTTGTGATTTTTGCGCCACAAGTGATCCCACATAATACACTGTGCTCCCCCGTTAAGCCCAGGCGATTATCTTACACGCCGGTTATCTACATCGGGGAAACGCGGCGGCGGAGGCGGCGGGCGGCGCAATAAATCTGTCCTCAGAACGCGGACGCAGCGGCGTGAAGCAGCGTCGTTGTCTTGAAACTAAAGCCTCGGAGTCCGACTGGAAGCTCTGGGAGGAATGCGTGCCAGTTCAGGTACACTGGCTGGCTCAAGGGTCACCCCGGGCTCCCGCGCGGCTTGCCCCCTTCTCCGTGCGCCGCGCGCGACGTCGCAACCGAGGCCAGTGGAAGCGACTACAAACTGAAGCGACCGTCGATAAATCACGCTCGCTCGGTTAGTCTGAGTCGTTGTTAAAAGATTTGCAATCCACTTGACTCTCAGTTTTCTGTCTCCCCGTTGTTGTGCCGTTCTCTCCACAGCTCGGAAAAAAAACCCAAAAAAATTATTGCTGATTTTCCGTGCTCTGTCGTTGTTGACATGTCGTTCTCTCTGCAGCTTTGTGCAGCGCGTTGTGACCCTCGGGTGAAAGGCGCTATATAAATGCTATTATTATTATTATCCATCTATTTTCAGAAACCGCTTAATCCTGTACTGTTTTAGAGGGGGTTCGATTCCCGCCTCGGGCGCCCTTGTGTGCGGAGTCTGTGTTCTCCACCTGTTCTGCGTGGGTTTCCTCCGGGTTCTCCGGTTTCCTCCCACGACTTAAATAAAACACTCATTATAATAATAATAATAGCATTTTATGGAGCGCCTTTCACCCTAGGGTCACAAAGAGCTGCACAAGGCTCGCAGAGAGAAAACGGCATGTCAACAACTACAAAAAAAACAACTAATAAAAACCAAAAGTACAAAAAATAATTTAACGATTAAGGCTGCTTCGAACACACTGAAAAAGGTCGTGAAATTACTTATTTGGCCGATAACATCATAATATATAGGAAGCAGTGTGTGGCAATATGGCGCCGGCAAAACCGCCTGGCTGCCTCCTCCACCTCTCTGCGCTTTCCTCACGCCTCCGAGTCGTTCTCTCGTCGAATGAGTACCTTCGACAGTGAAAGAATATTTGCGCGTTATAAACGTAACATTATTATTATGAATTATTATAATTTATCATCATAATAGAAATGGCGCAGTGTCTGGCGGCTCGGCGCCGGCTGGCCGCGTGGCCACCTCTCGCCCCGTCGCGCCTCCGTATCCGCGTCTCGTCCACGAGCAGGTGTGGAATTCGCGCCGCGTCGCGTTATACATTTTTCCTACCATTATTATTATTGATCTCCTCGGCACAATGATAGCGGAAGCGTCGCTGTTCTCCGCGTGCTTACGACCCGGGCGCCTCCATTGTGTGACGGAACACGACCGTGACTCGCCGAACCGCAGGCACGTCCACTGATTCCAAGGTATGTGTCGCTAAGTGCGGCGCCGCGTGCGGACTTAAAGACAGACGTGTCGCCGCGCTCTCGCCTGGGATTGCCTGTATACACAGCCCCGGCGAGACTTATTAAAGCGCCCTCATTCACCGGTCATTGTATTTAAATGGCTTGCCCCATTGTCACGGCCGGCGCGCATACCTCGCCTCGTCACTTATGTCATGTCCCCCGTGTCCCGCGAAGGATATAATTATAATTATATATAATTTCAATTTATATAGCGCTTTTCACCCGAGGGTCACAAAGCGCTGCACAAGGGCCGCGAAGAGGACGGCATGTCAACAACGAAAAAACAATACAAACCAAAGCAACGGAGAATAAATGATTACGGCTACTTCGAATAGACTGAAAGGTCGTGAAACTGGCAATCTTAAGAGCGGCAACATTCTGCCAGCGTTATTCAGAATACAGAACGGCGGCGTCGGGGTGAGCCGCCGGGCGCACACACATACACACGCATGATAACATGATAACATGCGTGTGCGTGCACACGTGCAGAGGAGGTTTGGTGATGCCCGGGGCCAACTCCTTGATTGTATGCCCCCAAGACTCAAGTATAGAGCCTTGCAGCGCTTTGTGACCCTCGGGTGAAAGGCGCTATATAAATGCTATCATTATTAGTACCGAGTTGTAAGGCAGTACTATAACGTATCGACGGTCGTCGACAGGGCACGGTGGATGATGAAAAATAATGTCGATCGGCGTCGACAGGGCACCGAAAGAGTTAATCGGCATTACGCACAATATTTACATGTAACTGGTTCTCTACTGTGGTCTCGCTTATTAAAACACGGATCCACATTCGCACCAGTTTGTGCGACTGTTTAATTTCACTCTTTGATTGGATGCCCCCCCCCCCCTGAAAAGGATGCCCGGGGCCCGTCGCCCTCCCTGCCCCCCTTTCTGCACGCCACTGCAGACGAGTGAATCAACTTTAGTTAATCCGAAATAAATAAATAAAGGATTATTTAAAAAATGAACGAAGGAGAAAAGAAAAACACGTTAGGGGGGGGGGTCAATAAAATGGGGGGTCACATGACATTTGGACCACCTTGCAGACACTCAGATGAACTCAAGCATCCCAATAATAACGACGTCTCCCTCGTTCTCAAGTAAATATTCTAAATGGTAAAACTCACGCCTGAGAAGATGTATAATTATTTGCCGTGGCCAATATCCAGGAGCAGCACTTTTTTCCTCCGTGAGAAATCTGTTACGTTCAATAAAGCCATGTTTTTGGATCCACGCTTGGCGTGTCGGCCGCGGTGGACGCGCCGCCCCTCATTCCGCAGTGACAGCAGTCATCCGCGAGCGGGAGACGCGAACCGTGCCGCCGCCTTTCTGTGACGGCCACTGTTACATTGCCAGCTAATAGCGGAGCACACACATACGCTGCTCTTATTGTAAACTAAACCCGTTTTTTGAGGTGCGGTGTGACCACGTTGGTCAAAAAACATAACTTTAAATGGTCCACATTTGGCCACCGTGACAAAGATGCACCCACGCCGAGGTTTCAATGGCCTCTCGAAAATAAGTGCCATTGTCCATTTACGCATTCTTCTGCAAAGCAAAAATAAACGAAACACGCTGTTTGGGCCGCCAGAATTTGCTGGTCGTGAGGAAAGGCAGGGTCAGGCCACAGTTGAAATAGGCCCCCCTTAAAGAGTTGGACTATTCTGTGTAAATCCCCATACCGTATGCCTTGCACAACATCTATCTGATTGCAGTAACAGCAGCAGGGGTGGGCATGCTGACAGCATTGTATCTGCGTGCGGTATGAACCTCACTCGAGGCCGTTCCTAGACACTGGCTTTAGATGTAATCTGTGTGAAAACATTTACATTGAAACGAGGAGATGGACACTTGGCGTTACATAATGCTCTCGTTCGAGATCATAACGTCGCCAGAACCAACTCGGCCCAGCTGTGAACTCGCGTCAGCAAACAAGTTTCCGCGCTGCTGCGTGGGCGGTGGTGCGCACATGCACAATTGACAAAAAACAACCTCAACAACAATGCCTTAGTAGACAATCTATAATGATTGACGTTCAGACAATATCCCCATCACGGAGCTGAGGCGCCCCTGAGCAAAAACCATCCCCAAACTCAAAATGCCTCAAGTTGCTACCAAGGAACGCTGAGCGTATGCGTTCATGCAGGCACGCGAGCCTGCAATCTTGATATGATTTAATGCTCTTTCTATAGTCGCGCCGTCGCGGGCTCTTCATACCTTCATTATCCCGCCGTGCAAATGCCACCGTTGGCTACAATGGGCCACCTCGGACGGGAGAACAACCGATTGTCGGTCGACGCGACCGGGCTTTAGACGCGTCTTGGAAACCGCAGGCGTCTCTACTGAGAGAACGCGCATTGAGAAAACATCCGACTTATGAATTAAGGTCTGAAGATTATCGAAAGAATTTATTCTCGACATTTCCCCTAGCAAATAATCTGTGCGTTGCAATGGGCGAGCGTATTGCCGCAAACAACGTGAAGTTGGCGCCAGCCTCCGGCTGACGAGCGTTTGACACGACGCGCGTTTGCTTGCAGGAGGGGGGGGCCTGCGCCGCGATTACGCATCTCCGACACACAAATGTAACCATTGGCTTCATACGAATGTTTCCATAACACGAACTTCGGTCTCCAGGTGACTTCTAACAAATAATCCTCGGGTTTGTTGCGGCTGTTGGAATGTGGCCTCTCGTATGCCGCCATGCCACAGGCCCCCGTGCTGCTGCCAAGGGCTCTCTGCCCGGCTTGGCTGTCATTCACTCGTGACACACATCTCAACGTATCAGCTGTAGCGGCGCCTGTCACCGGGGTCCGGACGCACCGCGCCTCAACAGCTGGCCCTGGGTTTGCTCTCAGCGTGATGTATCGCACGACGAGGACCTTATGCCAATATTCAGGTGATGAAAAATAGACAACATGTTTGACCCTTTCTTCCATCCATCCATTTTCTAAACCGCTTGTCCTGATGAGGGTCGCGGTGGCAGCAGTCCAAGGAGAGTGGACCAGACATCCCTTTCCTCTGCAACAGATTCTAGCTCTTCCTGGGGATTCCCAGGCGTTCCCAGGTCAGCCGAAGGATATAATCCCTCCAGCGTCTCCTGGGTCGGCCTCTAGATCTCCGCCCAGCGGGCCGTGCCTGGTAGACTTCCCAGGGGAGCCTTCCAGGGGGCATCCTTACCAGATGCCCGAACCACCGGATAAACATTACCTTTACAGGATGTTTGGGTCTGTCTAAACCGACAAGAGGTTTAGAAAATGTATGGATTTTCAAATTGTCTCCCAAATGTTATATACGCTGCGTTTGCTACTGGCCGTGTCAGCCACACGGCACTGTGCACGTGTCTGCACATTGGTGGAGATGGGAATCAGTGAATCGGAGAGGCACAGGAGACGCGATGGAAGTCAAGATCGCCCCGGGATAAGGAGCTGTCAGCCACAATGTTGATTCTAGTTTCTCACTTTCAGAAAATATATATATTTTGAAATCAAAAGCAATGCGGAATTTATAACACGTGCATGTGTGTGTGAATGTGGGGAGCGGTGGCTCAGTGGTAAGCGCGATGGGCTACAAATCTGGCCACCCGAGTTCGAATCCCGATCACGGCCAACAGCAGTGACGATTTTCCGAACCGGTCCTGGGCTTCCCCTAGGCCGACTCAGCCTCAAATGAGTACCGATTGCGGTGTGTAAACATTGCCACTAGGGAGACAAAGGCGGCCGGGCGTGGTGCTGGTCACCCACCCCCTCGTGTGCCGTGTCGACCTTCATAGGTGCTCGCTAACGGCATTTGCCCCTACAGTCTGTTAAGGCTATACGGGGGATCTTTGTTTTTGTCTTGCGTCAACGTAGCCCTGGAGAGAGAGCATGATGGAACAATGTCCAAGGCGAGTGGCGCATGGAGAACATGAGATATTGGGAATTAGAGTGGAAACATGTATAGTATGGGGTGAAAGACAGTAGGTGCATTTGTTATATATACTGCGTGTATAAATAGACACACGCAGTATATATACACACACACACTACATATAAACACACACTGTGTGAATAGATTTTCATTGCTTTGTGACCTTTCGGTGAAAGGCGCTTTAAAAATGTAAATTATTATTATACGGACGGCACGGTAGCACAGTGTTTCGCGCTGCCGCCTCGCAGCAAGAAACCCTGGGTTCGATTCCCGGCTTGGGTGCCTTTCTGTGTGGCGTTTTGTATGTTCTCCCCATGTCTGCGTGGGCTTCTGCCAGGTACAATACTCTGGTTTCCTCCTACCGTACAAAAACATGCCGCCTAGGTAAACTGGCCTAACAAAACTGCTCCCGGTGCCCGGTGATGGACTGGCGCCTCATCCTGGTTATGTAAACGTGCGTGTTTGTTGTGTCGCAGGAATCCTGTAAAGAGCTTGCAAGCTCACTGGGTATTTTTCTGCCGTAATAATGAACATCTATCTATTTCTGTGAGGAGACGCGGGCGTTTCTGCTGCAGAGCCACCGTCTTCCATCCCATAGATCTCTGTAGTCTCTCTCTCCTCCTCTCTCTAGACTGGCCCAGTTTCCTCACCGCTTCACTTACGCAGCGTTGTTCTTACGGTCCCCTCGCGCGCGGCCGAGCGTGATGCCTCTGCACCGTGATTCGATGGGGCGTCTGAGCCACTGCATGTACTGCTACCCCGAGTGTAACAGCCCAGCCCCGCTCTCCTCGAGTAGGGGAGGGGGGGAGGCGGTTACAATGATAAATTAAGTCGCTATTTTCCTATTCCCAATGATGCCTCGAATATGTAAACAAAATTCACGTCCAAAGTCAGATCGGGGTTGGGGATAATTTGCAGAACATGAGAAAGTCCAGACCAGAAACCAAAATAATAATATATAAAAATAATAAAAACAAAACCGCTGGAACTGCCAAGTTCTCTTGCCAGAATCAGCACAATCCTACATCGGAATACGGCGCAAGTTACCAGGAACCGTTCAACATGTTTGCGACCGGGATATTAAACTCCCCTCTGTTTCGCCGTCGTTGTGCACTTTGAGTTGCGGCGACCCAACCCAACCCTCCACGCAGTGCTGAGCGTCGCGGCGCATGCCCGTGATGCGATGGCTGGGGGTTGGCGGATCAGACAGAGATGGAACCCGTTCGAGACGCTCATCTGTAAGGCAGTGAGGTGTCGGCTACAAGGGCCAAGACCTGTTCATAAAATCGTTACCGGTGTTGGTGGCCGGTTCGTAACTCGTGTTGCGCAGCGTGCCAACAGCTGCACCACTACTCCCACTAAGTACGGACAAACGACCCCATGACCCGTATGGCCTGGGCCCCTGGTGGGCCTTACAGAGGTCACACCGACCGTGCATAGCAGCTGTGGCTCAGCATGACGCTGGCGTGATAGGTCGGTGACCACGTCTCATCATCATTACGATTTGTAACGCGCCGCGCCCATTCGTTCAATGTCAAAGGTATTCGATCTAAGACAGAAAGATTCAGAGACGAGGAGGCGGAAGGCAGCCACGCAGTTAGCCGGCGCCAACATTTGCTAGATTATCTCCGTAAATGCTCACAGATGGACTGCTAGCATTCCTCCGGCATGAAGTTGCACCGAAAACCTCTATGGAAATTGTAAGAGAATTGTGTTTGAATCCGCGCCGCTACTGGACGCGCGGAGACGGGGCGGTGAGCTCTGAGCGGTGAGCAGTGGTGGGAAGTGGTGAGCGGTGGGCAGAGGGCGGTGAATGGTGGGTGGCGCAGCGGTTAGCGCACTGTGCTGTGAACCCGGCAACCCGAGTTCAGTTGGTGGCCACGGCTAAAGTGAGCGGCACAGTCGTGGGCCACTCCCCCCTCCACGAACCCACTAACCAGCAGGGTGAAGTTATGTCAAACAATCTTGATGACCGACACCAAACGGAGGCCTTCATCCAGCAGTGGATTGACAACGAGGCAAGACGTAATAATAATAATAAAAATACGCACGGGGTGACTAGCACACACGTCTGTTGCAACCGGATCACTGAAAATGAATGGCGTTCATCTCAACGCTTATCATGCTACAGTACAACTGTTGTAGGAGAAATCTAGAAATAACAAAGCAGGAACTTGTCTAAAACAACATGTAAGATCCCCAACAGCAGCGTAAGAAGCACGGCGATAGGGTTATTCTGAGACAACACGAAAAATAAACTAAGCAGCGGTTATGATTCGGGGGGAGAAGTAAAATTGAAAAATGCGATGGAAAATAAACAGCGTGTAAGAGAATGTGTGAGATGAATGAGCAAAACCGTAAACGGAGCCTCCAGCCAATACAATCATGGCGATATAACATATACAATGACAAATACCATAAAGCCTGCATAATAAACAGCGAATAGAGCCACATCTACTGGAGGAGATAATAAAAACTAAATAAACACGAGCGGGACGGCGTCCAAACCGAAACAGTGCCACCTGCCCTCGCGTACGCTTCCGCTACCGTTGCCTCCATCCTTTCCTTCTCCTCACAGAGAGAACGTCCTGCCCGAGGCAGTTCGATTCCCCACCTTGGGAACTGTTATGTTGGGGAGTTTGTATAGTCTCCCCCTGTTCTGAGTGCGTTTCCTCCGGGTTCTTCGGTTTTCTCCCACAACAACAAAAAACACTCATTCATGCATTAATTGGCCGAAAACATAATATATTGGACGTCGTGTCTGGCAAATGATAGCACCGGCTAAGTGCGTGGCTGCCTTCCCCGGCCTCTGTGCAGTTTCCTCGCTGCGCCCATGAGCTGTTCTCCACTTCGAATAGTCCGACATTGAACCAATACGCGGCGTGGCGTGTTATAAATTGTCCATCCATCCATTTTCAGAAACCGCTTAATCCTGTACAGGGTGGCGGTGAGTCGGAGCCTAACCCGGCAGACACAGGGCGCAAGGCAGGGCTTTATCCGGGATGGGACGCCAGTCCATCGCAGGGCACCTGGGGCAATTTAGTCAGTAGGCCAATTAACCTGGCAGCATGTCTTTGGACGGTGGGAGGAAACAGGAGTGCCCAGCGAAAACCCACGCGGACACGGGGAAAACATGCAAACTCCACACAGAAAGGCACCCGAGCCGATATTTGAACCCGGGACTTTCTTGCTGTGAGACGGCAGCGCTACCCACAACATCATCGTGCCGCCCCGTTAACATTGTATTTATTATTACAGTTAATTAGTAGAGCTTCCAGGCTCGGAAGACGCGCCGTCTGAGTGCACGGGGCAAGAGACACGTTCCTGCCTTCTTTCGGATTCGTTCAGGAGGCGTTAACGCGAGATGGCGCGTGGAGTACACGCGAGTCCCCGTTATACGAGAGATGGCACTGGGAGGACGCGAGTACCCCCCTGCATGTCTGACTCGCTGTTCCTACACGCTCCGGCAACAACGGCCCGCTCGCTCCGAACTTGCGGCTCCCGCGCCGCAACTTGCCAAGAAGGAAAGCGCCGCAGCCAAGAGCTGCATGTGTTATTATGGCGGCTTATAAACTGCCTATACTTACGCTCGGAAGTCACACACACACACGCACCAAAAAAAATCCAATTATTATATATATTTTTTTCAAAGACTCAGCAGTTGTGGTTTTGCGCTCAAAATGTACCGGGGGGGCCTACGAGGAAGCCAAGGAGGGTCCGGACATTTCCAGAGCCACTAAATTAAAAAGTTCTACCCGAGCTGGAGAAGGTGCCTGGTGCGGGAAGTGTGCCGCCACCGGTGACCGAGCGACGACCCCGGGGTCCTGACGCCGCGATTACCCCGACAACAGGAAATGTGGGGAACACATGCTCACTTGGCAACAGCCCGCCGCGGCACCTTGGGCCCCCGGCACGAGGCGCTGGCAGCCACGCAGACACCGATGCGAAAACCTTTCGGACCTCACCGCTCGGCTTTTGAGATGGTTTAAGTCTTTTACAATCCTGTCTCGTGTCAGGGCAAAGCTGCAGCCCCTGCAACGGCTCGCTCTCGTCACCGCTGGCAGAAAGAACTGCGCGTGAGGCAGCTCTGTGGAGCCCCTCTACGGAGTGGTTTGGCCTACTCTTCCATGCGGGCCAGATATGTTGGAATAGGTGAGAGTGCCCACACTGTACGTCACCACATGCGCGCGTTATAAATATGTTATTATTATTATTATTATCATCGTTGTCAGAAAACGCTTAATCCTGTACAGGGTCGCAATGAGCCAGAGCCTATCCCGGCAGATACAGGGCGCTAGGCAGGGCTATACCTAGGATAGGATGCCAGTCAATCACATGTGACCTGCCGATTGATAATGTGCCATGTACCCATTGATAATGTGCCATGTACCCATTGATACTGCTCGAGGGTCAGAAGCCGCGGGATTTCAGACCCTCGCCCCAACTGTTGGTTCGTCAGGGTGTCTGTGCAGCGGTAACATCCACGCCTCGCAGAGAGGAGACCCGAGGCGGTTTGGTTCCCGCCTGAGGTACCTTTCTGTGTGGAGTTTGAGTGTTCCCCCCCCGCCCCCCCTTTCTGCGTGGGTTTCCTTCCGGTTCTCTGGTTTTTCTCCCATAACTAAGAGACACTATTAACTGACTAAATGTATAGGATGCAGTGTCTGGCAAATGTTGGCGCCGGCTAACCGCTTGGCTCCCTTCCCCGTCCCCGCCTCTCTGCGGGTTTACTGACCGCTCTGGCTCTGTCCTCGAACAAATACCTTCTACACTGAGCGAATGCTGTGCGCGTTAGAAATTATAATAATTATATTTTTATAAACGTCCGGATTGCAAGCTCAGTGTGCTAACCATTACAGCAAGGCAGCGACCCCACGGCGTTTTGCGGTCTGCAGTCATTCTGTTTCCAAGTCCGTTGTTGTTTGTTGTTATTACAAAGTAAGAAATCCTGTGTTTAGGAGTTTCAAATGTTGCAGATAAGTGACTCAATATGGTTAAGTTGATAGATCTGAGGTGTGAGGGTTGGAAGTGCTGGCTTGGATACAGAGTGGTCTCGTAATACGGTGCAGCCTTGGTGCAACAGGCGGCCGGGCTGCTGCTGCGCGTGTCGCCGTGAAGGCGGCTGTGTGAGAGTGCAGGTGCAGTGTGCGAGGAGTCGAAGTGACCAGATATAAACACGGTCACGGGCCAGTGACATGTGCCACAGCGGTACTACTGTGTGGCAACGCCATCACGGGACGAGGTCGCTGGCTTCGTAATCAATTAAAAACGTTTAAAATTGAAATGTATGAAAAGTATATTTATTGAAATCTTAAAGTTTGGAGCTTCACTTAATAATAAGTTGAGCGTTTAAATGTCGGCCGCCGTGTATCGTAGGTTAAATGTGCAGGGTTTAGAAATACGTTTCTATTAATCTGGTAAGTACAAATAAAGTACCAATTTTCAGGGTCACAAGGTCGGGACGTGGGGGTGAGCAATCTCCCCCATTGCACCCCCTCGTCCTGTGATGGACTGGCGTCCCATCCTTGGTATAGCCCTGCCTTGTACCCTGTGTCCGCCGGGATAGGCTCCGGCTCACCGCGACCCTGTACAGGATGAATCGGTTTTTTATAATGGTTGGTTGGTTGGTTGTTCCCCCTCGTCCGCCTTGGACCTGTGACCACTCAGGGCACTCAGAGCCCAGGAAGTGGCACTGACCCTTCACTGACCCCGCGGGGTCACAGTGCTGTAAGTCACCGGCAAGGTTCCGCGCCCGGCAGGTCCCAGCGTGGCAGGATGGCCGGCAGCTCTGCCCAGTGTCCTCCTTATAATGGCTTCACAGACCGTTGCTCTCCAGTCCCGATAGCCAGGGCTGGAATTGGGCGGGAACGCACGGGAACGCCTTTCCTGGAGTGAAAATCTCAACGGGAACGTATTATGGCTTGCGTGATCTGATATTTGGATGGTTATTCTACAACTCAGACGTCACAGGAATGCGTTGACATAAACTCAACATTTTCGGGGGGGGAGGACTCCTAAGACCACCGGCTCTAAAGCGGACACCGACCCGGGTGCGTTCCCACGGTGAACTGTTTCCAATTCGACCCCTGGGGGGATAGCCGTGTCGAGCGTTCCTCTCCTACGCGACGTCTCGCCTCCTCCGCTGGAGGCATCAACAAGGCTCCACCGTTACAATGAGCTCACGGACTGCGTTGACACGGCGACAGCTGCCGCGTCGCCACGCGCGCACAGACCGCGTTACTCGCTCGGGGTGACGATGGCTGTTTTGACTCCCTCTGACCATGCTGTTTCAACTCTAAATATTTATGTCTGTCACACATCCCACGCGTCTCGCCGCGGCACGGTGCGGGGTGGGGGCACCCTGCACGGGGACTCGGCTTCTGCGCAACCCGCGCCTCCCTCTCAATCACTTTCCCGAGGAGAACTCAGAACGGCGCTATCCACACAGAACACCCTAAATACCTCGCGTCACTACTCCGGCCACTCGCATCAACACAATCCCGTACTCTGCGCAGCTCATCCCAGCACCTACTCCACACACCGCGCTCACGTACAACCTTCGCACACCGCCGATTCTCGGTCGCGGCACCCACAACCTGGAACAGCCTGCCACACCTATTGCGTCAAACACAATCCCCCACAGCCTTCAAAACAACTCTTAAAAAGTCACCTCTTCACCTGACTCAATACAAACTGACTGAACAGGGCGCGTTACAATAGATTATTATTATTATTATTCTCTTTCGCCGAACCAAGAATCTGGAACAGCCTCCCCCCCCCGAGAACGTCGTCAGACCACCATCACCTTTACATTTTAAAAAAACATCTCAAATACCACCTCTTTTTTCAGGCCTTTGTACACTGAGCTTGGCTCCGCGTCTCAGTATATGTGTCTTGCTTTGGCTGGGCGGGGAATTTGTGCGCGTTATGAATTGTAATTTTATTATTATACGAGGAGGAGCCATGGGTAGGCATGACTAATTCGGGCGGCAAGGTGGCTGTGCAGTGGTAAAATCCGATCCTCACGGAAATAAGCTCCTGCTCGAGGCGGTTTGATTCCCGCCTCGGGAGCCTTTCTGTACGGAGTGTTCTCTCCTCCTGTCAATAGCGGCACCGCCACGGCTCGCGGCCACCACGACCATCGTCCCGCCAAGAAACGCAACAATAATAATAATTTTACATTTATAACGCGCACATATTCATTCAATGTCGAAGGTATTAATTCGACGAGAAAACGACTCAGAGGCGCGAGGAAAGCGCAGAGAGGCGGAGGAGGTAACCAGGCGGTTTTGCCGGCGCCATATTGTCACACACTGCTTCCTATATATTATGATGTTATCGGCCAAATAATTAACGAGTGTTTTTGTTTTACTTGTAGGAGGAAACCGGAGAACCCGGAGGAAACCCACGCGGACACGGGGAGAACACACAAACTCCACAGAGAAAGGCGCCCGAGCCGAGATTCGAACCCGGGGCCTTCTTGCTGTGAGGCAGCAGCGCTACCCACTGCGCCACCGTGCCGCCCCAATGATGGTTCCTTAGCCGCACGCCGAGCGACAGGCGCGCTGCGGGTCGAATGACTGACGCGGAACGACTGAGGGCAGCGCGCCGCCCGCCAGCGAGCGACGGCTGTGAAATATTACTATCCTCGAATGAGGCCATTGTCCAGACAGAGAATAGTCGAATCGTTTCCAAATATAGCGGCTACTTACGTTGTCACAACACAGGTTACGCGCGCCGAGCTGTCGCCATACCTATAAATAAGCGCGACGTAACGAAGACATCAATAATAACTCATGCGCTCACGGCGTTATCCTCGAGCGACTCTAAGGCAGACGTGGGTCGCTCGCCCTCCCTCCCGGTGGCGCCACGACCCGGGCGCAAACTCGTGTCATCTCGGGAAGGCGCCCTTCAATCGCTGCTACTCCTGCCTCTCTGCGGTTTCCTCGCTACGCCTCTAAGGTTTTTTTTTAATCTTCGAACGAATAGCTTCGACATTGAACAAATACTGTGCGCGTTACACATTCGAACATTATTGTTCATATTAAATTATATAACATTAGGAGAAGGTGTGGAATTGGGCGAGAACGCCGTTGCCAGAGTGAATCCCAGAGGGAACGTATTCGGTTCTTCCATCCATCCATTTTCAGAAACCGCTTAATCCTGTACAGGGTCGCGGTGAGCCGGAGCCTATCCCGGCACACACAGTGCGCAAGGCAGGGGAACACCGAGGATGGGACGCCAGTCCATCACAGGGCGCCTGGGGAACTTTAGTCAGTACGCCAATTAACCCGGCAGCATGTCTTTGGACCGTGGGAGGAAACCGGAGTGCCCGGTGAAAACACACGTGGACACTGGGAGAACATGCAAACTCCACACAGAGAGGCCCCCGAGCCGAGATTCGAACCCGGGACCTTCTTGCTGTGAGGCGGCAGTATTCGTTTTTTTAATCTTAAATATGGATGCTTATTTTGCATCTCGGAAGTCACAGAAATGCAGGAAACGTGATGTTATAAACTCAACACGTTGTGGAGGAGGACCCCCTAGAGCCCCGCTGTAGAGGGGACGCGGACCCCGGGTTCTTTCCCACAGTCATTGAATCCGATTATCTCCCCCCCCACCGTGAGGAGACACCCATGATCCCGCTCTACTGCCGGCGTGCGGGAGGGGTTGTCGGCGAGGAAACGAGACCGAGCTTAAAGACAAACTACGTGACGGAGCGATCCGCACCAGGGATCTCCAGGAGCCACCGGCCGAGCGGAACTAATCGCGCCGATGACAAACACACCGCGTGCCTGTGTGCGTGTGGGGAACGGTGGCTCGGTGGTTATCGCGCTGGGCTGTAAACCTGGCCACCCCCTAGTTCGATTCCTGGCTCACAGGCCAACACCGGTGACAATTTTATGAACCGGTCCTAGGCCCTCCCCTAAGTCGCCTCAGCCTCAAATGAGTGCCTATAGTGCGATGTGTAAAAATTTCCAGTGGGGCGACAAAATGCGGCCGGGCGTGGTGCTGGCCACCCACGGCCCTCTTGTGCCGTGTCGACCTTCGTATGTTGCTACTCGCTAACGGCACTCGCCTCGACAGTCTGTTAAGGCTATACGGGTAGGATCTTTGTGTAACGGCACTTGACCCTACAGCCGTGTAATAATAATAATAGCATTTATAGAGCGCCGATTCTCGGTCGCGGCACCCACAACCTGGAACAGCCTGCCACACCTATTGCGTCAAACACAGTCCCCCACTGCATTGAAAAAACGTTTAAAAAGTCACCTCTTCACCGACTCACAACAAACCGACTGAGCAGGGCTCCGCGCCTCCGAATCAACGGGTGCAACG
This sequence comes from Geotria australis, assembly GCA_036362915.1. Classification (NCBI taxonomy): domain Eukaryota; kingdom Metazoa; phylum Chordata; class Hyperoartia; order Petromyzontiformes; family Geotriidae; genus Geotria; species Geotria australis. The sequence goes on along the minus strand of JAZEWU010000006.1, from coordinate 12,656,209 downwards.
CGCCCGGAGAAAATGCGCGCGTTACAAAAGTAGATTATTATTATTTCACCCGAGGGTCACATAGCGCTGCACAAGGCTGTGGAGAGGCGGACATGTCAATAACATCAAGACAGATTAACTGAGAGTCAAGCAATAGCGATAAATTCTAGGACATGGGACATAAAGACAACAGGAAAATAATAATAATTCTACAACAAGCAAGGAGGGAACAGATGTACCCGAGAAGACGCAGGTCTGTTTGTCTATACGAGGGCGGGGCTCTTTTGTCTTTGTACGTGCATGCGTGTGCTCGCGTGGCGATCACCTTGCTCCCGCCGACAGGCCGCGGCGCTAAATCTGTTATCTCGCGTTGGGGGGGG
>JAZEWU010000006.1:12619521-12631022 GCA_036362915.1 Geotria australis | reverse complement strand
AATCTCGCCGAAGCGCACGACTTCATCCGACACCGCCGTGTGACACGAGCGTTCCCTACGCCGAGCGGGCTGACGAACGAATGGGACTGAGCGCAGCGCCGAACGGCAAGCGGCTCATCCTCCCCCCCACGCACCCGGCACGGCGCCACGCGGGGTGGCACGGCGCTACCGACGGTGCCACCTTGCGCTGCCGCGGAAAGTCCGGCGAGCGCGGCGGACCGGCACCGCGGCCACGGAGCGCGTGGAGGAGCTCCGGCCAAGGCGGCGTGTGACGGGGTCGGAGGGCCCTGCCGCTGGAGGCCATCATCGTCCACAGCGCTCAAGCGCGTTTCAACTCAACGCTGCCCCTTGAACCTTCGGACAGCTGCTTTATGTCAGCCGTGCGTAATGAATGTGGAAGGGGAGTGCTGGGAAATGATTTGAACGAACATGAAATTATTCTAAAATTGTAATAAAGGGTGCTTTGATGTTGCGGGCACCTGGCTTGTGTCACAGCCAAACCGTAAAATGTGAAATGTATTGCAATTTGGAAAAAACACCCATATATAAACAAGTATATATATTTTTTTATCATCAGAACATACGTAATTTACAACTGGCTTGAATATTTGCCACTGAGCAAAAAATCATAAAATCCAAACCACATGATTTCTGGATCAAATTCACACCGCCGGGATGATGCGTGGAGGGCACCACGGGCCTCTCATTCGACTCACTCTCATTCTGATGGACGCTGGGGGAGCTCGCACACGCAACGCACATGCAGCGCACACGCAGCGCACATGGCCGGCAGGGAAGTGATGGCCATCTTGGGGACGTTGGCAGATTTTTGCCGCTCTTAAGATTGCCAGTTTCACGACCTTTCAGGGTATTCGAAGCAGCCTTAATCATTTAATTTTTGGTTGCTTTGGTTTATATTAGTTGTTTTTTTTCTATCGCTGTGCAGCGCTTTGTGACCCTCAGGTGAAAGGCGCTCTATAAAATGCTATTATTATTATTATGCAGCGGTAACATCTGCGCCTCACAGAAAGAAGCTCCTGCTCGCGGCGGTTCCATCCCTGCCTCAGTGCCTTTCTGTGTGGAGTTTGTGTGTTCTCCCCCTCGTTCTGCGTGGGTTTCGTTCCAGGTTATCCAGTTTCCTCCCACGACTAAAAAAAACACTCACAAATTGACTGATAACAAAATAAAATATACAGGACGCCGCGTGCTGGCGAATGTTCGCGTCGTCTGACCGTGTAACTGCACTGGGATGCGGTGCCACTGGACTCGATGCTGCGGTGCCACAGTGCGGTGCCACGGTGCGGTGCCACGGTGCGGTGCCACGGTGCGGTGCCACGGTGCGTTGCTGTGGTGCGGTGCCACCGGGCGGTGCGGTGCACGCTGCTACCTTACACACACACGAGGTGCAGCCGTCGTGGCTGAACGCGTCTCCGTGGTCGAGCACCTTGGCCTGGAACACGCAGCTCGCCGCGGGGAGGTCCAGCACCTTCCTCTGGCCTGGGGTCACGGGGGTCACGGGGGTCACGGGCGGCATGGGGGGAATGGGGTCACGGGGGTCACAGCACGCCAATACCATCACAGCGCGCGTTCCTTGTTTTCATATCTTAGGGGACTTCCACACGTGACAGCTTTTGAAGATCAAAGAATTTCTAGACGACGCTCTGTCTCCCTCCAGCTGTTGTTCTACATCTCTGGAGGAGTCGTATTCCTCATCGCACGGGTTACGCGGAAGTCTAATGAGAGAATAAAACGACTTCACGAGTTGTTCATCACGTTAAATAAAACCGGAGTGTTCTGTAATGCGTATAATATTTTCTAAGTTATTAATTTGTCTAAATTCAACGTGGGAGGAGAAACGTTGCCAAGGAGAGAGGAGGAACGCTCGACACGGCCATCCCGAAAGAGCGGCTCCTGAGAGCCACTCTCACGCTTCGAGCCGTGAACACCTACGTCGATACACTGCAGGAAGTAACAGGTGCATTCTTATATCGTGCAAAACACATCACAGAGGCAGTGGCGTTTGTGCTTTCTGCAAACGCGTGTACCCCGGGACATGTTCGTGCCGCCGCCGCCCCGATTCGCGTGGCCCTAATCGTGAGCAGCGATACATCACGCGGCCTGACTGCGCGTATCAAAGGGCAGACAACCCTGCTACAGCGATGGGAGACATCCTCCACCTGCAACGGCCGGCACGGGCTGCTCCCACAGCAGACCCCTCGCTACCCCCGGGTTTCTCCCAAGCCGACTCATTCCTTCATGAAACTACGTGCAGCTGGGTCGGACAGCGCGGGGACCACATTAAAGGGCATTCCACGCGCAGATTAACCCCGTGACCGCCACTTCACGGCCACATCTGCTCAACGAAAGCAGGCTGCTTTATGGGGCGTACACGAATTAAGCAAAACATTTGCAAAATTACAACTATGCCACTGGTGGAAGCCCGGACTGCCTCCTAGACGTTACAGGTACTCATCCGGTCGACGCACCGGCCTGAGCGTAACGCTGCTGACGACGGCGTGCAACGCGAACAGGTTTTGTATATTTTGTTTTAGATCAGATATGATCCGTGTCTGGGTCACCGTCACGTGACGGCGATGCGACGAGACGGCGGTGCGACGCCCGCGTGCCGCTGGCCTGACCGTTCAGAATCGCTCAAAAGTAAAACGTATTTCCGCACTGCCGCCCCGCTCGCTATCCGGGACGCAAGTCGAGAGATCTCGGTTCACGCCTCTCCCCTGTGGGCCCCGTTAAGCTACTGGACGCGCGACGTAAACATCAAACGTAGAACGCAATAATCCAGAGTTAAATGGCGCTTCGTAAAGTTTTAACGGCATTTTACGAAAGTAGTAAAAAGGAAAGACGTGACATAAAGCGCTAAACCCCACCGCATAGGAGTGTGCGGTTGTGCCGGATCACTCTGCGATGAGTTTCCGCGTTGAATCCAGTTCTCGGAAATTCTCCCGGTGCGCGGAATACACACAATAATAACAACGCACCATTGGGGTTGGGTCGCGTAAAAGTAAAAGGGCCGTAAACCGTCTCCACCCGAACAAAACGTGTCAATTATTTACTACTCCAGTACACCGGTGTGTTAGAGAGCAATCCCACTACATTTGCATATAGAGTACGATGTTTCGCTGATAATTGCAACCAGCTTCATCAGGCTGCTTGCCAGATGTTGAACGTTAGACATGCGAGAAACCGGCGATGGACCGAGACGCAGGGGACCGAGAGAGATGGGAAGTGGCCCAGTCAGGGTACAGAGATTGACTGAGAGAATTGGAAAACACTCTTTGCACTGTAACGCACTGTGACAAATAAACAGTTCTAGAATAATTGCTCCCCGTAGCTGTTAATTCCAGGATAGCCGCGTCGAGCGTACTCGCTCTCTCCTGAAAACCTACATCATTACAGCTGTTCTACACGGCTGAGCAGCAAACCGGCTCCGAAGGCAGGCCTGTAAATGCCTCCACATCTCTGAGCTGTCCGACGCCACGCTCGGACCAAACTGCAGCAAGGCAATCACTGTCGCGCGGTCGATTGCCGGCGACGTTGAGTCATTGCCGCGCAGCATGACAAACCGCGGAGCCTGGCGCGCACGTGTTTAGGAAATCCCGTACGGAGATGCGGGATTTACCGGTCAAGCCCCGTGAACGTTTCTGCCGCGTAAAATTCCGCATGGGAGTCTCGGGAGTTAGGCGACGTTCGCAATTCACGCGGGAAAGTCTCAAAACGCGAGGAACGGTTTCGAGAGGCCGCGCTGTTACCGACGGCACGGCGTCTGCGTCTGATAGAAACCGCTTTGAGGTCAGGGTTCAACCACACACAGAAGCCGCTAATGGTTCTCGTGTCTGGAATGTTCGTGAGCGGGAGGCCAAATGTGAATCGCGCGAGATGACAAGATCGAGGCGATGGAGCGTTGTACGGGATGGCCGGAACAGCGACGGGCCCTCCCATCCGACAGCGCGCTCCATCGTCTCAATTAAAACACCGCGCACGAAGAAGCGGGTCTCGGGGTTCATTGAACTGGAATAAAAACAGCATAAGCTGGCCACGGAGGGTTGTAGAAGTGTGGGGGAGAGTGAGTGAGTGGGCAGTGTGTGAGATTGTGTAAGACTAAATTGCCCCTGGTGCCCTGCGATGGACTGGCGTCCCATAATGGGCATAGCCCTGCAATGCGCCTTGCGTCTACCGGGACAGGCTCCGGCTCACCGCAACCCAGTCCAGGATTAAACGGGGACTGATAATGAATGGATAAAGTATAACGCAGAGAATGCGCTCCATTGCTTCCTGTCTCTCACATCCGTCCGGCCTTAACCCAACAGCAATGTGTTTAATGAGCCACTCCTCTCTGATGAAACTCAGAAAGTCCAAACAAGTGTCGGCTGCCTAAACAAACACTTCCGGAAAACATCGGTCGGGAAGGCCTTTGGACTTATGAACCTAAAATGCGGTTTTATTTTTCATCAATGAAAGGGCCCCTTGTCTGGTTCTGTTTTATTATTAATTTATGACCGACAGTAACTCTCGCGGACTGCATCGTCACACTGCCGCTCTCTGCCCGAGCTGCACGGAACGGCTGAGTTTATCTGGTCTCAACGACGACTTTGGTCTCAGCACAGGTCGGCCTTTCAGATGTCCTTACTCTCATTGGTTGCGGATGCTGCCAATAGTGTGTTGGTTGGTTTTTTTTGAACATCGTATTTGGTCTGCGGTCATTTAACCTTTCTGAGCTATTATCTGAAATGTCCCATTCGTTGCGTTGACTTGAGATGTGCTGCATGGGAGGCTCAACGGTATAAATGATGATGACGGTGATGATGATCATGACGATTATGATGATGGTGATGATGGTGATAAAGATGGCGATAACAGTGCTAATAATGGCGCTGATCAGAACGAACATCATTACCGGTCATTTGTTCACTTTAGCTGCCCATAAATTCAGCGTTTTCATCGTTTAAATACAGCCGATGATGGTGGTGTTGATGGTGGCTCAGTGGTTAGCGCGCTGGACTACAAATCTGGCGATCCGACTTCGAATCCCGCTCACGGCCAACACCAGTCACGCTTTTCTGAACCGGTCCTGGGCCTCCCATAGGTTGACTCAGCCTCAAATGAGTACCTGGTGTGGTGTGTAAACATCGCCACTAGGGAGACAAAGGCGGCCGGGCGTGGTGCTAGTCACCCACCCCCTCGTATGCCTTGTTGACCTTCATAGGTGCTCGCTAACGGCACTTACCACTACAGTCTGTTAAGGCTATACGAGGATCTTTATCTGTAGTGTTGATGGTGGTGTTGATGGTGGTGTTGATGGTGGTGTTGACGGTGGTGTTGACGGTGCAGTTGCTGGTGACGACGATGGCGATGCTAGAGACGCACCCTTGCAGGTGGCGCAGCAGGCTCCGGGCGGGGTATGGGCGAGGCGGGCCGGGCACGACAGCACGGGGCACACCTCCTGCTCGCACTGCAGCGCCCCGTCCTGCGGGAGGGCAAACATCCCCCGCACAGCCTCAACAGACCGCAGGGTCAACTGCCGTCGGCGAGCACCTACGAAGGTCGACACGGCACCACGCCCGGCCGCCTCCGTCTCCCTAGTGGCGATGTTTACACACCGCACGAGGTAACTCATTTGAGGCCGAGTTGACCTAGGGAAAGGCCCAGGACCGGTTTAGAAAAATCGTCACCGGTGTTGGCCGTGGAGCGGGATTCGCGCTCGGGGTCGCCAGCGTTTGTAGCCCAGCATAGCGCTAACAGCGTGACGGAGCACACGCACGGGACGCACGGGGTACTCACGGAGCACACGCACGAGATGCACGGGTTGCGGTTCGGGTGGAACTCCTCTCCATCCCGGAACGCGAGTCCCCCGAACGAGCATCCTGCGGGAGCCGCGGCCACATCGACACGCGGTCAGACGCCGCACGCTCGCGGACATTCGGTATCGCCGCTCACCTAATCCTCTATAGGGTCACAAATAATGTAAAATATACAAGGTTTTACCTTTTCTGGCAATGAGAGAAGTGTTAAGATCTTAAAACACCGAATGGATACCTTGCAAAGGTTCAAGTTTGCAAGCAGCCACACGTGCTTGTGGCAAAAATATGCAAACGAATGCTATGATAATATATGCATTGCCCTTCAAACTGGTTGGCCTAACACGAGAGACAGCTTTCGTTAGAGCCTAGTCTCAGTGTTTACCCAAATGTTGCCAAAAGGCAACACTTGACTGTATTATGTATTTATGTATATATTTACGTATTATGTTTCTGGTCACTTATGTGCAATGCTGTGTGTAAATCGTTATTTATTTGTTAAGTTTGGTTGATTTGTTGTTTTTTAAATATTTGTATTAATTTTTTTGGCAATTATTGACACGCTTGTTGTGTCGCAGTAATCCTGTAAAGAGCTTGCAAGGTCACTGGGTATTTTTCTGCCGGAATAACACACGTCTATCTAGGCCGGCAGACACAGGGCATCAGGCAGGGCTATACGCGGGATGAAATGCCAGTCCATCGCAGGGCACCGGGGGTGATTTAGTCAGCAAGCCAATTAACCTAGACAGCAGGAGCCTGTGCTTGGACTGTGGGAGGAAACCGGAGATCCCTGGCGAAAAAGCCACACGGACACGGTTACAAGGTATTTATAAAAAAAAATTAAACCAAACTTTCTACGCCCCGTCGCGTTGGAGTTAATTTTAATTACTGACCCCCAAAAGCAGACTAGCTGCAGCGTGTGTGTAGCGTGTGAGCGCCTTCCCACGAGAGCCGTGTTCTGACCCGCTGGAGGTGCCGACAGCAATTGTAAATGGCCTGTGCGCTCCCGTGGGGCCGCTGAGCAGCTCTGCACCGTAAACAACGGCATCCAAAGTGCGGCGCCGTTCGCTGAAAAGCTGCCGCTTACATAACTTTTCTTTAAGGCAGTGTTATTGTACCGATGTACACGGCTCGATGAGAACCGCTCGTAAAAACTGCTTTTTCAGGAAAAGTCGCGTCGAGCGTTCCTCGACGCAAGATTTCTGCATTGGGAGGCAAAACGTCGCGACGGGGAGAGGAGGCACGCTCGACACAGCTATCCCGAGAGAACAGCTCTCCACGTTAAAGGCATCATCAGGCTTCTGACGGTTTACGAACATTAAGAACAATCAACCATAAATAATTGGCTACGCCTCACCGCAAGAAAGAGCCCGGGTTCGAATCCCGGCTCGGGGGCCTTTCTGGGAAACTGTGAATCCCCACTTTCCACTGCTGCTGGAATCTAATAATTTAACAATGTTTGAGGTGGGGCGGCACGGTGGCGTAGTGGGTAGCGCTGCCGCCTCACAGCAAGAAGGTCCCGGGTTCGAATCTCGGCTCGGGAGCCTTTCTGTGTGGAGTTTTCATGTTCTCCCCGTGTCCGCGTGGGTTTTCGCCGGGCACTCCGGTTTCCTCCCACAGTCCAAAGACATGCTGACGCATAGGTTAATTAGCTTGCAGATTAAATTGCCCTCGGTGCCCTGTAACGGGACTGGCGTCGCATCCTGGGTATAGCCGTGTCTTGCGCCCTGTGACTGCCAGCAGGGTGGTGCAGTGGTAACATCTGCGCCTCACAGAAAGAATGGTCTTGCCCGAGCAGGTTCGATCCCCGCCTTGGGCGCCTTTCTTTGTGGAGTTTGTGTGTTCTCCCCCTGTTCTGCGTGGGTTTCCTCCGGGCTCTCCGGTTTCCTCCCATAACTTAAAAAAACTACTCATTACTTAATCGACCGATAACATCCTAATATATAGGAAGCAGTGTGTGGCAATACGGCGCCGGCAAACCGCCTGGCTGCCTCATCCGCCTGCCTCTCTGTGCTTTCCTCGCGCCTCTGAGTCGTTCTCTCGTCGAATGAGTACCTTCGACAGTGAATTAATATGTGCGCGTTATAAATGTAAAATTATTATTATTATTATAGGTTCCGACTCACCGCGACCCGGTAGAGGATTAAGCGGTTTCTGACACATGGTGTAAACCTTGGCGAGGGGGGGCAGTCGCGTGGAAGAGTGGGGGAGTTACCGGCGCAGACAGGGCAGCAGTGCCCGGGCCGGTACACCGGGCGCTGGCACGGCAACACGCAGCGTCGGGCGGCAACCGTCAGCACCCCCTCCTGCGGGGCGGCACACACGGCGGCAAAGACAAAGATCCCCCGTGTAGCCTTAACAGACTGTAGAGGCAAGTGCCGTTAGCGACACGGGGAGAGCATACAAAACGCCACGAAGAAAGACACCCAAGCCGGGAATCGAACCCAGGGAATCTTGCTGCGAGGCGGCACCGCGAAACACTGTGCTACCGTGCCGTCCGTATAATAATAATTTACATTTTTAAAGCGCCTTTCACCGAAAGGTCACACAGCAATGAAAATATATTCACACAGTGTGTGTTTATATGTAGTGTGTTTGTGTATATATACTGCGTGTGTCTATTTATACACGCAGTATATATAACAAATGCACCTACTGTCTTTCACCCCATACTATACATGTTTCCACTCTAATTCCCAATATCTCATGTTCTCCATGCGCCACTCGCCTTGGACATTGCTCCATCATGCTCTCTCTCCAGGGCTACGTTGACGCAAGACAAAAACAAAGATCCCCCGTGTAGCCTTAACAGACTGTAGGGGCAAGTGCCGTTAGCGAGCACCCATGAAGTTCGACACGGCACAAGAAGGCGGTGGGTGACCAGCACCCCGCCCGGCTGCCTTTGTCTCCTCTCGTGCCAATGTTTACACACCGCACCAGGTACTCATTTGAGGCCGAGTCGACCAAGGGGAGACCCAGTCGACCTAGGGGAAGCCCAGGACCGGTTCAGAAAATCGTCACTGGTGTTGGCCGTCAGCAGGATTCGAACTCGGGTCGCCAGGTTTGCAGCCTAGCGCGCTAACCGCTGAGCTACCGCTTCCCACGGCCAGCGGCACACAGGGCGGCACACGCGCGGTCACGCCAAAGTCACCCGCCGGGGACACCCGTGCCAGCTTTGCCCAACAGTGATTGACGGGTCATTCGCCGTGACGCTTTGCTGTATATAACTAGACGATTACCCGTGTTTCCTCAATCGGGTGGTCGAGTGTCAGGCGGTCTATATATAATGGAGGAACTGTTTGTGCATATGTTTGTCCACAATTGAATCCCTGTGGTCCAGATGTCTTCTGACCTCCGTTTAAGTAGCACCTAAGAAAAAAATCCTTTGCTAATTCATTTCTGTTTTAAATAACGCCAATTTATTTGTTTCAGAACAATATTTACATGTCATTTTTTATATCACTTAGATTACATTACACACCCACTGGTATACAAAAATATTAAGTTTTAGAAAATTAAATAGGGGTCACACGACATCTGGACCGTGCCGCACGGCTGGTGGAGCGTCGCTCGGCGCAGCGAGTCCCGCCGCGGAGGCTCTCGACGACGCGCCTGGAAACTTGGTCAGTTTTTCCGAGAAAACAAAAACCGCATCATCGTTATTTTTAGTCTCGTCACGTCGGGTGACAGCCCCAGATGCTGACACCACATTATTACCTCCGCATCGGGCGCAGCGAGCCAACCAGCAATAACAATCGTAATAACGGTGTCTCTCGGGGGAATCTCACGCCGCTAAATAATATAAATTACAGAGGAGAGGAAATAAATAAGCGGGGCGCAGCGGAGGGGGCAGACCTCCCACGCCGCGCGTGGCGGCAGCGACGTCAAACGTCGCGTCGACACCGCCCAACAGACGCGAGCTACCGCGTTGTTTTGCGTGTTACCAACGCAGACACGCAGGCGCGCGCGCACGCCTGAAAACCACAAACATCAAACGGCTAAGATAGGATTACAATGACCGTACCTTTCGAATTCGATTCGATTCTTCGAAGCGTGATGGTTATATGACAGTGTCCCATTGCAACAAGTTCTTATTTAGTTGCAGACAGCCCTTCAACATTTAGAGATATAATAGTCAGTGCTGGCCTTAACGGCGGCGGGCATTGGCCTCTCTTCTTGCTCCAGACTGAGGGGCTTCTGGCATCTGTTGAGCTTCTGGACATCGTTGTATTTCAGCTTGGCTTCGAAGTGTTTGGTAGAATTTGCAGGTAATACCAAGTATTACTTGACAGGGATCGCGACGTGAACGCTTTTACCTTGATCCCCACCGTCCATTAATAGGTGTGGTCATTTCTGAGTCGGTCCCTCTCCCTCTTCGACAGGTAAAGGAATGTGCGCGGCACGTTATAAATTGTAATCGTTATTATGATGTTCGTCGATCGCACGCCCGTGTGTAATAGCCGCGCCCGGCCTGGCTTGACGGCCGCACAGGTGGCGACAGTAACCGGCCGCTCGCTCACGAGACTCATCCCCGTTTCTCGAGTTCTCACCTGGTCACACAGCCCGAGGTTGAAACTACAAAACACGGCGGAACAAAGCGCGGAGGAGACGCAGACTCACGTCTCTGCCACTCCAACCGCTTCACTCGTATTTATTTTCCCAAAGCCAACGCCCTTTCCTCTCGCCCATTACGCACGCGTTCAGCTGGGAGAGAACCGGCAAGAAAGCGGCGGCGGCGGCGGCGTTCTCAAGACACGGCCGCGCTTCGACCGACCCGCTTGGACTGAACCGGCGGCTTGTTTACACCGAGGCCCGGCACTAAAATCCTAAAACGTTCCGGCGGCCGGAAGGGGATCTCAACCGGGGCAATTAACCGCGTCGTAATTCCCGTCACGTTTGTGAGGTGTGGATGACGTCGGGGGACCGCCGATCGCAGAGCCGCCGTGCGATGGCTTCAACAAGTGGGGGGTATCCCGAGCCCCCCCGCAATGCATGTACAAGTCCCCCCTTAGCGACACGATGGGATTAATAATAATAATTTTACATTTATAACGCGCACACATTCATTCAATGTCGAAGATATTAATTCGACGAGCGAAGGACTCAGATGCGCGACGAAAGCACAGAGAGGCGGAGGAGGCAGCCAGGCGTTTTTGCCGGCGCCATATTGCCACACACTGCTTCCTATATATTATGATGTTATCGTCCAACTAATTAACGAGCGTTATTTTTTTACGTTTTGGGGGGAAAACCGGAGAACCCGGAGGAAACCCACGCAGAACAAGGGGGAGAACACACAAACTCCACACAGAAAGGCGCCCAATGCGGGAATCGAACCGCCTCGGGTAAGACCATTCTTACTGTGAGGCGCGGATGTTACCACCGCGCCACCCTGCCGCCTCCACACGAACGGGCGGTTACGCACAACGTGGAACACTGCCGCCGCCGTAAGCCGCTGTAAGCTCCGCTCGGCAAATAACCTTTTATTGGAACCAGGTGACAGGTGAGAACTGCGATCGCGAGGACGCGTCTCTCCGCGTCGAGGGAGACCCGCCGACAAAAACCCGCGGCCGCGGCCCTCTCCCGCTCGGCTCGCCGGCTGCAGGAAGCGCGGAGTGACGCTGCCCACCGCCGCGGCCCGGGATCCGCCGAAGGCCGGCAAACGCACGGCACGGCCGAAGCGAGCGG
>JAZEWU010000006.1:12580209-12603256 GCA_036362915.1 Geotria australis | reverse complement strand
CGGGGAATCTTTGTCTTTGTGGGGTGCTCGCTAACGGCACTTGACCCTACAGTCTGTTGAGGCTGAACGGGGAGATCTTTGTCTTTGGGTGAGCGAGTGGGTTAGCGAGTGGGTTAGTGAGTCGGTGGGTGGGTTAGTGGGTGGCTGGGTGAGGGAGTGGGTGAGTTGGGGAGTTAGTTGGTAAGTGCATGCATGGGTGGATGAGCAACGCACAGCCGCCAGAACCTACATCAATACAATATTGTTTTTATTTTTTGCAATTAATAAACAGTTGCCACATCGCGAACCCGAGCCACGGGCTGAATTCAGGACGCAGACACGCGGGGGGGGGGGGGGTTACTTACACGAATGATTTATTAAAAATAATGATTTGGTTACAAAACATATATCGGGTCTGGAAACCAAACTATGCACGATTAGGCTCGCAGCGGAAACACGTTGGCCGATTACATTGACATGAGAGGTACTGTAATTGCACGTCAACATTACAACGCAGACACGTCCGCGTCCTATAGACAACGCCGCTTAGCTGGTCCATTATACCCGTCAATTGTCACAAATAAAAAAAATCCCTGATTGCTGCTATTGGAGATTAAACATAAAAAAAATGCTACCATTTAAAAAAAACCTGAACGCTAAACATATTTATAGTTGGTTAGCTGAAAGCGAATGTCGGAGCAAGCGGACGGATCATCACGGGGAGGGGGGTTACAGTGGCATGTGACGACCAGAGCAGCGCCAGTTGATGCAGCTCCCCGTCCGAGCTTTCACGCGGCTCCACACAGGATCGACACAACCCCTCCGCGTGGCTCCACACAGGGCGACACGCGGCTCCAGGCAACCTCCACCACCACACAGGCTGCGACAGACGGCGGCAGATAAGCAGTCTCCCACAGCCACACGTTCTTTCCGCGCTCGTAAACACGTCCCGTGACAACCAGACAGCACAATAAAGCAGCGGCGTTTAAAACGTTGGCTGCCTCAACCGGCTTTTCCTACGGAGCCACTTAGCGCCTCAATTAAGTAATGATATAACGTCAGGGTAAACGCGTGGCTACGCCTTCGCTATATACGAGCGGCGTTTCACGACGAGCAACACAGCGAGGTGGCGGCGCGGCCCCGCGGCGTGAGTGTCACATCACACGGGGTCTCTCGATGCCGTGTCTCGATCGCCAGCCCGCGGCTCTGCGGGAGGGAGTCTCACGTCGCAGCCGCGGGTGTTGCAGGAAAAAGTGGGGGGGATGGAATCATGTTTCTGTGAAAGTGGGGGGTGTCGCAACATATGATATGAGACTACCTCAAGAAAAAGTGGGAGGGATGGAATGTTTCTGTGAAAGTGCGGGTGTCGCAACACCCGCGGCTGCGACGCGCCTGAGTCACCGCACGCTGTCGACGCGTCGCTCTGACGGCGCATCTCTCCCCGTGGAGGGGGGGGGAAGAGACGGCGGCTGGTAATTGGATATAGTGGCGGCTTGAACGCGGAGGAGAGAGGGCCGCTCTCAAGTCATAACACAGCGGTAACAATGCCCTGTGCACACACTGGGTTTGGAGTCAAAGTAAACATTACGGAGACTCGGTTGCAGCGATGCGCGTCTGAGTTAGACGGCGTTTTAATGTGCGCTTCGATTCTGACCAAGGGCAGGTTGAGAGAACGCGGCAGAGTTCAATGTCTGTCACCTTCAAGTCACTTCGTATTTTTACTTGCATGTCACGGCTCTTAAATCGACGTTTAAACTGCTGTAAAACGCCCCGCTCTAATAGTGAGCGGGCTATATGAACGCGTGGGAAAAGCGATGGGTGAGCACGGATTCCTACAGACTATTTGCTTATCGGATCGTAGAGTAACGCCGTAAAATCCACCGAAGCAGCACCGCAGTCCCCGTGTAACAACACGTGCATTTCCATTGACCTCAGCTGCTTCCCGGCAAGCGGGACTCGCGGCTCTGCACCACGGCGGACGTGTTTGGGACAACGTGATGTGGATACAGGGGGTAGGTCTCAGATGCATGGCAATTAGGCAACTTCCTGAACTCATGTGTCTACAACAGTGAGCGCGAAACATATTCCTTGCATTTTGTGAATCTGAGGTCCACACGAAATGACAAAATTATTATTTTTTCAACAGTACCATTTATCAACATCCTGTAAAAGAGAAACAGATGTTAATCTTCTGGGTGTTCAGAGTACACACGCAGACACACCGTGCGCGGGGCGCAGTCAACATTACGCATTCAAAGAACCGGGGAGAGATACATTTAAACAGCGGCGAACGCGGTTGGGCTTTGCTCAATTACATAACCAGGTCCGCGGCGCGTATAAGACCGCCTGCGCCCTGTGTTTATGGAAACGACGGCACCGGGGAGGTGCGGGCACTTCAAAGGACCGCCGCTTGATGGACGCCACGCGCGGAGGGGACGTCGGGGGCCCAAGAGCGAGCGGACGGAGTGCCGGACGGAGCGCCGGACGGAGCGCCGGACGGAGCGCCGGGACGAGGCTTGAGGGAGACAAGGATGACGACGATACTTTGCCCCGTGGGAGCGGGGCACGCGGCTCCCGCGCCGGCGCACGCCCGCCGGAGACGCCGTGACGCGCCGCTGATGAGGTTACCGTGACGGGCTCCTCTCGCTAATGCGACGCGCAGGGCCGCGAGGAGAGACGCGCGGCTGGGGTGAGACGTGCCTCCGTGCTCTCCAGCTCGCAACCGCACTTTCAACTACAGGAGGCTATGTGTTTGGGTACGCGAGTCCGGGATGCCTAAACGATCGCCGTTGTTAGTGGCCGAGGAGTAAAACCGTGAACCTTCGTAAAACAACCGCTCAAATTTCGACCCCGTATTTTCATTGCAACCGTATATTTTTACAGTCAGTATTAAATAATTACTGTATATCCATTGTGGTCATAAACATCTCAGCTTTATAATTCCACGCACCCGTCCTTTCAGATTGTATTTGTTAAATATTTCAATCCCAATTTCTTAGCCAATATGCTTCAAATTAAACTAAAATAACTACATTTTGTCAAACTGATGTTGGTGCTTCCGTGTGTTTTTTCTGGCCCTGCTCCTGAACCAGGCAGAGCCATGTGGTGTTGTTGAACTAAACAATGACTAAATAATGGTGGATAATTACGTGAAATCCCCAGTGTTTGTGGGATGCATTTTTTCTTTCAGTGCCGAGCAGTTGAAACCCAAAAATAAGAAATCACACATCTTCAATTCCAGGAAAAAAATATATAACAAGGAAGCCTCAGAAGGCTTTCAAATGTGAAGGACATGTGCACGCACACGCCTACTACGTTCGTCAGCCGCAGACCCTCCAGCCCACAAAGCCCTGCCTGATCAGTGGCGCGCACGCGGGGAAAAAGACGGCCTGTTAGCGGTGCACGGGCAACCGCACTCGCTCCTCTCAGCGATTCTGTTACGGAATAGTTTCACATTCTTGGTGAACAGCCACCGCTTCCTGGGCAATAAACCCGCCAGCTGAGACCACACTTAAATATCGGGTCAGAGCGAAATACACTCTGAGCTTGTTCGGCTGAAAAAAGTAACAGACAACAAGTTGAACAAAGCAATTAAAACATTCTGCGTGGGAATAAATTTATATCTATCAGTGAATGCCGTTTTTTTTTTATCCCAAAGAACCTTCATAAGATGCTGCGACACGTGTGGGTTATGTGCCGGGTTGGAACGTTTTTGCGGAGTCCTGGCTGTGTTCCAGATGACGCGCTGAATGATAGCACCACTAGAGGCTGCGGACGTTGCGAAAAACCGTTACGTGCAACACGAATCAAAAACAACCGACGTTGCGCACGTGACTCAACGGACGTATTGTGAGCGTAAAAATAATAATCGATTAATCGATGCTTTGTTCTGCTCACAGTCGCGCGTGCGACCTACATTATTCGGCACCTAACGTACGCCGCGGAGCGAGACTTAGTATCGTAACAGAGGTGACGAGGGACGCTTGGAAACGGTTATCATGCAGAAGGGACGCAGGGTGAGAAGAGAGACCGAGGACACGCGACGCTGAGCACACGCAGGAGCACCGAGCGGTCAGCACCGCGGCCCACGTGCTTCCTGCGTCACGTTCGCAGCGTCCAGCCGGGCGTGCGCGTGTCGAGCGACGTGACACGTCATTGCATAGCGCCACTCGGTCGGGACATCGCACGTCTCGTTCGGGACATTAATTAGTAACTGCTCCATCTGGAGACAGTACAGGTATACCCTTAGCAATTGCTTTTTTTCTTAGACAGCGAATGCCTCTTGAAAGGTAAAGTAAAAATAGCATTATTTACTGCTTTCCACTTGAGATGCATGGACGTTATACACTATACGCGCGCATTGTATCGGAATTGTACTGTACGACTCGTTTTGTTTTCAATGGACAGGACGTAGCGTGCATGCGGCCTCTTGGCTCGCGGACACTGGGACAACGTTCGCATCAATCGGTTTCCTACGGACACGGACACCGCTAAGTCAGCATTCACCATTAAACCCACACTTAGTACCTAAACTCCTTAACGCTATATTTACAAATGTCTTGTCTCGCTCGTGTGGCGACGCGTGCCGAAACGAATATCCGACCGCACGCGCGCCGGGCAGCGCGGGGTACGCTGGCCGCCGCACGGCATCGCCGCACACACGCACGCACGCGGGCACGGCTGGCACGGGCGCCGGCGTGGGCACGGGCGCTGGCGATGATGCGGGCGGCGATGGGGGCAGGTGGCGAGGCCCTCCTCGCAGACCGCGTGGAACGCTGCTGCGTTGGCGTCTGGGCCCAGGGGCCGTCGAGCCGTTATCCGTCTTCCGCTGTCTCCGACTCGTCCGTCTCGCCCGCTGCCGTGCGCGTGCCGCGTAAAAAACAGCGTCAGTGTTTGTACAGTGCGGTGCCTTGTTGGGTTAAACTTCTCCTCTGAGTTCACATCCGTCAAGAGATCGAGAGGCGGCTGTCAGGCTTCCCATGGAATGCCGTTTCTGTTTAAACATTCAGAATGAAAACATTTGAACATTCTAATTTATCGCAAGTCAGAAAATATATATATGCGTTACGTAGAGAACACGATTATTATTCTTTGGTAGTGTATACACAGTAAATATTACATATAACGCATTCACATTTTTTATTACTGACCCAAGTACATCGCAGTGTGTTTCGTATGCCTTTATGAAGGGTCTTCTGGGGGTTCACGCGCATGGATTTTGCACATGAATTATACAGCGTGGGAAACGCACCGCATAACTCGCCGCTTGTGGCAATCCAACCCTGATACGGTAGATACAGTAGATGCAGAGGGTCCTTAATGTACGAATAAGAAACCTGATTCCTCATCTCTGCTATCTTAAGGCTTCTTCACTTGCAGGGCTAATGTATTTCTCAAGATGCATCAGCTAAGGTATCCCTTAAGATGACAACCAGCGGCAATGGTGGCACAGCAGTTAGCGCATCGCGCTGTGCACCCAGTGAGCGAAGGTCGATCCCATCCGCACTATGAGCCTGGTGAAGTACGGTCAAACAACCCGCGTGGACATCAAGCCATGGGGAAGCCTTTATCCAGGAGTGGATTGACAAACGGAAGCAGACTATTGTTATTATTCCATAATGCCTTGCAAAATGTGACGAGTTAAATTAACACAAACCTTCAGCAAACACGCTCAAACATGTAATGAATTTACTAAACGCTGTAAATGTGATAATATATATAATGTATTTTGATACTAAGCAAATGAGCAACTGAAAACTAATTAGTTGACATTTTAACCTTAATGTTACACTTCATGCTACAGCGTACATATAGGCTCGAGAACGTGTTCTGTTAAAGTGAGTGTGTTAGAGATGCTGTTCTTGTGACGAGCAAACCAATTGCGATGACTCCCACGTTGGAGCCGAAAGGTCGCTACTACGGTCTTGCCCGAGCAGGTTCGATACCCCGCTTGGGCGCCTTTCTGTGTGGAGTTTGTGTGTTCTCCCCCTGTTCTGCGTGGGCTTCCTCCGGGCTCTCCGGTTTCCTCCCACAATTTGAATAAAAATACTCATTAATTAATTGACCGATAACATCATAATAAATAGGAAGCAGTGTGTGGCAATATGGCGCCGGCAAACCGCCTGGCTGCCTCCTCCGCCTCTCTGCGCTTTTCCTCGTGCCTCCAAGTCGTTCCCTTGTCGAATGAGTACCTTCAACAGTGAATGAATATGTGCGCGTTATAAGTGTAAAATCATAATTATTTATACGGTGGTGTGTGTACGAGGCAGGGATTGAGACGGGAGGGTGTCAGGGCCTACCCGGGGGCTGGGGCGGCGTGTGGTGCCCGCTGCTCCTCTTGGCGAAGCGAGACGGGGACCCTGCGGACGGAGCCTCGGCCTCGGCCACCTCCACCTCGGGGTCCTCCACGATGGTGTCGCACGCTGCACCGCACACGCCGGTTAATAATAATAATAATTTACATTTATAACGCGTGGCACATATTCATTCAATGTCGAAGATATTCATTCGACGAGAGAGGGGGTGAGGAAAGTGGAGAGAGGCCGGAGGAGGCAGCCAGGCGGTTTTCCGGCGCCATATTGCCACACGCTGCTTCCTATATATTATAATGTCACTGGCCAAATAACTAACGTGTAATTGTTTTAAGTTGTGGGAGGAAACCGGAGAACCCGGAGGAAACCCACGCAGAACAGGGGGAGAACACATAAACTCCACACAGAAAGGCGCCCAAGGCGGGGATGGAACCGCCTCGGGCAAGACCATTCTTTCTGTGAGGCGTGGATATTACCACTGCGCCACCCTGCCACAGTGGTACGGTTCGATGTCAGAGAAATGCTCTCAAGAGCTCCTCATTTGGCATAGCCGTGTCGAGCATTCCTCCTCTTTCCTTCGTGACGTTTCCAGATGCCTCCAACGTGCGAGGTAAAACATCGCGATTGATGTCCAGAGACTGACCATCGTGCTTCGAAAAATCGCAAAGAAGAAGAATCAGCTATTGAGATCGATTCTCAGTAATGTTATTGTTTTTACTGTTATCATAATTCATTCATTCATTCATTCATTTTCAGAAACCGCTTAATCCTGTACAGGGTCGCAGTCAGCCGGAGCCTATCCCGGCAGACATAGGGCGCAAGGCATGGCTATACCAAGGACGGGACGCCAGTCCATCACAGGGCACCGGGGGCAATTTAGTCCGCAGGCCAATTAACCTATGCATGTTTTTGGACGTGTTGCAAATAACATATTCTACATACAAAGGCCTCGAGTTTATTTGCATTACAAAAGTTAGTTCTTCAGGCCAAATTCTTTATTCAAAATAATTACGGTTGTTAGTGGACCTCTGTGCTGTCCAGGAGCATGGGGTCAGTAGGTCAACAGAACTCTGCTGAGCAATGACAATGACACGTGTTTAACCCTTTGCCTCATTTTCCATGACTGTTGAAACAAGAAATCATTACTTTAACGAACCCACACATTTTGAAAGATTGTGTTTGAATATTTGACCTCTTTTCTAAAGCAACTCACCAGAAAGCTGACAAAATGTTAGCGGAGGTTTTGTGTGATGCTTGTTTTGCGATCAGGATTAAATTACACTGAACGTACTTGGACAACTATTGCAGTCTGCTGGCCTAACGTGGTAATGCATAGGCAAACACTCCCACACTGAACAACCTCACGTACGCAGCACGTGACATGTTGCACTTACAATATCACGATTCGCACGAATCAGAATTTCACAAACTCATGTTGAATATTGAACTTACCACTGAAACAAACTACTTAACCACAGTGGGTAGTCTATGTTCTGTTAAAAATCTATAGAGTTCTAAATAATGCAGCAAGTGTTTCAAATGTTTGCTTGTAAGTATGCCCGCACCAAAGATACTGGGTTTGAACCCTTCATGAGCACGAATTCTATCTGCATATGCACACCACCAAGGCTTTTTATGGCATATATCGGCTTTACTTCCCACTCTTCTGAAACTTCGACACTATTTCGGCTTTAAATTCCCACTTTTGCACAAGGACCATCAACCCTCTGAAGTGCTCTTCTGCATTTATCCCGACGTCAGAAGAATGCGTGACATGCTTGGAACAAAGCTCGCCCGTAGGGCGGGTACAATGCTCGTACACACAAATGTCACAGTTCCAGGACCCCGTGCGATGCTCGCGTTAGCCGCTCCCCGTGGGCACGCGGCCTCCTCCAGCTGCCATCGCTCCTCCAGTTGCGTTCGTCGGTCATCATCCCTTCAAGCGACTTGTCCGTTACAGGCCCGGTGACTTTCCTTAAGTCAATATCACATCTCTAATTTACATATTCTCGCTGATGCGTGTGCTCCGAATGTTGCCGCTCGATGTGATACAAACGTACGGCTCTCCACGCTTCTTTGTGTCCTTTTCAGCTTTTGTTCAATGTCCTTTGTCAAGGTCCATGTCTCTGATTCACATGACATAGCAGGTAATATGTACCGATTTTATATTTTATTCTTTAGGCACATAGGTATGTTGATCTTTATGTCAAGTTCAGTTTTACAAAAACACTCCCAACTTGCTATAATTCCCCCCTCTATTTCATAACGTTGAAATGTACTGCTGATTAACATGTGTGCAGTTGTTTATAAGGTTTAAAACACGTGCCCTACTAGAATATAACCATGAACGGTACTGGTCTGACATCCTGTTTGTGCATACTGGAAGTCTGCTTGGGATTCGTTGGTTTTGGACTTTGGTGGCGGCTGCGACCCTATCACCACTGATATGTCACTTGCTTTTCCTGATAAAAATTATGACGCCATTGGGTGACATCACGATTGTTAGCACGTACAAAAGGCAGTTTACATTTGTACATGGAGAAGATCTAAAATCATAAAAAGGATAGAAATAGTAGAATCCCAAACCGATCGCTATGGCCTGTGTGTGAAACTAGCCCATCAGTGGTCTCCTATTATACCAACCTCCATCGTTCGTTTTTTTTTCTTAGCTTACTTTGCCTGTTTGTCTTAACGATTTGTAATTTCCTGTGCACTGTATTGTGCAGCTCTTTGCGATGCTATGGAATACATTTGCTCTATCCTTACATATTACATATTGCACGCGCAAAAAGTAGATCTTCGGCAATTTTATCCGCATGCCAAAACAAGCGACGAATGCACAAAGCATCATTCACGCGCATAACCAGGAGCGCGGCCTCCGTCACTGCCGTCTGTGTTGGTCATTGCAAACTGGGCGTTGGAATTGCTGGAGGTGGGCGGTCTCCTTTTGAAAGGTTAAGGTGTGTCCGAGTAATTTTAGAAGATTTTTCAATGCCAACAGTACGGCACCGCTTGTTATTAACTCAGGATTGATGACGTTTTTTTAAACAACATGTTTTTGCACACATCACTTACAAGCAGAAGAGCTGCCATTAACTGCTGTACGCGGAGATCAAACGTCGAGGGGCACAGCGAGAGTTCTCCGGTTCTCCCCTTCGAGAAATGTTCTCTCAAAACATGTTGACCTTTTGACGAAGATGGTAATTATACTCTTGCATTTGCTGAAGGTTTGTTAAACACGTTATATTGGAATTTTAACATATGATATAAGGACGTATGTGCGATATCATCGTTACTATACAGTGTTTTGTTTAGTCGACTGCTTACGTGCTATTTGACCGCGTGTTTAACTGTGATGATAAAATGTTTCGTTAAGATCTAATTGATTAACAATCTTAAAAAAATAATTACAATCGCAAACCACTTACTTGCTTCTTGCTGTAATTAGCTAATGTATATCCAGTGTCTATATTATAAACAGCCCCTAAAACTTCACATGAACTCTTACAAAAACATAAAATGTGGAAATGTGTGCAGACAGACATGTTAGATGCCATATTGTATTTTAGTACAGATCATGACATCACCATTAAGTATGACCTATCCACCACTGCGCGAAGGACTTCCCGCAGCGAGGCATCCCTCGTGATCGAGCGACACCACCTTCCATCGGACGCCAATATGTGAGCTGATCGCATCACTGCCACGGTGGTCATCCTCTCTCAGTCACGGTCCATTCTTTGGCTGTCATTCAGCACCAGTCTTGGCCATTCTAGTGGTGTGTCCTGCCTAAAGCCCTCTTGCCTGAACAGACGATAAGATGTTTATAATTTGGATTAATTCTCTATGTATGCACGTCTCTTGATGTGATTTTCAGCTATTGTTCATTTGTTCGCAAGTGTAAAAAATGTTGACGTTTCATACAGGGAGTTTTGCAACCAGTCCCACGAGCGGCCTCGCTTGCCTCCACAGTGCTGATGTGGATGAATGAACAGTAGTAATTTTAGACCGAGTCAAACTCGGGGAGCGTGAAGCCAGGTTTAGATGCCATTTGACGCCAATGAAGTCCGTGGCCAGGAGATAAACGTTGGCCAATGTGATTAGAGTGCACGGCGCTAATTCCCCTCTCACTGCTCCCCATAGACAAGAACAAGTACCAACATCCCCCAAATAGCCATTAACAGACTGTAGGCTCAAGTGCTGTTAGAGAGCACCTATAAAGGTCAATACAGCAAACAAGGGGGTGGGTGGCTACGACCACGCTCAGCTGCCTTTGTCTCCCTCGTGGCAGCATATACACTTCGCGCCGGTTATTCGTTTGAGGCTGCGTCCACCTAGGGGAGGCCCAGGACATGGTTGAGAAAATTGTCACTGGTGTCGCGAATTATGCGCGGCTGTATGCGGGAATCGAACTCTGGTCGCTGGATTTGCAGCGTAGCACGCTCCCCACAAGAGCACAACAACAACAACAACCGCCATTCGCCACTAAGTGGCGGTGACGTCACCACGGCGCCTGTGCCAGGCCTTCTGCACCTTGAGGCCACGTGAAGTGTCGAAGGCTCGCCGACAGGTCACAGGACAGACCCAGGTGTCATGGGCTGCCTGACCGAGATGACTGGCACAAGAGCACGTATGCATACACGCCTGCACGTATGCAATAACCGACGTGAAAGTATACACTGACACACTCCCACCGTTGAGAAACTACCTGCAAAGGCAGTGGCGACGCAAAAGACCCCAAAACGCATTGCGTGTGCTCGCGGCACAGGGACAATCGCGGTGCGCTGAGCTGCCGGCCCGTCTGTCACGGTGAATTATTCCGCAGCGCACGGTGGTAGCAGGAGGCGGCCCCCTGTTGCACAATTGTGCAGTTGTTTTTACTCGCAATGCTATTTCAATGACACAACCACAATAACAGCAGTCTACGGATGTTACAGATGTCAACTGTTAGTGCTCAGACGAAGGTTCTCACGGTTTACTTTACCCATTAAGTCTCCACATGATGAAATGCGAAAACATACAAAGCTACAGTCAAATTGACAACAGAACCAATAAGTAGGTTAAACTTGCTGCTGCTTTTTCACCTATAATAATAGGAGCTATTGCTAACACAAAACAGGGCCAATTCCACACATTATAATATTTCAGTTAATCTGTCTTGATGTTATTGACATGCCGTTCTCTCCACAGCCTTGTGCAGCGTTTTGTGACCCTCGGGTGAAATGCACTCTATAAATGCTATTATTATAATTTCTGCAACTTATGCTTTAAAACCTAATTTCCTATAGGTCAATGCTAACATTACAATGAAAATGACAGAACTATTCTACTTGGACGCTCGACGAGCCAGACCTCGAGAACCAAAAACACGTCGATGTTTACACCGTACTGCTGTGTCTCCACACGGTATAACTGCCGCTAAACACACACACCTTGTCACAGTGCGAGTGTCACAATTCGCAATGTGACACCAGCAGTCAGTGCGGTTCCTTGGCTCCAGATATCCTCCCACAGCTACTGTCCAACTCTGGGATCGCCGAATCGCTCTCCCGACAGACCCAGGTCAGTCACAAACTAGGGACGCGCGACCCGGGGGGGCTTCCACAACACACATGCTCCCCAGTGGTTCTTGTCTCCCACAAGGAGCCCCTCTGAGTCATCGCGGTCTGCGCACGAGCGAGTGGATCTCCCCAGGGAGGTGGGCGGGAGTGACGCATGCAGGAAACGAGTTTTCTCAACGTGATCGGAAAAACGACTTCTCCCCAGCGCATCACTGCCACCCTCGCCAATTCAATAGCAGTGCCTTCCGAGAGCTTTCATCTGAGAGGACAGCGGAGATTCCGGTTCATTGCATGACCTCCAACAAGATTGTCCGTCTGAGAGGCCTCGGCCAATGTCACAGCATCCCGCGATATTGTCTTATGAACAAGAGCAAAGTTGTCTAAGTTGCTGCCTTACTCGTCGCCACTATAGCGACTCTAAGACACCCACCGGTGAAACACCTCAATGTAAAACTCTTTCTTGCAAGACTGCAGTGAGACTCAACGTTAATTCGTGCTTAAGAAACATTCAAACCCGGTTTCCCTCAGTGCATAACATAACAACCGTCTTTCGCCACTAAGTGGCGGTGACGTCACCACGTCGCCTGTGCCAGGCCATATGCACCTTGAGGCCACGTGAAGTGTCGAAGGCTCGTCGACAGGAGGTCACAGGACAGACCCAGGTGTCATGGGCTGCCAGACTGAGATGACCTCAGTGCGGACACATACACACATACATTCGTGATAACAATTATAGTTTTTGTTCAAAATCTGTGCCTTGTTATTGTCCCCATCCCCACCCCCCAGCTTAGCTTAACTTGTAAATAATAAAACATTGTTAGTATTTCGTTTTTTATCCTAGTATTTTTAAACCGTTGTTGTGTTCCAGTCCATGTATATGCCAACACTGGGGTCTGAGAGAAACGGAATTTCGATCCTCTATATGTCCTGTACATATGGCAGAATCTATCTATATAAAATCGTAAGCCCTTTTACAATTCCCAGTCCGGATAAGCGGCCCTGTTGTTCTTGTTGACAATAGAGTTGAATTTAATTGAATATACAGATTATTGACCACGAACTCGGCACACACGCGGTAGCGGTGCGGGTGAAACGCCACGATTACCGGACAGGGCCCTCTCGCCAGGATGCGTGGCGTCGCCGGCGGCGGAGGAGGAGAGCAGCAGGCGGCCCCCCTTGCCCAGACGTTCGCAGAGCAACGCGAGGTGCCGCTTGAGCCGGCCCGTGTCCCGCGGCACTGTCAGCGGGCCGCCGGGCGTCAGCGCCTGGTCCTTGCCGCTCTTGGCCAAGCACGTGCGCAGCAGGTAGGACAGCGCGGTGTCCACGCTCTCCTCCCAGCCCTGCGGCACAAGCCCGCTCGCTGGCAGCGGTTTCTCTTTACGCGCGTTCGCGCCGCTGCGTTTGCCGTTCGCCGTACCGACAGTTGGTTTTCAAGGCTCCATCCATCCATTCTCAGAAACCACTTAATCCTTTACAGGGTCGCGGTGAGCCTGAGCCTATCCCGGTAGACACAGGCCGCAAGGCAGGGCGGGGGGCGGGGGGCACGCCCGGGCGGGAGCGTCATCGCTCACCAGCTGCTGGTTGTCGTGCAGCTCGGGCAGCAGGGCTGTGTGCAGCAGCGCCACCTCGGCGTCCGACAGGTTCTGCCACAGCGACAGGAGCAGCAGCAGGAGGCGCGTGGCTGAGCGCAGCCGGGCCGCGGCCACCGTGAGCCTGGCCTCCGTGTCCAGCGCCATGTCGGCCAGCTCCACGATCTGCGTCCCGGCACACGGCACGCGGCGGCACGCACGCTCGTCCCCACTTCGCAGCCGCTCGTAATAAATTACCAATTTAAAGCGCCTTTCGCCCGACGGTCGCAAAGTGCTGAATAAAATGTAGATTGGGGAACGTAAAAAAGTAACGAAAATAAGCCACATGCAGGCTCGTAAAAACACGGCAAACGGTAAACCCTGGCAGACACAGAGTGCCTGGAGGGGCTATAACCAGAATGGGACGCTAGTTCATAACAGCATATCTTTGGACTGTGGGAGGACACTGGAGTGGCAGAAACGGGGAGAACATACAAACTCCACACAGAAAGGCACCAGAGCCGGGAATCGAACCGAGGTGCTTCTTACTGAGAGACGGCAGCGCTACTCTCTACGCCACAGTGCCTCCCACATACGTTAGTCACACATGATATTTGATGAAGGTGAGCGGTTAGCATGCTGCACTATAAGCCCGGCTATATGAGTTTGATTCCCAACCAAGTATAATTTCAGCAGCGAGTAGCATCTGAAATGGTTTCATAAATTTCCTCCAAACTCATATTGACCAATGTGGTGAAGTACGGTCAAACGTCTGACACGGCATGGGGACACCTTCATCTAGCTTAACAAAGGGCTCCAAACTATTATGAATCTTAATCTTTAAAATAGATTAAATATACTAATACATACAGATATCATTAATTGTCCGATAACATTATAATGTATAAGACACAGTGTCTGGCAAATGTTGGCGCCGGCTAACCGCGTGGCTGTCTTCCCCATCGCCGCCTTTCTGCGATTTCCTCGCGCCTCTGAGTCATTCTCTCTTCCTTCGACATTGAACGAATATGCGTAGCGCGTTATAGATTGTAACAATTCTTATTAGTATATGAAACACGAGACATTTCGGGAGCACAGGCTAAACTCTCGTACACAGAAGCTTTGGAACACATTAAACTCAGAAGTCGCTACAGGAACATATCTCGTACATCATACCAAACAAATGCGGGATAGGAAAGCATCAAAAGAAGGCTAAGTGTGTTCCTGTCTGTCGGCATGCTGGCTTGTGGGACCTGATAGGGCGCACTTTTCAGCAGCAGTGGAGAATAAGTGGCTGTATTTGTCATAAATCCATCACTACTATAAGATGACATTGGCAAAAGAAACGCAGACACGTAACCATCACTGACAAAAACAAGAATCACTTGCAACATTCTGTCATCACCCATTCCCCATACGACTCTATAGTCACCCTGTCGGCAGATTAGAGCGCGAGATAGGGCCAGAGACTTGCCGCTGTGTCCAGTGTACGAAATGCCTGCATTGTGCGCTCAACTTCAAGCTGACACAAACTGTCAGGTCAAAGCACAATCTTCTCCCCGAAGATTGCTCCGAGACAGCTGTCTGCCCATTAACAGACATTAATGTCAAAGAATACGTCAGCTCTCTTCTCTACAAACACACATAATGGAAGAGGTTTGCATTACAGCGGATAGGCAGGCAATGAAAACCTCTTTATCTGGTTCCCAGGTTTACTTAAGAGATGCTTTGGAGCTGAGCAACACAGAAAGGGCAATTCTATTTGCTTGTTGTCAATTTAAATTTCCACATTTGTACGAAGTTATCTATATCACTTTTCTACGTCACCGTTTTGGAATTTCACATGTAGCGCAACACAAGTACTGTTCTCAGGAAAGTAATATCAGTTGATTCAAGATTAACATTATAATATCACCACAATTGCCAGGTCCAACAACAAACATTACACTTCATGAAGCGTGGAAATTAATGTGCACGTTGCACACACATGTTACACATCCCTATTGCCTATTTCCTAAACACAAATACATAAATGCACACATTTATTTACAGGCATTTTTGTTGTTTAATGTAATTATATATGTGTAAACAGCAGCACTCCTGGCAGGCAGGTGAGGCAGGACGTGGTAGGCGGGTAGCACCCCGACACACGGAAATTCTACGCATTTCCCCTCTGGCAACACCTCCAAATTGACGGAGCAAATGTCTCGCTACCGCGGCAGGGTGGCGCAGTGGTAACATCTGCGCCTCAAGGAAAGAATGGTCTTGCCCGAGCAAGTTCGATCCCCGCCTTGGGCGCCTTTCTGTGTGGAGTTTGTGTGTTCTCCCCTTGTTCTGCGTGGGTTTTCTCCGGGCTCTCCAGTTTCCTCCCACAACTTAAGAAAAAATACTCATTCATTAATCGACCGATAACATCCTGATATATAGGAAGCAGTGTGTGGCAATATGGCGCCGGCAAACCGCCTGGCTGCCTCCTGCGCCTCTCTGCGCTTTCCTCGCGCCCCCGAGTCGTTCTCCAGTCGAATGAGTACCTTTGACAGTGAATGGATATTGTGCGCGTTATAAATGTAAAGTTATTATCATTATTAATAGGGTGAGGCGTGGCGTCGCGTAAAAGGGCCGTGCGACCGCGGGCCATCTCCCCACCTGCTGGTAGGTGCCTTCTAGAATCGAGTCGAGGTTCTGGAGAGGCGACGGCGTCTTGTCCTTGAACCTGGTTAGCAGCCGTCGCTGTACGGCGCGGAACTGCACGGCGCGCCCGCTCAGCATCTCGCGGTACTTCTCTGCGTCCGCGCGAACCTGCGCAGGGCACCGAGCGAGTCACGGTCACCGTACACGGCGGGCCGCGTGGGGCACGTGTGGCGACGACAAACGCTGCCTGTCCCTGGAGGGGTAAATGTCATCCACATACCGCTGCATTTTTTTCTGCCCTATTTGCTTCCGATTATTATATTAGCGACGCGCTCTTGGCGTCGCGTCGTCCGCACGGAGCAGTCACGGGGAGTAACGCACCGTCGTGTGCCGGGGAATGACCGCAAAGGATGATGCCACGGAACTACACGTGAAGTGGCTTCAACAGTTTCTTTATCAACAGTGGAGGCACTTGGTTTAAATATACGTTACGTAGCAATCACGAGGGGGTGTTTAGTTATGATTTGTGGAGTAACGCAAATTACGTGGACACACAAATGTAAAGAATCGTGATTTTATTGTGGAGTTTTCATACACTGTATGAGGGCCCCTGAGACAACTGCTCACCGTTACCAAAGTCTTCTTCATAAACCGTTTGCAGGCCCTCTCACATTCAATTGCTTACACCTCCTCGATGCCACTGCTTAAAAATAATATTGCTTAAGGCTCCAAACCAAGCACCTGCATGTATCTGGGATTTAACGATGAGTCTAAGGAAGCTACAACATCATCCTAAACGCTGTATCAAGGCTCCAGCGGCAGTTGATCTTATCGACAGTGACACAATTTGTCTCGGAACGCCAGACCGGCAGAAGGAGGGAACTCACGTCGAAGTGCTGGTCTAGAAGCTGGAAGTACTCCTGCAGCGGGAGGGGCCCCATGAAGCTGCACTTGAAGTCGGCAGTGCCCAGCTTGTGGAAATGGCTCTCCAACCGCCGCACCAGCTCGCTCGTCACCAGCCACAGGTCCTCAAACTGGTCGCACTGTACGCGGTAGCGCTCTGCCAGTCGGCGAAATCACCGGCAAGCCACACACGGAGGGAAGGTCTTCGATGGGGTCATCGTCGGCACGACAGACGCCGATTACTTACGACGCACATCGATCACTCAGAAATGTTTCATTCTGATTTGTGCAATCGATCGCTTAGTCCTCTGGAGTGTCGTGGCGAAGCCGGTGCCTATCTGAGCAGACACATGGCGCAAGGCAGGGCTATACCCAGGATGAGATGTCAGTCTATCGCAGGGCACCGGGGGCAATTTAGTTAGGACAAATAATCTAGGAAGCATGTCGTTGGACTGTGGGAGGAACCCGGAATACCCGGCGAAAACCCACACGGGCACAAGGAAAGCATGCAAACTACGCACAGAGAGGCACCCGGGATGGGAATTGGACCCAGATACTTCTTGCTGTGAAGCGGCAGCGCTACTCACTGCGCCACCGTGCCACCCTCAACCAAATTAAATAAAACACAAATGCAATACTGTATTCTGATTTTGTTGTGCTGTTATTGGTGACCAGACTGAGACCATTGATTTACTACACTTGAAAAACAGCTTAGTAATGTGTGGTGGCGACTGAGGTTCAAACCCAGATTCTCAGCTGTGGCAGCTCAGTATGATGACGCTGTATTTACCCCCTGACAACAGCTGCCCACATTACAGTAGCATTCTTAGTTAACCGCTTGCGAGGCACAGCTGAGAAATGGTCAATGCATTCACTTGACGCATCGTATGATAGTGCCATCTTCACACAGTACTAGTTTTATCCTTCACGTAATCAAGAGATAAAAATACAGACCCGTTGAGACGCATGATGCGTGAACTGTTTTGTAAAGGCGACCTGGCTTACACTTCGGCTGGCCTGGGAACGCCTGGGAATCCCCCAGGAAGAGCTGGAGTCTGTTGCTGAGGAAAGGGATGTCTGGTCCACTCTCCTTGGACTGCTGCCACCGCGACCCTCACCAGGACAGGCGGTTTAGAAAATGGATGGATGCACTATATTTAACACTAATTTAACACTGTTGAAATATATCAGAGGGTTCTTGAGAGAGTCACAAAATCAAGGGTTCTGAGGGATCAAAGAACTCAAACCACTGGAGCAAGGTTGCCCTTTGCTCAACGATGGAACAGTAGACCATTGAGTAATCATAAATGACTGTCATCCGGATCTGCAGGCAATAACTATTACTTCACTGCATGTTGATTTTTATGTGGTTCTATTTGCAGCACTATGTTTGACTCGAGAGGAGCAACCAGGGAACGTCGCAGTTCGGCAGCATGGCTCACGGACCCTTTCATATGACAAACGGGCAATAATTTTATCTATAACACTGTCTCCCCACTTCAACTGAAATAAAAGGAGTTGTAACATATAAAAACACATTTTACATCTAGCGAAAAAGCAAAAAAACCCAAAGTTTACGAGCAACTAATCGCCGTAAGCCCTTGTGGTTTCAAAGCAACAACAATATTGTGGGACTTTTCTACGGGAAACAAAAGTGCTTCGAGGCCACCAAAAAAATATCAAGTATGATCTATGGCCGTACTTTTATATCAACACAACAAAAATACATTTTTGAATGAAACATCTAAGAGCGGAGCAGAAAACTATTCACAAAGAGATAATGCTTGACAAAACACTGGTACCACTTTATCGGGAATCAAAACACATGGCCGGGGATATTGCGAGGCCCGACCTTAGGCAAGCTGCTAGTTGTCCAATACGAGTGCAAACGCTGCCAAGTGCACTCACGGGACGTTTTCGAAGCCAGGACGGTCACCCTGGAGCCGCGCAGCAACTGAAATCCAAGTGCGTTGACTTGGCCCTCCTCCGAGTGTCCCAGAAAGTCTGTGCGCGCAAGTGACACGCACCACGTGAATCACATTGTCTCCGCACACTGTACAAGTGCAGAACGTACATTTGAGAACGTGAAACTAAATGTCGATGACGTGACGTTGTTAACTAACGTTACTCGCATGGGTAATCCTAAATCGTCATATGCAAACCGTGCACTGTATGCTCAGTTGCTGAGGAAAGCTTACCTGCTTGTTGAAAGAGTTAATCCAATGGCCAAATTAAAAACTAAGAATATAGCAGATCCTTAATAAGCCCAATCGATCTGCTTGAAAATAAGCAACTGCAGGATAATTATTCTCCTTTTTGTTGTAAATTATGTTCTATCACTATAGAATGTTTAATGACCACTTGTTTATTAAATTAGCCTTACAACCTCGTGGATGTTAACCATATCGTGGTGGAGGGGTTTGCGTGTTCCAAACAACCCCAGGGCAATGTCACCTGGAGGCTAGCACCCCTGCTAGGTGTCTCCCTTGGTGAACAGGTCTGGGGGGAGTTTATTAACAAATAACGATGTGTAGACCCTCCGACTAACGGAGGTTGGTATTAGAAAGGGCATCCGGTCGTAATTTTGTGCTCCAATACCCCCACCATTGGGGAAGCAACCAGCAAAACCGAGTCAACCTGGATAAGGGCCGTTTAAACCGTCAAAAACAATAACACAACATATTTGTTACTGTACTGTAAATGCGCAAAGAAGTTGAACTATTTTTTATCTCGAAACCCTGTTATGCGCAGGGACCAAGAAACGTGACATGAATATTGTCATTGCGCGGCCATTGATACCAAGGCAGCGGAAAATGCCATGATGCCTAAGATTACACTTGGACGATATAAACAAAACCTGTTCCCTTTCAGTGAAAAGGAAGCTCAAACCACACTTTTACTGAGAATGCATTTACGGGCAAAGATACTGGAGTTACTTAAGTTGGGCAGTTCAACTGGACTGGTTTTACACTGATCGTGTCACCAGAAAACGGAGGGATGCTGTTCCATACCTGTAAATGTTGCTTATGTCATTTGCTTTCGTTGTTTTATTTATATTTTAATTATTATATACAGTTGTTTACCCAGGAAAGGCTGATTAAAGCTCAACAGTCTTTTCCAGGATGGTCTGGCCAAGTAAAAAAATAACAACGCAAATTTGAAACAATGTTTTAAATTTGTGTTTGATTTTAAAATTGGCATTTAATGCAGTGTTCAAAGCAACGTAGTAGCATCTGCAGATTAATCATTACATCTCTGGAACATGAAGGTGCATGATTTTGAGCCCTAAGCAATATTATTTTAAGAAGCGACTTCAAGGCAAGCCCATCCCAAGATTGTAAGGGTACACCGATCTTCTGATGGAGGACTTGAAAGCGATGGCATGGGGGAGGGGCCTGCGAACCTGTGCAGGAATGAAGGGGGTAAGCGACCTCCTCGTGGTCACGAAGGATGGCTCGTTAGCAACTCAGAGTTACTGCAACACTAGTGAATCATTCAGTCGGGTAACCTTGCCATAAGGAATACCATACCAGCATATTTACTCAATAACGTGCAAAGGGAATTCGCAACTCGTGATTAAGAACGAGTAGAATCCCCGTTTAAACTGCAGCACATTTGAGACAGGATGGTTTTTGAAGTATGCAAATCAAAACTGTAATTTTTAATTATAACAAATGTATATCGACATTCTGACTCCAAATGAAACTGAATCTCGCATATGAGCAATTAGTCTAGAAAGTAACCATCTATAAACCAGATGATTTTCAATTACAATATTATACATATATAAACTCCAGGCTCCGACAACTTTAAAAATGTAAAAGCCAATTTCAGCAGATTATGTATCGATGGTTGCTTTTCAAAGCTGGTATTTTGGGATAGCCGTATTGACGCCGGAAGATGCCTCCAACGAGGGAGGCGAAACATCGCAAAGGAAAGAGGGACAGCGCGCAACATGGCTATTCCGAAAGAACAGCTTTGAAAAGCAATCATCATGAATGGAGCTGCGAAAACCTACATCAGTAGATTATGTATCATAAAGTGAGTGCTTGATCTGGGCTAGTTCAATAAAAACACTAATGTTCAGTGTTATATTAGCAACGAATTAAATTACTGTGCTTTACTAATGATAAATAGAGCTCTTAACACAATTTTGCACAGTGGCTACACCTTACGCAACTTCTCAACCAGAAACACAATTGGCAAAGCATTCATAATCCATATTAGGGATAATGCAAGCCATATGCGAGTTGGATTAAAGCTTGTGGCATGCCCTTTAGGAGCTGAAGCATCATCTACTCCAAACGGGAACCAGAGCGTTTGGTTACGATGGGGTTTGTGTTAAGCGATGTGATGAGACATATGGGTTAACGTACGTTTTACATCGGCAAACAGTAATTCTATTAACAATTTAACATTCAAAAAGTGCACTTATAAAAAGTGGTATAAAATAGCAGTGAACGCAGGGACAGGAGCACAGTAAGTGGACCAAAATTACCTAATGTGTTTGAAATGTCAGTGGTAAGTGGAACTCGAGATCAAACAGCGTGATATAAAGCAAGACCGAGACCATTAGATAATGTGCCGTTTTGCCACACCTTAAATGCTTCACGGCAATCGGCGCACGGTGATATAAAGCAGACAACACATTAAGTGGGCTCTCCCCCCTTGTACTTTTCTGCTCAGGTTCAGAGCAATGGGTCATTGTTCATTTCGTCTCCTCTGGCTGTTATTTTGCTTCACCAACAACTGGCACGGTAAATGAGGTGGCCGTGGCATTCCCCGCGAATCCGTCTGTCCTTGTGCGTATCTGTCTTTCGTCACCACCATAACTCGAAAGCCGCCAAGACCAAGTAACCTATAATTTATCACTCACCACAACTCAAAAGTGGCTCAACCTAATGACCTAAAATTTACAGTTATCTTGTTCAAATGATCATCTTTTCTACGTTTGGTCTGAACCTGTTCCCACAAGATCAGCTTACAAACCAACGCAGCCTCTCCCCACAGCACGAACGAGGAAGTGGGTCTCTCTGGAGGCTACCACTCTCCCACTATTTTTGTTATTTTATTAGTCGTGCATGCTAAAGGGTCATGTGCTATTACAGCGATCAAGTAATTATAGGCATGTAACTTTATAATGTATTGATGTCGGTTTTTCACGGCTCAATTTATCAGAATTGCTCTGAAAAGCTGCTCTTTCAGGATAGTTGTATCGTGCGTTCCTCCTCTCTCCTTTGCAACGTTTAGCCTCCCAGGCTGGAGACATGATGATAATAAATTATATACGTTGTTCTTGAACTGCACATATATTTCTTTAATTAGTAAACACAGCACGTGCAGCGCACGTGTGTGGGTGCACGTGACCGAGCGGAGAGGCACGCGAGCAGAACGTGCGTTGGGCCGACGCTCATCAGCGCTCGTTTAATATGCACAATAAGTGTATTAAATTGTGTATTAAATACTCATCCTATATGCTGGTAGGGGTGCATGGACGGTTGAAATGTCTGATAAAGGGTACATGACAATCACTGCCTAAAGGGCCTGAGAGGGTTCAAATACTGCAGTCGTTCTGATCATAAGCAAGACTTCACACGACAACTTTGCTTGCGCGAAGGTTGCTATTGAACCACAGCAGAATTGCAAAGGGGAACAGTTCGCTGAAACATATAATTCGCAAAGCAGCTAAATAGCAGGAACACATTTCAAACGTTACGTTTCTAGAAATGCATTTAATGATGTGGGAAGAAATATTTACGTGGTACACTGACAGGACTGCAGCTTTCATCAGCCGTGGGCAAGGGGGCTGCAGTTTGGAGGGGATTCAACTTGGGTTTAAAATCTCAAATGGCACTAACAGGTGGCGGAATTCAGACATGATTTGCACCGAACGTGGAAAACCCAAGACAGGGCCCTGGGTCGCCACCCAGCTTAAGCCATGAACTGCCAAACCTGTGTAAAACCACAGTGTATTATAGCCACGACTGAACATTTTGTTTACATCCACTGCTGGTTGAAGATGTTCCCGTGCCATATCCGTCACGGGCGTTATCTGACCAATACTTCCCCGTGCGGCTTGCAAGGTTTGTGATTG